>MU226779.1:2423525-2469173 GCA_018584345.1 Thuja plicata | reverse complement strand
CACACATATGATTGTTGATCATTTGTGACAAATCCCTCTGGTTGCTCTATATACACTTCCTCTTCAATTTCTCCATTTAGAAATGTAGTCTTGACATCCATTTGATGGATCTTCCAACCTTTGGAAGCTGCAATGGCAATAATTGCCCTCACTGAGGAATATCGAGCAACAGGAGCAAAGGTCTCCTCATAGTCTATACCTTCCTTTTGAGAAAACCCTCTAGCTATGAATTTGGCTTTATGTTTCTCAATACTACCATCCGCAGTGTGTTGATTTTGAATATCCATTTTGATGATACCATAGATTTGTTCTTAGGTCTAGGAACAATATCCCACACATCATTTTTCATTATAGATCCGTATCCTCTGACATTGCATCTTTCCATGCCCGCATTTTAAGTGCCTCACTAGTAGAGGAAGGTTCGGAATCTATAATCTCACTCATATATGCAACATAGTTTGAATACCTTTTAGGTCTTTTACTTTCTCTGAACGTTCCAACAGGAGCTGCATAGTTGTTTGCATCTTCCAACACTTTTGTGGCCCACAATGGTCTTTTCTTGTAGATGGAAGTGCTAGGTTCACTTATTGGAATTTGATCATTTTCAATAATATCACGATACTCCCTCTGAGTCTCAGGAGGGTTGGAATGAAATAAATCATCGCAGGCTATATCCTTGGATGTTGAGAATGCAAGATCCTCTTCGAATATGACATCTCTACTTGACTCAATATGTCTTTGCCCTGGAACATAGATCCTATAGGCCTTGGCAGATTCACTATATCCCACAAATATTCCCTTCTTTCTCGAAGGCTCAAGTTTGGTTCTCATTTCTTTTTGGATGTGAATATATACAGGACAACCAAATATCCTAAGATGACTCACATCAGGTTTGTTTCTTGTAAATGCCTCTTTGGGAGTCTTGTTATCCAAGGCTGAATGAGGACATCTATTTTGAATATAGACGGGAGTGTTGGATGCTTCTGCCCATAGTGAAGTATGAAGATTTTGATCATGAAGCATTGCCCTTGTTGCTTCAACTATGGTTCTGTTTTTCCTTTCAGCTATTCCATTTTGTTGAGGGTTGTAAGGAACAGTAAACTACCCCTTAACCCCTGACTCTACACAGAAGGTGCTAAAGACTTCAAAAATGTATTCTCCACCATTATCTGATCTAAGAATCTTTATCCTCTTGTTTGTAAGATTCTCTATTAGAGCTTTGAACTCTTTGAATTTGTTGAGAACGTTGACAGATTCTTTGTTCTTTAGGAAATATATCCACGTTTTCCTAGAAAAGTCGTCTACAAAGATGATGTAATAAAGATATCCTCCAATAGATGGTACAAACATGGGTCCACAAAGATCAGTATATACCATCCCCAAAATTTCCTTAGACTTGCTTTCACTACTAGGGAAGGAGGATTTGATATTCTTCCCTAATGCACATCCTTTGCATAAACCTTCATGTTTTGGAGATAGGTTATGGAATCCCACTACTAATTTTTCCATGGTAGACAATGTTTGGAATTTTAGATGCCCTAACCTTCTATTCCATAAATCACAAGAATCAACTGATTCAATCATGAGGGCTTGACAAGAAATAGTATCAAGTCTATATAGACACTCATGTCTAAGTCCTATGGTATAGGCTTGTTTCAAGGTTGAATTTTTAGTCCATGCCAAAACTTTTCCATCCATGAATGCAATTTTATAACCCTTATCCTCAAGAGCTGATATAGAAACCATATTTCTCTTTATGCCCGGAACATATAGGACTTGAGAAAGTTGTAAGGATATGCCGGACTTCATTTGAATGTTGCAATTCCCAAAGCCTATAATTGGATAAGAAGTATCATCTCCTGTAGTAACTTCTTCCTTAATGTTTTCTGAAAATGAATCAAAGTTTCCCAGAACCCAGTGATATGCCTTGAAGCCCCGCTATCAATAACCCAAGAATATTTATTTGAAGTTTGGGTAGACAAGGTCGAATAAAGGGCTGGATTTTCCATGTTTCAAATCTTAAAAGGTTGAGACTACTTTCCTAAAATCTGAATAAGATCTTTCCTCTCCCTAGGCTCTGATACCATGTTGAAGTTTTCAGATTTGAGTAAGGAAAATGTAATCTATAGATGACTTTTAAAACTGAAATAAGATAGCATATAAAATAGACAAGGAGAGTGGAAGGATGGTACTGGTTTTCCCCCAATGTGAAGATGACTTGCACCAATCCTTAGCTTTACTTGTCCTTGAATTGATGTCACAATTCAATGCACAATCAGGTCCAACTTTACCAGCCACTGTAATGCTCCAAGTCTGGTATATTTTATTGCGCCAAGTCTGCCCTACATTCTCTGATTCGGATCTGACATGAAGTAGCTAATCCAATTCCAAATGTTGATATATTTCGCACCTTTAATGTATACTTCAAGGTGGACGAATTCTCTCTACAATGCTGGTGTAATTTCACACCCTTAGTCTGCTCCTTTGGATATTCGATCCTCAAATCAATGAGGAAAATCACACTACTAAAACTGAGTAAAAATCGCTGAATGAAGGAGTATCGATTCTTGCTAGGAAGAACAACACATTATGTTTTTGGTGTGTCTTACCTCCAAGGAATCGATCCATATATATATGTGTTTTAATGTCTAAACTCTACCTCCCAGAGGTAGCCGACTTGGGCCCTCCCAAGTATTTAATTAATAACAATAAATATCTTATATTTATTATTATTATTAAGAAAATAGCTCTTATATATATTGATTTAATTAAAGGGTAATAATAATAAATATATTTGCCCAGTATATTATATTATTATTTTATCAATTGTCCTTATTTATGCAATAAACAATTTTGCATAATGTTGATCGTAGACGTAAAGGCCATAACATTAACAATTACATCATAATTATGTATTTATTTTATTTTATATATTATTATTATTATCATTACTAATTATTTTTATTAATTACTAATTTATTATTTATTAAACTATATATATATATATAATCATACATATATTAAACTATATATGTTAAACTTTATATTAATTTTTTAATTTATCAACATAATTATAATTATGTATAATTATAATTCTTTATTTATTTATCTATTTTAACTATTATTAGTAAACACATCTCGGAAAAGGGGAAATCACAAGCAACCTTTTCCTTATGAAGCATTCAAGCTTTCCCATCCTCTGAACGCAAAAATCCTTATCTCTTCCCAAGGACAATAACATCATTTATGTCATAAGCCCTAATTGATGTATGTACCATACAAATATATTCCAAAATACATATACTCTATTTAAATGTTGCTTTAATAATAAATACATAAATCCCTTATTAAATGTTTGATCAATAATGAATTAACTCTAGGATGCCGGTTCGGGTTCGTGTTCAAGTTTGGGTTCGAAGAATTGGTTCGGCGGTATGACAAAATTTTGAAAAGGGGTTTGGGTTCGTTTGGGTTCACACACACACACACACACACACACATATATGAAGCCTAGAAGCATGAGTTAAGATTAGAATGTCACACAGTATCATCAAAACATTTAAACCCCATAAACTTGTAAAAACATTTAAACCCCATAAACTTGTAATCATAGCATCATGAATCATGATCATACCATCATAGTATCATATTGACATATACTCAAGTTCAACATCAAAGATTCAAAACATTAAAATGTCAAGTGATAAATCATAACATCAAGTTCAATTATCACTGTTTCAAGTTCAACTAATGGATTAAAAATTTATTAATATTCTTCTTCTTCATCTTCATTGGCACTAGTTGACTCACAAACGGAGCTAAGGCCAATGGGATCAGCTGCACCAATAACATTATTGGTGTCAAAATCTTCAAACTCATCAAGTGCAAGCTGAGAGTGGAAGCCAACATAAGCCTTTAGAATCCACTTTTTAGGGTTGTGGATGTTATATGGAGCCTAATCAGACTCGGAGGTTAACTTTTCCCCACTTTTATCAGCGCTATTTCCCCCTAGATTTTTCAACAGGGGTTTGGGGGCAGTGCCCAAGATAGGGTCAAGGGGCAACGCCCCTTCCGTGCTCCCTGTCGCGATACAAGGGGGGTTCGAGGGGCAGCGCTTCGTGAAGCCAAAAACGACTTTTATTATTGTACAAAGGCACCGGGAGTTATTTATCTATTCGCTGACATATTCTAATCCTAACATGGATGTCAAGAAATAATTAAACTTGCAAAAAAAAACCAACTTGGCCGCTGACTTTGACCGTCTGTGGGACCAAGTTCGTTGGTGGTTCGATGTTTTCCAGCATGGTCCTCCTGGGTCCAAACTGGGTGTGGTTTGGTTCGAACCACCCCCCTGTGGCCGGACCTTGTCCAGATTCACAGGTGGACCAGACCAGAACCGCATACCAGTTCGTACTGTGGTTGGTCTTGGGCCCTTCGGGGCGAATTGGACATCCTAGAATTAACTAATTCCATATTTTGATTATATCATACTAATCAATCTAATCTTAATCAATATTGTTAATTAATAAATTTAATATTAATCATTGATATTAATCTATGATATAGTATTAATATTAATTATTAATCAATATAATATTAAGCATTAGTATTAATCTATAATCAATATTAATAATATTATTTATCAATATAATATTAACCCATAATAATCATCAAATTAATATTAATAATTATCTTAATGATTATATGTTATTAATAAATATCTAAATAATAATTAATAAATATCTGTATAATTAAATACGATTCATATAAAATGTGAAAGTACCGATAGTTACAAGATTCTTATAACTCATGATTATGTGTTTTATAATAATATCTTGAAACAACCATCTATTACAAGATACAAATAAAGTTAGCAAATATAAAACTCTAATAAGATCTTTTCTAATTATTGTGAATAAGCACTTTCAAAAGTCATGTCCCTCTTATGTAAGGGAAGAAAAGGTATATATTGAAGAAAGGAAGTCAGTCTTGAGGGAAATAAGAAATTGGATGGTAATAAATAAAAGGAGCATTGGGGAACATTAATAAATAAAAAAGAGGAGAGAAATCAGCAGTAAATAATATGTAGAAAAGCCATAACACCTGGAAAGGGGAATGAACCAATAATCGGGAAAAATAAGGTATCTCCATTTTAATAAAAAGGCATGTTAAGTATATTTCCTATGAGTTAAGATTATCAGTATTTAATTCTAAGAGTTGTATGAATGATATGGATAAGAATTTCCCAACCATTTATGAGATTAACTCAACCACATAGGAAAAATTGGATTTTGAAACACATCATATTATTATGAAGTAAATTTCTATTATATAGTTGGATATGAAATAATGTAAGTGAAGTGGTAAACAACTAGATAGGTATTGATTATTAAAACAAGTCTATGTTATATGAATTTTATATTGGGGTTATACAATTGAGAATTATAATAATGTGAATTAATTAATAATTAATTATAATAATGAGAATTGTATTAAACTAATGTATATATTGTTAATATGAATAAGATAAATTCTTAAAGATTAATACTATATTCTTAGGTCTAAGAAGCAAACTACAAATTGTAGGAGTTTGATCCTTATCTCTTATTAATGCTCATATTAGATAAGGAGTGTGTGGAAGGGAAAGGCAGAGTAATTTCGGTCATGAGATGGATAGGTCCCAAGATGGGTTTAAGCCTTGAGGGAGTCTGCTTATAGACTGTTTCACACGCCCCTGGCACAGTAAATCTACCATCTCATGATGTTATTAGTAGGAAGGTAAGAAGGGATTCATACAATCTATACGAGGAGATCGTTCAAATGACAAATTTAGGATTCTTAGTGACTTAATTGTTTGCATTTCATTACATCTATATCTATATTTGTAATACAAAAGAATTAAGATATTTGCAGCCTATTTCTTAATCTCTTGCTATAGCCCTGCGAGGTGATAGTTGGTGTTGTGTAGGGAGAGGCGGAGTAAAACCAGAGAATGTATTGGTGTCAAGCACCCTATGACAAGTAAATCCACACTCTCTTTAGGGTTGAGTTTAGGAGAGCAGCAAGGAACTGGGCTTAAATATATTAATTCCCAAATCTATTATGAACTATTCATTGTTTTCTTGAATTGAATGGATTTAGACATATAGTAATGCACATTAATCATTAAAAATTGACAGCCTCCTAGTAGGGCTCATTACAATATAACGGGAGGATTCAATTGAGAATCCAATCCTTGGTTGCAACATGTTAAATGTAGGCTATAATCTATTGGAATAAATCTTTAGAGAAGGACGCTCTAGTTCTCTGCACACTAGGGTTTTAAATACCTTTTGATCTCCTATCTCCTTTACAAAGCTATGTGTAGCTAAATCAGAGATAGAAAAGGTGCATCTAAGTTGCCTATCTGATATGACTCCGTTGTAGTGCAAGTCAGAATTAGAATGGCCTTACTTCATCTCAGCTTTGCTCTTGAAATCCTCAAACATTGCTTGCATAACAACTCACAAGAGAAGAAAACGAATGCAGAGAATGATATACCAAGGTGCTGTTTAAAAGGTGAATGCACAACAGAGATTATGTTGTGTGGAGATTTGGCTTATGTGGCATGTGGGTACCATTCTACAATCTAAAATTCTGTGGCTGCAAGTAAAGAACCACAACATTAAGAAAGAGGCTTGTGAGTGAAAGTTGGGCTGGAGAGCAGATTTTAAAGAGAGATAGTTGAACTTTAAAACTGTCTTGATATCTTGTTTGCTTGGATCGAGAAACAATAAAGACTTGCAACATTAAGAAAAAGGCCAGGGATAAACTCAAAGGTAGTGAACAAAAGATGGGTGGGAGAGAAGATGCCGAAGAGGGCTAATTAGACTTTAAAAAGTCCCAATATCTCATTTGCCTAGATCACTGCGTAGCTTCACCAAGAAGGGAAATCGAGAGATCCAAAATTAGCTAGGCAGTCTGCTACTTGATTGCATTTCTAAGAGTAGTGATTAAATGAAATTACTCTAAAGTTACTGCCATATGATTGCAGTAATTCCATTATACTTATTAACTTGTATTATTTCAAAGAGTTGTTGATAATTTGCTACATCCCTGAATAAATCACCTGGGAATGCCCCTCTACTTCCAGAAACTTACAATCCATGGCAACCATCATTTAACACCTAGCAGCAGCAAGGCTTCTGTTTCATTTTTTGTCTTAGGGCGAAGGAATCAGTATTTGCAGGGCTGGGATTTCCTTTTGAGGCTCTTTCAAAATTCAATTTGAAGAATTTTGCTCTGGGCAGTTTCCAAGAAGAGGCATTATGCTTACACTAGTTCTTGACTACCCCATTAATAGGAACAATATATGTCATGTCCCCTAAATAAAATACCTATTTGAGCATCAAGAAATCTTCTTAGTAGTAAGACTTCACGATTTCCGAGAAATATCGAACCTAAGAAGTAAATGACTACTAAGTATAGGAGTAATCTAAAGGAGTGTGTAAATGTGAAAGACCACATCTTTAATTTTGTGAAATCTCTGGGGGAGACAAAATTGTGAAAGGATAGACATTTCAGATAATTTTGATGTAGACAGCAGAGACAATATTGATTGATGTATTACCGAGAACACTGCCTGAAGATGGAGTTAGCATTTACCGAGGATAATAGAAGAACCACTTCAATGTCGAAACTCGAAAGCCAGGAGACATAATACTTTGTACACATACATTGACGATTGAAAGCCGGTAATTATTGAGAAAAGGGACTTGTGATTATATTTCAGTGATAGATGATGTTGGAGTCAAAATGATATTATAAACATTAGTGATTTAGGAGTGACTATGACTTGGTGGTCATAGGGACGACTAAATGACATGCATATGAAGGAGCCACGATTACAATATAGTTCCAAATGTGCCAAGGAGCGATAGTAATAGGAATATTGAATGAGTATGTGGAATGGCAGTCAGAAACTTATATTAAACAATATCGATGGAGAACATCAGAAAAGACAATGCCGTCAAGAAATGAACTCTCGAATGTTAAGCAACAAGACAGCGATCAAATTGATATCTTCTATTTGCCAAGTCGATAGAACGGAGACTATCAAATAAATAAACAACTTCAAATATTGGAATGATAAGTTAGTGGAATTAATTTGTTGGGATCAATAATAATTAATAAGGAGAGTAAAGAAACGGATTAATTCTGATTAATCGATAACATTGATGTCTTAACTGGTCCGCATAGACTTTGGGTGGCGGCAATAATAAATTAAATGTGATTGGTTAAACTCTGATAACAGCGACTAAGCAAACAATCCAACATTGATAATATTAGTCACAACATATCGATATCATGAAATAAAGTGATAAACCAAATTGTTGAAGAAGTACGATTTGTGTAGTGACATGTCTTTTGGACATCCAAGGGGATGCAACCTTCGGGTTTTTAAGATATATATAAGAATCAGGAGATTAGATCCATTATCAGCAGCATTGATTGGAGGATCATGGGCAGAGATAAGAAAAAGAAGACTGAATAATTCAGACATATTGGCAGTAAGAAAGAAATATTAAAAGGAAGAAGACCTGATTTCTTCAGACTAGGTTTGGGTATAAGTATTATTTAATATATATATCGATTTATCAATGTTCTTTTTGATTAGACTTGCTTGGCCTTTGTTTATATTATAGAAATATAAATAATGCTAATTGATATTACACTTAGTCTTATATGCACCTGTATATCAATATCTAATATGCATTTTGTAATTATCTGATTTAGTAGTGATAGATACATTGATGGTATAAGGACTTAATATAAAAGAAATATATATTGATAAAATATCTTATGTTCCTGATTTCTGAAATCAACCATAGTAAGGATAGTGAGGTAATTACTATTGGGAGAATGGTGACGAGGTCACCTTTCCAAGCATGCCACCTCATGGTTGTGATTTGGGAGTCCCCATGGGGCTAAAGGGGGACAAGTGGACTGCCTTTGGGCTTAGGAAGGATAGATTCTCGGGGCACCCTAGGTGAATGATCCTCACATCCCTACCATGGTAAATAGGTGTTCAATTATTGAAGTCAAGCTGGGAGTGGTGAGATGAAGGAGAACGGCGATAGGACCCCACACTAGGTAGCCCACCTCATATGTATGGCACGAGCCACATGAGGCCAAGGGGGATGGTAAATCTGCTCTTGGGCCTAGGTTAGGAGGTTTCTAGGGCACCTCACCCTACCTTAACACTTCTATGGTTGGGTCACCTTAATGTTAATTTTAGCAAACTAATGATTTGATCATATTTGTTGTTGAAGAAGTTTAGCTATGAATTATGATTATAAATAATAAACCCCAACTGTGCTGCAGGGCTTCAATCAGAGTGAAGGTATCTCTTAAACCCTAATTTTTTGACAGAAATTGTGATTTAAGGCAAAATTTGGAAACTCATTTTGGGGATATTACAATAAATCAGGTTGTTGCTGCTAAACTTATCATTTAATTACGAGACCTCATGGTATGGCTGCTCAAATCATTGTATCAGCAATGCCAACACTGGTCATTTTATTGATATGCTTCTTCAAAGTGTCAATACAAAGGCTGTACAAATTGCCATGTCATGGCTGCTAAATTCCTTGAAGCATGGTCAAAATTTGATGAGATTCGAGAATCACATGGGCTATTGTATATCCTAAAATTTTGTAAAGATCTCTATGTACATCTCTCCTCTTAGAAGTGTCCTTCTGTATTCTCTATAATCTTTATATATACATACCAGTGTTCCACAGCAATGTGTTTCCAGGGATCCTGCTGATGTCCATTCTGTTCCGAGGACTTGGGGACTTGGAGGGAAAGCCCCTCGAGCCCCCTCTTATACGGTCAGTTATGAACGGATCTTTGAGGATCCTTTGCCAGTGTCTAGTTCCCCAGACATTCAAATCCAAGCCTCTTATTCCATATGAATTGGTTTTAGGGACTGACAAATGGAACTGGTTCTGGTGTTGGCTCCCCTACACCATCCTTATGGGACAGAGGGGAATACCACTCCCATGAGGGAAGGTTTCTGGCTACAATCTATAAAACTCTGGGCAGTTGAGTGCCCATCTCTCTGTGAGGCCCTTGAACTGGAGATTCTCGTATATTTGGTGTGTAAAAATATAAGAAGGTTATTTTTTTAAAGAAAAAAATGCTAAAACCCCTAAAAAGCTAAAAGATGTAGGATTGTCATTACAAATTCAGACATTATGATTATATTTATTTTATAAAATTTCATTTGCTTATAGTTTGTTTAAGTTATTTTAATAGCTGTCCCCAAAAGCAGGGAAAGTTTTTGGTGTCCATGAGACTGCATCTCCATGTCCTTGCATCCCCCTTTCCTAGAAACTTGGGAGAAACGCTGCATTGACATAATACAACTTTGTCTACTGCATGTAGAGTAGTGGCAATCTCTAGTGTTTTCTCATTCTTACAATTTTTCATAATAATTGCTAGCAAGACTTGGCTATTATTAGCTCTACATTTAATCATCTAAAGAGGTTCTATCTTTTACCTTGCCATCCTCTGCCCATATGCTGTTCAGCTGGCTGATACTGCCCCGGAGTTGCCAAAGTTCCTGATAAAAGCTGCAAAAGTTCTGCCCAATTTTCACTTAAGCACCACCAACCTCAACTTAGTCACCAGCACTCCCACTGTCCACTTCTTAGTGTGAGGACCAATTGGAGAACATCGCTTGGGAGAATCTGGTTAGTGGAAGAATTTAAGACAAAATCAAAATAAAAAAATCAAAATAGCACCTTAGCTTTTATTGAAATACCCCCCACTATGCCAAGTAATTTATCAACTCAACAACTCTAGAGCAAAATACAGGATTTACAGTAACTGAGCAGAGCGAATCAATATCCGCATTAACCAATCGACATTATTCAAAGTGAACAAATTGAAGGGACAAATTGTAGCTGGTTTCAATTACAATGAATGAGAAATTTGAATTTACATTGCATAGGAATAAATCTCAGTTCTGATGATACCTGTTACACAAAAAGCCTCATGATCTGGAGGTGATTGAGTGATTGGATTCACAAATTCTTCAGGAATATGGCTGTACCCCTGAGTTTTATGCCTCCGTGACCCTTCCCGTGCTACCAGTCACTCCTCTTAATTGATCCCTCCTACCTTGCTGGTGCTGGTAGTTATACAACAAAGAATGCTTGCCTCCTTGTCTGCATAGGAGTGATAGTCAGTGATTGCCAAGGGGTGAGGATTCGCCCTTGCTTGCGTCTTTGCTTGGTTTGGGTTCATGTTTAGTCCCTCAATTCTTTGTTGCCCACTAGTCTGCAATGTTCAGAGACTCAACTGGAACCGCCTTGTGTACTGAAAGAGAAATTATAAATAAAAAGGTAGGGGTGCCATCCTACCCTCTGTGGTCTTCGGGGTTTTTCGTCTCTTCAGACGTGTGTGTGAAACTGGATTAATCTCAATATCAAAATTTTCATAAAATCCATGGAAATATAATCTGCTCTTATAAATAACTGACTATGCAAAAATCCAAAACAAGTCAGCTAGAGATGATGTTAGCCAGGAAGAAAATTAATTTCAAATTTTATTGAATTTTTTAATTTATGTTTGTTTATTAAACTCTGTTGGTGTTTAAAAACACTGTTAAGGAATGCTGGGCTGACCAAGCTCGTGATGGGTCATGACAGTCCTCCTGTCCTGAAATTGCTTTCTCTCTAGCAATTTCTGATTTGGATGCTCGAAGATTTCCACTCCTACCCATGCAGTGTTCTCCAGGGGCAAATTCTTCCACTTGACCAAGAACTCTGGATAACTTTGCTTCTGAGGTTCTTCTCCCTCATCCAAAATGGTCTCAGGTTTAAGAATCAACTTCCCTTCGTCGTCAAATGGTTGCAATTGAATCGAAGGGGTGAGCTTTCTTGAGACATGAGACATGGAAAGCATTATGTATTCTGGCGTTGG
The DNA here is from genome assembly GCA_018584345.1 of Thuja plicata. NCBI lineage: Eukaryota > Viridiplantae > Streptophyta > Pinopsida > Cupressales > Cupressaceae > Thuja > Thuja plicata. The sequence continues at coordinate 2,457,203 of MU226779.1, read as the reverse complement.
CTGGAAGTTCCAGCTCATATGCAACATCACCAATCCTCTTCAACACCTTATAGGGCCTATAAAACTGTGTTTTCAAATTTTCAGCTCCGTGGCCTTTGAGGGAAATTTGCCTATAGGACTGCAATCTCAAAAATACCATGTCTCCCATCTCAGAAACCCTCTTTTGATGCCGATCAACATATATCTTTTGCTGGTTTTGGGCTTGCTGTAGATTCTCTTTGAGGGCATTTAAGATGTCTACACTCTATCGCACCACATCCTTTACCTTTGGAATTGGAACTCTACTTTCTGGTAAAGTCAAGTCAAGTCCATGAATGAAGTAGCATCATACCCATAAAGTGCTTGACAGTGTCATGTCTCACTGTCATGCCCCGAACTAAGAATGTTACAGATAAACTATGTAAGAAACTTAATTATTGAAGGTAACGATAAAATGATACCCACGTTATTCTATAGAAGTGAAAGTTAAATAAATATTGAGGGCCGATTCATTTGAGAAGCAACATCTTCCTAAAGACCCGACCCAACTATATTGGGTCATTCGCATATTTTAGGGGAGTCTAAATAAATTAAAGAACATAGCTAATGGCTGACTCCTTTCAAGGTGGCGATTAAAGGAGATGTTAAGAGCTGTTTTTTAATTAGAAACAATACAAGCAGCACCTTGTTGGCAGACTCAATGCCTAGAAATAGTTTATACGAAGGCAGCAATTAAAATTAAAGACAGCGAAACCTAGTAATATTAACAGTGATCAGCATAAAAATTAGTGATCTTCATTAAGAGATACAACACTTGACCTAGCCAATCCATCTAAAGAATTAACTAATTGCTGATTAGCTTGGGAAAAGGCACGGGACGGTTGGAAGGGACGAAGCCCTGTGAAAGGTGGCAAACATAAAAAGGGACACGACTCTTCATTGGAATTGAAGGGTATATAGAGCCGGCCAAGTTGGATATGAAGGGTATGGAGGAGAATAAGATCAATCAGCACATAAATACAGACTGAAGGTAGTTACTTAGCATTAGCAATCGATCAAGGGCAACAGCATTGGAAGAAACAAAAGTAAAATCACGAACAGGTTAGAAACAGAAATACAGTTTGCAAATGTAGACAATAAGAACAGTAATCAGCGATATATATATATATATATAGATATATAATAATAATAATAATAATAATAATAATAATAATAATAAAAATAATTTGCTATCAGTGATAGAGACATACATACATACATATATAAATAAATAAATAAATATATATATATATATATATATATATATATATATATATATATATAATCTCATATCAGCGAAGTATACATAAATATATATAATAATCTGAAATCCATGATATATACATAAATTTATATCATAAACTGATATTTTGGTATGACATATACTAAAATATTGTGTTGAAGGGATCGAAGAAACATAAATAAAAGAAATACAAAACAGTGGGTATATGTATAAAGATCAAAGAATGTACGGCGGTGATCAACATGCTCGGCGAAGTCACCAATCAAGAAACCCACAATCTGAGGAGACACCAAAACTTATACGGCACACAGCAAAGAGGTCTTACAGCAGTACGAACCCCATACAGATCTGTCATAATTCATTTTTATTGATATCTTTATTAGACTAACCTTCTTATCATTAGGTAAACATATATTGTTTTGTATAAATATGAAATGAATAACGATAACGCCTATTATGATAATTATATTGCCTTTCATGACAATAATGTGAAGTGTTTAACAGTCTGAAACCCTCCTTGCGACGGAAAGGGCCTAGGGTGTAAGAGAAGGGTCCTGAGGGGCTAGTGAGGAGGTCCTCCTAGTAGGACTGTTGCAGCCTAGGACAAGAAGGCACTCACTAAGTCAGGTCACCCCTTACAGTGTTTGCCTAATTCTACAAGGTGGCAACTGTTTGTAGGAGACGAGATATAATTGGGGTAAGCAGATACAAGCTGCCAAGCAAGGGGGTTGTGGTATACGTCCCTCTTAAGCTTGGTTTAGAAATGGCTTTGAGAGGACCTATCATGTCTCTATCCCAATATGTTTTCTAATATAATTTGTCTAAATGATTAAATATATGGATGTACATGTATTCCATATGTTTTCTTGTTGTTGTTTTGCAGGATCCTATTTCAAGATCACATTATTGAGGAAAGCTTTATTTGATGAGCCAAAACCCTAACCCTAATTTGTTGCAATTGTGATTCTAGGGTAAATTCTACGGCAAATTAGGAAGGGGACATCACATGAAGGAGCCATACCTATTGACATGTGATGCGTGACATTGTAGCAATACTCCCTAAGGTGTAGCCACTTTATTTAGGTTGTGTGCTGCCCTATTACATAGTTTCTCAAGCAGCCTTCTATTCATTTGTTCACAATTTCTGTTTGCCATCAGTTTGTGGATGATAGCTAGTGCTTGGGTTTAACTCCATGCTTGTCAATCCAAAGGTTTCTCAATTCATGCCAAAACAAGCTGATAAATCTGCTGTTTGTGTCACTTACAATGTTCTTTAGCAGCCCATATGGTGTAAATACCTCTATAAAACAAATCAACAACTTGTGGAACCTTGTATTCCAAATAAATTGCTTGGAAATGTGAATGTTTAGTGAACCTATCAACAATCACTTGATACAATCCTTACCTTGCACCTTTGGCAACCTTGTAATAAAATCCATAGAGATGCTTTTACATTTCTGATTTGGGATTGACAGGGGCTGCAACAAACCAACTGGAAGTACATGTTCTATTTTATTTCTTTGGCATACCAAATATTCTCTAACATGTTGTAACACCTCATTTTGAGCCCTTTTATGAAAGTCGTTACCTTACTAGCTTATATGTTTTGTAGAAGTTTGGATGACCAGCAACTGGTGTGGCATGACTTGCCTTCAAAATCTTCCTTCCACCTTGGATTCTGGTATGAGATACACACGATCTTTGTAGAGGATGATCTCATCAAAGACCTTGAACCTTCATCTTGCAATTCACCATTCGAAAATGTCAGTAGCAATTGTATCTTAGCGATTCAGCCATTATGATAGCCTTCTAAGCAACATATATATCTCTTATAGAGCAAAAATAAGGTTTCCTAGAAAGGGCTGCAGCCACCACTTCTATCCCTTCACATACTCAATGTCAAAGTCATAGGTTTGAAGTTTATTTACCCATTTCTATTGTCTATTGTTCAAATCCTTTTGATCGAGGAAGAACTTCAAATTATTATGATCGATTTTGACCATTAACTTCCCACAAACCGAGTATTGCCAGGATTTGGCTAGTGCGTGCATGATTGCCAACATCTCCTTGTCATAAATAGAGAAGCTCCTTTTTGTCTCCTTGAGCTTCTTACTCTGTGTCTATTTCGCATCAAGACTGCTCCATAACCTCCCCTAAAGCATCACATTCTAAAATAAAAGGAGTGAAGAATGCAGAATCGCCAAAATAGGGCATGACTCATTACTTCCTTAAGTTTATCAAAAGCTTGCTGTGCTATTGGACTCCAAGAGAATGCCCCCTTTCTTCGTCAAATTAGTCAAAGGAGCTACAAGTTGTGAGGACCCTTTCACAAATCTCCTATAGTAGCTGCAAAGTTGCACAATCCTTTTGATAGAGGAAGAACTTCAAATTGTTATGATCCTTTTTAACCACGGACTTCCCACAAACCAAGTATTGCTGGAATTTGGCTAGTGCACTCATGATTGCCAACATCTCCTTGTCATAAATAGAGAAGCCTTGTCATAAATAGAGAAGCTCCTTTTTGTCTCCTGGAGCTTCCTAGTCTTAAATGCTAGAGGGTGTCTATATTGCATCAAGACTGCTCCATAACCTCCCTTGAAGCATCACATTCTAAAACAAAAAGGAGTGAAGAATCCAGAATCGCCAAAACAGGGCATGACTCATTACCTCCTTAAGTGTATCTAAAGCTTGCTATGCTATTGGACTCCAAGAGAATGCCCCCTTTCTTCGTAAATTAGTCAAAGGAATTGCAAGTTGCGAGTACTCTTTCACAAATCTCCTATAGTAGCTGCAAAGCCCCACAAATCCTCTCAAGTGTGCCAAATTCCTTGGTCTAGGCCAATCATGACTTGCCTTCATTTTTTCCTCATCCACATCAACCCCTTGGGCACTAATCTTCAACCCCAAATATAAAATTTTATTCAACCCATTCTCACACTTGGATACCTTGGCATAGAGTGCTGCTCAACAAGTATGCTGAGCACCTCATCTATAAGCTTCAAATGGTCCTCCCATGTCTTACTGTAAATCAAAATGTCATTAAAGAAAACCAATATAAATTTACTCAACTGTATAGCAAATATTTGATTCAAGGATGATTGGAAAGTGGTGGGAGCATTGGTCAATCCAAATGGCATGACCAAGAACACATGATGCCCATAGTGACATATGAAGGCTGTTTTATATACATCCTCATCTCCAACACTTATCTAATGGTACCTTGATGGTAGATTGATTTTGGATAAATACACTACCATATGAAGCTCATCAATCAATTCATCGATCATGGATATGTGGTAGTGGGTTTTGATTGTCCTTTTGTTGATGGCTTTATAATCAATGCACATCCTCATAGTCCCATATTCTTTATTAACTAGAACCACAAATGAGGCAAATGGCTAGAACTAGGTCATATGTGTCCCATATCTAATAGCTCCTTAATTGCCTTTTCAATCTCCTTGTATCTCCTAGGATGAAGATATGGAGTCGCGATGACTGGTTTTTCTCCCTCAAGGTCAATCATATGCTAAAAACCTCTATCTGGTGGTAGGCCAAGAGGAATGCCATAAAAGACCTTACCGTGTATGTCGAAAATGGATTGAATATCAACATGGTTGGATCTCCCATCTTTGGAGGGACTCATATTTGTAGTCAAACACGTAGTTGTCCATTCAACTTGGTCTCTATGAAAAACTCTCCATCTTTTTGGCAAAAACTATCATGGGTCCTACATGCATATGGAGAACTACCTCCTCATTAGATTTGCCTTCTCATTAGATTTGAACTTCAACTCCATAGTTTGATAGTTGTGAGTATATTCGCTAAGCGAGTGTAGCCATTGCATGCCTAAGACCAACTTTGTATCATCGATGCCAATAACACAGAAATCATCTCGCATCTTGTACCCCCTAAAGTCAACTCCATTTGCTGAATCCTTCAGCTGCAGGGAAGAGTACACCTGTTTGCCATTGTAACTTTAAACCCTTTGAGGTATTTTGTCTTCAACCCCATTTTAGTCACTAGCCCCTCGTCAATGAAATTGTGAGTGGCTCCACTATCAATAAGAGCTATTACCCTTTGTCCTTGCAAAGCCCTTTTAACTCAAAGCAAAATATCTAGGTGCCCTTGATAGCGTTGCAAGTGTACAATCTAGATGCTCTCCTACTCGGTCCTCTTACTTAGCCTTATCCACAACCATCTTGGTCTCAGGCTCATCATCCTCTGTATCCTCATCCGAGATCACATCTATATAGTGTATTTGTCCCTTTCCCAAACACCTATGTCCCTGTTGCTATGGCTTTGCATGTGAAACATAGTTTTTTCCTCTGGAGTTCATTCTTAGATAGGTCAATTTGGTTTTCCTTGGGGGGTAATGCCTTGTGTGGAGGCATGCTCTTCTAAGGAGGTATTTGCGGCACAATAGGAGTTGCCTTCTTGGAATAGAATCTATCCTTAACCACCAAATCTTTAAAGTTTAGAGCTCTCCTAATAGATTCTTGTAGTGAACACGAATCAAATACTCTTACCAATCCTTTGAGGGGTTTTGATAGGCCTTCTATGAAAAAGACTACGAACCTCCTTTTATCACGTCTGGAACAATCACCAAAAGCCTCTGAAATTTTGCTACATAGTCTTCCACTATGCCCTCTTGCTTCAGCTGTGTCTAAGTGAATCTTTGGATCCTTCCTGTCAAACTTCTTTGTCAATCTTTGGCTGAAGTCTTCCAAGGCAGTGATTGAGTCACGGCCTTGGGTCATTATGCCATGATACCACCATTCATGTGTCACTCCCTCAGGATGCAAGGTGGCAAACTTTATGGCCTGGTCTTTAAACATCAGATTCAAGGTGAATGATGTGTCCAATTTCTGCAACCAAGTCTTGCTGAATGGTCACCTGATCCATCAAATGTAGGAATGGTTATCTTCCCCAGTGGTGTTGAGAGTCCTTTCAAGCTAGTAAGTCTGGCTCGCCTGCCTGGGACCCTGGTACTGGTCCGGTTCGAACTAGGTTCGGGTCAGGTCCGGTTTGCCTGTGGGTTCAGACAGGGTTTGTTCCCAGGCAGGTTGGTTCATCTAGGCCGAACCTAGGTCAAACCAGGGCAGACCTAGGCAAACAAAGAACGAACTAGGTACATTTCCACTGAGAAATATTCTATAACTTAGTGCAGGAAACAATAATTACAGAATTTGAATAAGATCTTTAACATTACAAAACAAAATTTGCTTAAATTCAAATATTTGTTACATCAAATTAAACTAGCCCTCAATATTTTTCCTGTGAAATTTTTATATTCAATTGCTCATAATTGGCCCGTCTGATTAATTGCAAGCTCCCTATAATGATAAATTATATTTTAAACATTAAACAATATCTTCAACAGGTGAAGGGAGTTGCATGCTACTTATTTAACATTTTTCAAGTAAGATGTTAATTACAAGCAAACAAGCTCTTTGTACAATGAAAAAGTAATAAGCATTTGAGGACTTGGAAAGCGAGAATGTTACTGGTGCAGCTGATCCCATTGGCGTTGTCACTGTTTGTGAATCAATTAATGCCATTGATGATGAAGAAGAAGAAGATTTAGATAGTCCATTAGATTGAAACTCAGTATAAAGTTCCAATTGTCGAAAGTTGAAACAATGATACTTGAACTCAATATTATTACTTTAATATTTTGATGTTGATATGGTGCTATTATTACAGGTTTATGGTGTTTTTGTTGTTTTTATGATACTATGTGACATTCTAATCTTCATTCATGCTTCTAGGCTGCATATATATATATATATATATATATATACATGTATATACATGTTTTTGTAGTAATGAACCCAAACCCCATTTCAAAATTTTGCCGTACCAGCGAACTGGTTCTTCAAACCCAAACTTGAACCCAAACCGGCAACTTAGCTTTCAGGCCTGCTCATCATACCTTCTACTTCTATGCCCATTCCTCGTCTTCATCTCATAGTATTCAGTAAAGGACATGTCTGTTCATATGGCATTGCTTAAGGCATTGTATTCATCACGAAGTCTTGTCATTTCATCTCCTCGGTTGGGTGGCATCTTCTTCCATGAATGCTACTTCCTTTTCCAGAAATTCGGTTGTAAAGGTTCTTGGATTTGGATTAGCTGAGACCTTTTCACCACTAGAGCTGCTCCCTTCAATACCATTTTGAATCTACTGCTGGTTCAGTCTTCATTGAAGCTGGACCATTTCAACCATGATGTATCTAATGTTGGCCTGAAACTCCTTGCTTTCCCTGATGAATTCTTGAGAGTTGTCATCATCTCTGTCACCAATGGCAGCCTCTTTCCTCTTTTCCGTTTGCTGATATCTCAACCCTCTGTCACTAACACTCATGAATTTGCATACACAGGTTGGCAGGATGACAAGCTCTGATACCACTGAAATATCCACACTACAAGTAATTTATCAACTCAAAAACTCAAGAACAAAACTTTACAGTAATCAAGCAACGTGAATCAATATCAACATTACTCAACAGGAACAAATTGCAGGGACAAATTGTAGCTAGCTTCGATTACAATGAATCAGCAAATTCAAATTTACATTGCATAGGAGTAAATCTCAGTTCCGATGATACCTGTTACAGAAAAGCCTCCCAATCTGGAAATGATCGAGTGATTAGATTCACAAATTCACTCAGGAATATGGCTCAGCCTGTGAGCTTTATGCCTCCGTGACCCTTCCTGTGCTACTGGTCACTTCTCTTAATCGATTTCTCTTACTTTGCTGGTGTCAGGAGAGACACAGCAAGATATGCTTGCCTCCTTGTCTGTACAGGAGTGACAGTCGATGATTGCGAAAGTGTGAGGATTCGCCCTTGCTTGCATCTCTGCTTGGTATGGGTTCACGTCTGCTTCCTCAATCCTCTGTTGCCCAATAATCTGCAATGTCCAAAGAGTCAATTGGAACCGGTCTGCTGAAAAGGAAACTATAAGTAATTTATAAAGAGGTAGCGGTGCCGTCCTACTCTTTGTGGTCTTTGTGGGTTTTCGTCCCTTGAGACCCGTGTGAAACTGCAATATTCCCAATATCAGAATCTTTCATAAAATCCTTGGAAACAAAATCTGCTCTTATAAATACCTGACAATGCCAAAATCCAAAACAAGTCAGCCAGGGGGAAAATTAATTTCAATTTTAATTGATTTTCTGTATAGATATATATATATATATTTATTAGATTTTTTTCGTATATGATAACACCGTTAGGAAATTCTGGGCTGCCCCAGCTCACGATGGATTCATGACATTAATTGTATTTTTTAATGATAGACAAACCAAAGAAGTGCAAAATTAAAACTATGCTTGATATTTTTTCCTTAAATTCTAAATATGCAATTAAATGTGGAGAAATCCACCTTTTGCCTAAGATATGTAAAATTTGTAAAATTCCCTTATTTGTCAAAAACTCTACCAATCAGTCACTGGAGAAGTAAATTGATGATAAAGAAAAGATACCGGTGCTTGCCAGTTTGCCCCGGATGCTGATTCGGATGCCTACGGATGCGGATCCGGAGGCGGGTGCCTCCCGGATGCCTATCCCAGGCACCCTGATGCGTGTGGATGCCTCTGGGAGGCATCCATGCGCATCCGGTAGGCATCCACAGGGCACCCGAGCACATCTGGAAGCCTCCATGGGCCCAGGCACAGAAAAGTTTTCTTTTAACATGTGCAAATAAGATTTTTTTATTCTATTTTTAGCTCCTAAACCCCAAAACGGCCCTAAAAGAGTAATTAGTTTTGATTTTGTAGTTCAAATTGCATTGGAATCTTGAACATGAGTAATTAGTAATTGAACTTATTTCAATTTGAATATTTGTGTCTGTGAAGTTTTAAGTTGAACTATCAAATGTGAAATATCTTGAAATTTAATCAATGGTGAAGTATCATACTATCAAATGATTTATTTTTGTATATTTCTTGCATTTCTTTGCATATATATATATACACACGCATCCAAACGCATCCGCATCCCCCAAAAAAATATTTCAAGCATCCGCGCACCCGATTCTCGCATTCGCATCCGTATCCGCACCCGAATCGACAACTTAGCGATAAAGTGATGATGAGCACTTCAGGAGCTCCTTAATATCCAAATTCAAGCTTGAGCTGGCAAATAAATTTCTCTGCGATAAGGAACTCACAGAGGTATGCCCACTTGATGATGGCAGAGACCTATCACAACTATGTGAGGGATTGGATCAAATTTTGTGGTTTCTACTATCTAAGCTTTGATACCACATCAAAATTTAGTAACAGGTTCAGTTATCTGCAGTTATATCCATACAAGCATGAAGAGCAAAATGCCATGCAGATATATGTATGGTACCAATTGGTAATAGGTGACCAAAGAAAACTGGCAATAAAGGTACACAAGATTAGCGAACATTGTGAAAATGAGGTAAAAGCTCCATTTATATATAGAAGATAATTGTCAAACCCTAGTAGCTTGAGGTGTATTAAATATCCTAAGAGCGTGTCAGTGTCATTTCAATACAGATCCCAAGGATATCACAACTCAGGTAAACTCATTGGGTCTAAAGCAACAATTTCAAGGATAATAGAAGTTGTTCAACTCAATGGGTCTGAGAACACCACCTCCAAAGAAGACACTAGTCTATTTAAAGGACCCAATCCATCAAGTTTACCATACTCCAACAGGCTGCATGAGCATGGTATCAATGTATTATGGAGGTATAGACATTTTTAATTTGTGTATATTCTATATCCATATATGCTCGTGTATCTTTATATTGACTTGTATTTGTTGGGAATTTGTGCAGAGCCAACAGAAATTTTTTTACACAATAATACTGTTCTTTTATTCCACACCCCCTTCATTCATAAGATATTATAAATATATAGGATGACTTGTACTCCTATAACAACTCCAACTTCTCACTCTAAATCTAGGTGGGTTGATCAACCATCTGAATCATTTCCCTCCTAGTTTCACTTTTAAATCTCTACGTGAGTTGTGTTAACAAATCACTCACATTATCATGCTGACACACAATTATATGCTTACAATAATATATTGTTAAGTTGTCTCTCAACAATTGAATATTAACTTACATAACTCTATTTTATTTCACATGCTAATAATGCTAACCTAAACACCCATGTGAGGACTAATTTCTAACAGTAAATTCTGGGCATAAGTGGTTATGGACTGGTGAGACCACGGTACAAGTGATTCATCAGACCATGCCCTTAACAGCATATATATTTGTGTGGTGTTGTCTCTTGTATATGTGCAACTTCTTGCCTATGGATTCCTCACTTATTTTTTCGAATTTTAGAAAGCACAAAAGGTTTATTTTCTTTCATAAAGAGAGTCAAATTTAAAGTCAAGTTTTTATCCATGGTTCACATTTGCATTCATTTCATGCATTTTTTAAAAGTTGCTTCACCCTTATTTTAGAGATCCAAGTTCTGGTGATTGATGATTCTTCTGAAGAAAATATGCCATCCAAAAAATTATTTATATGTTCATCTTTCCTTTTTATCCTTGCAGTAAATTAAAGAACTTTTTAATAACTTATAGCTAAACCTCTGAGAATATAATACTCCTTATTATATTTATGACTCAAGAGAAGTGAGTTTTAGTTGTTATCTTTGATATTAGATGCAATTCTGAGGTAAATAAATGTAATTTCTTAATGCAGGTTGAAGCACATTCGGTGGAGAGAGCCCAAAGGAAGATCAAACGCCATCGTCCTCAGGTTGCTGCTGCAACTAATGGATCTGAAATTAAAATGAGTGAAGCAACTCTTAAGACTACTCAAAAACAAGTTGACAATGCTATGGAAATTGAAAAAATCTTATTGAATGAGACCAATGGTAAGGATGAACTTGATATGGAAGTGGAAGAAGGTGAAGTTGAGTGTGACGTAGCTGTAGAAGTTCACAACATTGACAAAAAAGAAACAGCAGGTCTTTTCAGTGGTGGTCCTTCAAAATGGTAAGTCATCTTTTCATGATTATGCTGACTTTGCTCTTATAATAATAGTTGTTTATGTTTTTGAAAATTTACATGTTTCATGTGAAACTCTTTTTTAATTTTACAACTTTAGATCTGCATTTGAGGATACTTGTCTCTTTTGTCAACTAGATGTTTAACCCATAGGAATTGGTTTTTTAAACTATGTTGTCTTTCAGGGATCCTTATTCAAAGGGAATTTCAGCACCTCTTTCCATGGAGCTTCTGCAATCTTCTCCTGGTATGTGTTTTTCTAAGTCTACAATGATTAGTTTTAATTTTTAGAAATATTGGCTCAATATTTTGTGATATTGAATATTGTCACACATTGATGGTTATATTATTTATGAACAAGCATCAAAATAGCTCTGATTGGAATGCTTATTTTTTGTGGGCTTTTTATGTCTTGATTTTAATTGTATCACTACAAGACACTTCAGAGAAATACCTCCTGCTTGAGCTTCAAGATAATCGAATTCTCACCAAGGAAGCCTTATTTAACTTTATCAAACTTAACAAACGACTAATTAACAAACCTAGCTATAATTGAACTAGTGCATTGATCTTTTCACAGATTAACATTCCAAGACACGTCTATTGATACAAATGTGTTTAAAATTTTCTTTTCAATATTTCAAGTCTAGATCCCTTGTTAGGGATGCTTTGGATAAATGATATGTTGATGGATTACCTTCACTGTTCTTCAAATACATTGTGCAAGATGTTTTATGCTGTCAGCCAAGTACCTAGCGATGTCTATTCTTCTTTGTTGGTAATGGAAAAAAATACAGTATTCAATTCTTCATTTGATTAAGATAATGGACTAAAAGTTTTGGAGCATCGTTAATTTTCCAATCACTATCCTTATTAATGTTACTAATATGTATTGGCCTTCTTCAAATGTCTTCACATAACGATCCTCATTAGCTAACACCTTTGCTTTATCAACACAAATTCATGTTGGATTGTGAGGTAGTGTTTTACCAAGGGTCCACCCTATTTTGTTCCTCAATTCTAGTTTAGATCTTATTGCTGATTAGGGTTCAGGTTTGGTAGTTTACCAATTTCTTTTTCACTCCAATTCAATGGTTCACCAATTTTATTTTTTACTTGGGTTTCATATGGCTGTATGATACTTACAAAATATAATAAATTATCATAATTTGCATAAAATATATGAAAGTAAAACATTACTTTACTAAAATTGATAATTTAATATTAATTGTCTGAGATAAATTAAAATGCTTTATATTAATGCAATTGCACATGGAAAACCAATAGAAGTCATCGTGTTACTCTTCATCAAGAGAATGAACATTCTTGGTTGGTTTGTTAGAACAACACACAATGTCAATGCCACTCTGACAAGCTGCACCATGTGTGTACAGTGTTGCACCTTTATACCTTTCATTGTTGAATGAGACTAAGGAAAAATGTGGATAGAATCATCCTTGTCAGGATTCTCTGCGCTCTACAGCTGAATACCTCGTAATTCCCTCCTTGTACTTGACTTGCTTGTGTGAGAGGAGATGCAAGCTGGAATGCACATGCACTAGCTCCTCTTCCTTTTCCCCACCAAATGGATTGTGCTTAACTGAGTGGATAAATACATATGAACTTCAATTCTGTTTATCAGAAGAGAAATTCTCAATCTATGGTTGTCAAAGAAAAGATGGTAGAAAATAAAGAATACATACTTGTGATAACTTTGATAGCAACAGATTGCAAGTAGATCACTGATGATGAAGGTATAACTGTGTATAAGCATCTTTTTTGTACTTATGTTGCAGTGCTAAGGCTGTGACTTGTTGACATATAAACTTTCCAAGATCACCTACAACTATGTCCTCTACATTTGGATTTAAGAAGAGCCTAGTGAATGGTGACTTTTGCCCATCACTAACTTCAATATGTAGATGGTGGCACCCTTTTGGGCAAAGGAAGTATCTCTGTGCTATTATACTTGGGCATCGAAGCAAGTACTAACTACTATGTGATGTTCCCTTCCTAAAGTAGAATTTAATAATAAAATAATAATAATAAATTAAATAAATAAATAATATAATATAATCACAAATCATAAAGCAAACAGAGAAGATCAATCGTGATTAAGAGTAAGGAAGTATATGGAGGATACATCCTTACCAAGTAGAGAACATGGCTTGAAGACAATTAGCATCGATCAAACTAAGGACTAGGACATTACATACTCTGTGTTGAAAAGGTTTGTCATTGATGACACGGTGAATAAGATTAAAGAATGAGTTAACAGTGTTCGGCAATCGAGGTATAAACAACGATCTAGAAGATATGTGATATATGACAGTAACTACAAGACCATACAGCAAAGACTCTTTTATTTGGCTGACTTCATACACAGCCGACATGAAAGAGTTGATGCAGCGATTGCACTTTGCCAGCTATGCATAAAGGAAGTGGATGTTCGTAAGTTTGACTTCAGCAAAAGAACATGATATGATCTGGGTGTTAAGACAAGTCAACAGGATTCAGCAGATTGAAGGTTCGATTCATATTGAAGATTCAAACCTAATCAAGCCAACTTCGATAACCTTGATCAGAATCTTAAAAAACACCTGTATAATCTGCAGTCTATATTGCAAGCACATGTTAATATTAAAGAGGAATGTGTTAATGAGAGAAGTGTTTAGAAGAGGTTAATTGAAAATTGCATTGCTTGGAATTATTAAAAAGGCTGTTTCGTTGATTATAAACAGCGATTATGAAATTAAAAAAAAGTCACGATTATTCTTAGAGGAATGGTATGATAAATCCCAATCTATTAAACAAAAGACAAAATATTACATGATGAAGGCGATTAGAAATCTATCCAAAAGGTGCACTGAGATGTGAAGGAACAATTTGCATTAATAATAGTTAAGCAGAAAGGCAATAAAGAAAAGTTGTTAGCCAAGAAGAAGACATGTCTTTTCAAACTTGAAAAGGTATGTCCTTTAAAAGAAAAATATATATAGAGAGAGAGATTAGAAAGGAATTCGAGTAGTGTGTGTGATACATTTGAGTGTGGATCAAGAAGAATAGAGAACACACCAGACTTAGAGAAAGTCTTGCATAAGTAAATTATTTGCAGACATGTGAGAAGTTTGCAATCTGATTTGTGATAGATAGATTGAAAGGTAAAATATAAATATATCTGGTACTCTGTATATGAAAGAATCAGAGTATATTTGAAGGAATGTCTTGGAAGAATCAGAGATTATTAAATATATTTGATACTATTTGAAGGAAGAGATCAGAAGGAAAAATAAATTATATTCTTTGGCTGGTAGGCATCGTGTGACAGCATACTGATATGCTGTAACTTATCTACAAATCAATATTGATCTACAAAATATTATATCAGAAGGCTATTAGGAATAAGGGACCAATATATATCGTCTAATATATATGCTGTAGTATTAATATAAGTTATAATAGTGCAATCATATATATATATATATATAATTGTTGAAGTAATAAGATTTACGTTAGTAAGTCTAGTTTATATAGTGATTACATATATATCGTGATGTCTCATCAATCATAATTAAGGAACCCAATCTATACTTAGTTGCCAAGTAATCTTGCATAATAATAATCAGCAATCTGATGATACTTAAATAGTTAGGGAACTCAGTTGACACTTAATGTTTATATATGAATGAATTTTGTTCCTAATTTCTCTCTCTAATGCCTATATAGGGTAGGGGGTTTGTGTAGGGAGAGGCAGAGTAATTTCAGTCACATGACGGGTAGGTCCCAAGATGGGTAAGAACCTTGAGGGAGCCCGCTTGTAGATTGTTTCATGCGCCCTAGCATAGTAATTCCACCATCCTCTATTGGGGTCAACAAAGAGGGGTGGGGACAGATTCATATTTAGCAAGAAACGTAGTTGCCTCCTAGTGGGGAATGTTACAAATTGGTCATTCCCAAACGCAAGACAAACCCTAGTTGGGAAATTTAGGTTAAATTAAGTAAATTCCTAGTCGGGGACATTACACACTAGGCCCTGCAACAGGGCGAATCTTTCTTTATTCAATTACAATTTTTTTTCACCTTGAAAAATGTGTTAGATGGGATTTGCTCCATAGTTGCTATTATGCACCATTTTCTTTGACATGGAGTCAATCACATTTCATATCTTGTTTAAATATGGCTGAACCATATTAGGGAATCTAATAACACTCAAGATGGGCTCAGTGAATCTCAAGACAAACTCCACCACAAGTCCAGTAATCATCATTCTGGACAAGTGCTTTGACGCTTGGGGTCCTTTTTGTATTAGTCTGCCTCCATACTCTACAAATATTGCTGATTACCATGGTGCTTAATGCCTTTCACACCTTCATAGGTTGTCTCAAGATGATTATGTGAGGTGAATTGAGTTTCAACAACTTAATATGGTGTTAAAAAAATGAAAACAAGTTGAATAAATTATTAGTATATATAGCAAATTTGTTCTAAAAAAATTAAATTTAAAATGCAATGTATTTGTTGTAAAATATTTAATATAGCACCTTAAACCTGAATTTAACAAAAAAAATAAAAAAATGAAATTTCAAAAATGTGAATTCAAAGGTTTCACCTTTGAGGACTCAAGGGAAGCATATGACATATGGTGATTAGTTACAAACATTTTAGTCTCATTAGCCTAAGTTGTTTTATGATTCATACACTTGATCTATGTGTGAAGCTTTTGTATTATCAAGTCGAGTGAGAGAATGACACATGGTATTCAACATATATGCCTATATCGTGCCCCGACAAACCCCACAGCTCAATCTTTTTTAATGTGGTTTGTTTTGATTTGGCTTATCTATTGAGGCTCCATTGCCATAATGGATTCTATGAGGATGTTTGCTATGAAGTTTGCATCTTAACTTGCCCCTCATGATCAACTACCTGAAAAAGTATTGCCCTTTAGGGCACGTTGCAATGACAATAATGAGCTGCTCGTGTTTTCAATCTTCACATCAATTAGAAACAATGGACAACTTTGCTTCTGCTCTTGAATCCCTGATGCACTGCAATGAAATATTTACAATTTTTTTTTTCTTTGCTAATAAAATATGTACCTTTTTGTAACACTTGTATATCTTTTAGGGGCCTCATTTACCTCCCTCACCATTTCCTGCCAGTATGATGATCTGATGAGGTTGAAAAGAAACTCATTAGTGTAAATACCTAGGATACCGGGTTCGGCCCTGGACCCCTCCGGACTCGGATAAATTCGAACCAGTTCAGGGTCCGGGTCCGGTCCGCCTATGGGTCCGGGCAGTTCCGGGCATTTTGAGGACCAAGTTTGAACCCGGGTTGCGGACGGTCGAACCTGGGCGAACTTCACACAAAAAAGCGAATTTGAAGCGAATTTCTCGCGTGGTTTCAGGAAATACGTTTTTTATGACGAAATTTATAAAAATTTGGCATCCACAACTCTAAAAAGGTGAGTTTAGAGGCTTTTTTTACTTCTAATTCTCATTTGTCGGTGAAAAATAACTCTCGATGCCTTTATAAATTAATTAAAGTCGCCCCCTTGACCCCGTCTTGGGGGCTTTGCCCCCAAACGCCCATTTAATAATTTGGGGTGGAAACTGCGCCAATAAAAGGGGAAAAATTAACCTTCGAGTTTTATTAGGCTCCATATAGAAGATGATGATGATGAAGAAGAATATCAATAAATTATTAATCCATTAGTTGAACTTCAAACAATGATACTTGAACTGATGTTCTGATTTCATTTTAATGTTTTGAATCTTTGATGTTGAACTTGAACTTGAAGTATATGATGGTAGTATGATCATGGATTCATGATTCATGATGCTATGATTACAAATTTACAAGTGTTTTTATTGTTTAAATGTTTACTTTTTATGATACCATGTGACATCTAATCTTAACTCATGCTTCTAGGCTGCATAAATATCAAAATATGTATATATTATTATATATATATAAAAAATTACATATTTTTGTACTAGCGAACCCGAACCCGAACCCAAACCCCTTTTCAAAATTTTGCCGTACTGGCGAACCGGTTCTTCGAACTCGAACCCGAACCGGCATCCTTGGTAAATACAATGTACAATGAGCTCATTTGCATTGTCTCTCAGCTCATTTTGAAATGTCATTTATAAAAGGCTTGCATCCTTTGTTCTTTGGTGGCAAAAAAAGGTACAATGGTTTTCTTTTGAAGTCAATATTGCAAGAAATAGATGTGTGAAGCCACTAAGGGTGGCTTCTAGGATGCTTTCTTTGCCAAAGGATGAGACTTCAATTGGGATTTTTTGGATGCACTATTTGCGTCCTAATGCTTTTTGTTATATGCAAGAACATGTCCTATTGACAACCTATGTTTGGTTAGTGCACTGCAAGCTGTGATTTATTGACCAACAATCTCTCACAAGTGGGTTTCCGCCCAACTATAGGAGCTCCTATGATCGTTTTGATAATTATTACAACACCAAATCTAACCCTTGCCTCTAGGATGCTATTCAATTATTGTCACGTGTTACCAACTGATGAAAAAGAGTCAATCTTTGGAAAAAACCTTAGCTGACCTTTGGCTCATAGAACTAGAACTCCCAACCATTCTAGAATATATTTGTATCCAGATATTTTTATACAAACAAATATCAGGAAAAAATAATTCAACTCTCAGCTTTTATATTAGTTGAAAAAATGAACAAGATATTAGAAAGACAACAATAAGCCATTTTACAAAAAAGCTCTTGTGAAGGTTGGAAAGGGAAAAAACAAAAGATAAAAAAAGATAACAACAAATTAACAATTTCTGGATTTGATTGTGTTATGAATTTTTTGATGCAAAAATTCATAACACAATCAAATCCAGAAATTGTTAATTTGTTACTATCATGGATTGTGGAAATCTCTTCTCTTTGATAAAAAAAGATGCCAAAAACTTACTTGAATGGAAATTCTCCTTATCACAAACTCCTAATTTTTCCTGGCACTTATTTAATGCTCCTTTAGGGTGAGGGTATGATGTTTGAAGGCAAACCAAACTTGCAGCCTTGAACAGTGAGTTGAAATGGAGTTCTGGGTGATTGAGGAACAAAAGATAGGAAATTTGTTTTGTTTTTGTCTTTTATTTTGTTGATTTCTAAGTCACTTTTTAGGGTTAGTTCAGGTTTTAAATTTTTTTTTTTGAATTCACAAAAGTGTTATTTTGAAACTCTTTACAGCTGGTTCTGGCTCTATTTGAATGAGCCCGAAGACATTCTCAAAAGAAGGGGCTAGGTAACAAACTTGGTCTGGACAATACAAATTGGAAATGTCCATTTGCAACAAGTTGTATGATTAAGTATAATATTTGAGCCTTCTCAATATGTGTCCAATCCAGTGTCCCTATAAATTGGAGACCAAATTTTGGACCCATATAAAACTAAATTCTGGACCCATAAATTTTGAAACTCTTTACAGCTGGTTCTGGCTATATTTGAATGAGCCTGAAGACATTCTCAAAAGAAGGGGCTAGGTAACAAACTTGGTCTGGACAATACAAATTGGAAATGTCCATTTGCAACAAGTTGTATGATTAAGTATAATATTTGAGCCTTCTCAATCTGTGTCCAATCCAGTGTCCCTAAGTTGGAGACCAAATTTTGGACCCATAAAAAACTAATAGCAGCACTGAAGAGGAGATCAATTAGCAATCTCTATATATGAGACAGGATAGAGCAAAATAAGCAGAGTATTGCATAACAGAATTATTAGAAGATGGTAGTCTGTTGGGTGGGCTGACTGGTAGAGAGGGGGTGTCATCAGGCAAAGAATCCAGGTTTGAGTCCCGGGGGATGACAGCCCTTAATTACTAGAGGGTAAGAGATTTACCCCCGAAAACTAAAAGTAATAAATAAAAAATTGTGGTTGATTCTAAATGACCTGCTTCCAAGAAATATTTAACTAAAGAGGTTGCGATAATGAAGATATTTCAAAACTAAAGGCTGTTGCCTGAGCACCAGCTTTATTAGAATGTTTATTTTATATATTTTTGGATAGGAAGATTTTAGATCATGACTAAGGGTTGCTTAAAATTAATGGTAATTCTTTCATCCACTAATGAGATCACTTGCACAAGTTTCTCATTTACTTTGTCCTCCTATTGATCATATCCCCTCCAGTTCAAAAATTCCAATGGCTACTCCTAGAGAATATCTATATCCATTTGCTGGGCCTCCTCCTCAGCTGTCATTACATTCATTCACTGCTGCCACTTCCCTGAACTCCCATGTACTTCTGGTGCTTTGTGTAATGGCTATATGTATAAATCAATGGAGGATGCACATATGCATCTCTGGACTTTCTTGAGCTTGGCAAATGTCTCAAGTGGAAAATTTAAGGCATTTTGTTCAAATTCAGGAAACAAGTGATCGACAGTGGAAAATTGTGGATACAATTTCATCTTTTGAAATATTGGCAGATCAGCGGGGAGCGGTAATTTAGGCAACTGAAATTCTGGCACCATGTTGCAGTCCTGCTTCCCCAATTACAATTCCCAAGAGTGACTCAACATTCCTCCAAAGAACTTAGTCCATTCCCATGACTGTCATCTTGGATTAACAATTCAAGATGCTTCTTCACAAGTTCACAAATATTCTGTTGGCCCTGATACCATAGTGAAGAACATGGTCAGAGAACCCTAAGTGTAAATATATGACATACAATTGAGAATATTATTGATCCAGAAATTATTTATTTGGACTATGTATGATTAAAGTTTAAACAATGCCCATCACACCCCATAACTGACTTTACAACTTACTTGTAACTAAATATTTAAATATTAGCCCTAATGCTGAGCTAACTCTCTTATATATATATTTTTTCCACCTTTTGGTTGTGCAAGTTGATTTAGTGCCATGCACATCTTTGTAATTCTAAATCCTTATCTTAATTCTGGTGACTGTTCTAGTTGCTAGATGTTATGAATGTTAACTACTACTGTTCTGATTCATGGTTTCTTGTTTTCATAATCAGAAAATGTTTTCAGAAAGTGTGTTCTGCTTGTTCAAAGCAAACATTTCATTTGTTAACACATGAAATATGTAGGTGCTGAATTATTAGATGCAGTACAAGGAAGTAGTTTGCAGAAGACAAACCAATCCACAGAGGATTTAAAGGCCACAATATCTGGAGTAGAACAGACAGTAGTTGTGTTGGAGAAGCAGGACGAGATCTCACCTGGATTAGTGTCTTCAAAGGCAACTGATATTCAAAGTAACAAGCAAGTTTTAAAGGTTTCTGCAAATGAACCTCAGAGTTTGCAAGATGCCATAAAGGATAATTCGAGAAGAAAAAAGAAGAAAAAAGCTGCAAAAAGTGTAATCTAACTGTCTTCACAAATGTGGTGCTAGTCAGCAATTTTTCCTGAATGCTGTCATTTATGTTTCAGCACAAATATACAAGGCCTTCACAGATTAGTCTACTCAATAACGAGTTCAATCTTCAAATTCAAAAAACATCGTACTAATAGATGGTGAGCTCAATGCTAAAAGCATCATAAAGCAGACAAAAGATGTGAAGTTATGCACTCAGTTATCTAGTGCATAGTGCAAACATCATAAAGCAGACAGAAGATGTAAAGTTATACACTCAGTTATCTAGTGCATAGTGCATTTACTTGGTGTTCCTTACCTCCTTATTGCAACAACAGGCTGTGTATCTCTATGACTGAGCAACATGAGTGGTTTCAGGCCTACCTTTTTCAGGTAGGTTGTGTTCTGATATTCATCTTGGGTATATTGTTTTTCAGGATTGTTCAAAAGTTGAGGCAGTTTCAAGCATATATTGTGCAAGTGAAGTTTGTTCATAATGAGCATGTCAACTTGACTTGGCATGTATAATTGTAATTCATTGCCCATCTTATCACTTGTTTGCAATATTTTTGGTTGATTTTTATTTTCGTAGTATCAGACCAGCATTATTAAGAATTGAAATTAAAGTTTCCAGACTTGTCAATTGAGGTTTCTATGACTGTGGATAATCAATATATATCATGACACTTGATAGAACATTTCGTCAAAGATGAGATTGTAATTTATTTTTTTTCCATCAATTTACTGATGTAAGATGCACCTTTTCATATTGTTGGATTGCCACACTAATAGTTTTTGAACTGGAAAAACTCAATAAAACCACGGGCAATGCATATTACATTTAATTCAGTTTTCCTTGGGTGGAAAACATTTGTTTCTCTTCTGTAAATATGACAAAACCTTTGTTGTTTTTGAAGTGATCAATGGTTGCAGGTTTATAATTTGTCTCAACTATTTTTGATTAGGGGCTGAGGGAGGAGAGGAGGGAGAAGAGTGAGAGAGGGCACCTAGTCCAAGCAGCCATGGACCAAAAGAAAATAAGCCTCTATATCATTTATATCTCCCTTGATGCATATGGCTGAATATTCTGTCACAATCATAATTTTCAAGTTCATGTGAGATCTCAGTTTCTCTTCTGGTGTCGGCTATTTTATGCAGGTGTAAATATATTCATATGATAATTCAACTTTTATTTTTTTATTGATTTTGATGTTCACAGGGTTAAGTGATTTGTATTTTGATCTTTGATTTTTGATATTTGTTAAAATTGTAAGTGTGAGATTATTAGAGACGCCTCAATGCTTCAAAGTTCAAACCATTTGTATATATCTTTGCTGGTTAATTTTATTCTAGATGAGTTAAACATGATTGTGAGGGAGGGAAAGAAAGGCAAAGGAGAGCTCCACTAAATTTACCTTGTCCAAGCAGAGTCACAGACCAAAACAATATAAGCCTCTGTACCATTAAAATCTCCCTGCACCTCTACAACTGAAAATCCTGTTTCAAAATCATAATTTTCTCATTCACATGAATAGCGAGTTTCTCTTTTAGTGTCAACTGCCTTATATAGGTGTATATGATGCTTTAGTTGACGATAGATATATCCTTATGATATATACGACTTTTATTTTCTTGATTTTTGTTTTTTCAAAGGGTTGTAAGCAGTGTACCCCCGGGATGCGTCCCACCCCCCCTCCCCCCCCAAAAAAAAAATCCCCAACGTCTCCGAGACGGGGACAGGGGGACGCTGTTCCGGCGGCGCCACCCATCCGCCGCCATTCTGGCAGAGATGCGGTGGCATCCAGGCGTGGGGGACTTAGCGGCGTCCTTAAAGGGGACAGGGCTACGGCAACGCGTCCCCAAAGGGAACAGGGGACGCACGGGCGTCCCCTGTCACAGCCAAAAAAAAAGTGACTTGAAAAAAAAAAACTTGTTTTGATATATGAACATTGAATATCATATCATGCTAGTTGCTACTCAATGTAATCATTTTTATGATGAGATACTGAGATACTCCCGTCCCCCAGGGCGGTGTAACTATGGTTGTAAGTGATTTACATTTGGATATTTGATTTTACATTTGTTGAAATTGCTAGTGAGAGATCATTATAAATGTCTCATTGCATCAGCCATTTTCCATGGTGGGAAGTGTATCATGTCTTAGTCAATTTATGTTGTATAAGCATTTAAGGTCTCACTTCAAATGGGTAGCATATTTCATCTCTGGGAATAGAATATGACAGGGTGTTCTGCTCTTTAATTTTGAAGCAAATACATCTTTTTTTTGACAATACTCTCAAATGATAATCTCAAGTGTGAGAATGAGATCAAATGTAGGATGTTGACATATAAAGCTAACTTATTCTTAATCTCTTATTTTGTTGTCATTTAGTTATCTATCGATTTTTGTTTCTAAAACTATTTCAAAATTTTGCAAGCAAAGGGCCAGTTGTATTACTTTTTTAATTAGAGAGATTGTACTTATCCCCATACCAATGTAGTATGGAGATTCACATTCCCACTAAATTTTTTTATTTCTAGTGCAATATCAAACAGGATTTGATCTGGAATGGGGTTTCTTTTTCATTTTTAAATTATTGAGCTAACCTTAAATGTTTTTGCTTTTTGTGTTGCGAGTTTCTTTATCTCATTTTCATATAGTATGTTGAAGCAAGTGAGAGCAGGGAGGTATAATAATTATTTACATCACCTATATTGATAGCAGCAACATACAATTGTTTAAGATATCTATTGGAATGGTTGAGGTCAATTTAAAGGGTTTATTGTATTGTCTGATAGGCTGGCTCATATCACAATCCTTTGTTAGTAGCTAATTTAGTTTATCCTCATGTTATAAAATGCTTATTCCTCTAGGCATTCCATCTAATATTCTTAAACCATATATTTACTTCAGGGACTAGTCCCTTTTGTTCAAGATGAGAGATAAATAAATTTGGTTTGCTTGAATGAGCATACTATAATTGGTCTTTGCTAACAAGATGCATCCTTGAAGATGAAACCAAGGAAGGCTTTAGATCCCTTCTCATCTTTATCCAATTATTTGGGTTTTATTGAAGTATGTGATCTCACTGTGTAAGTTTACCAGGAATTGTGCTTCTTTTCTGAGAAGTCTTTGCAGCCAATTCCGCTCAGTCATTCAATTGCCGTTAGGTGTAGCTGTAGCAGGTGGGTGCTGCGGTAGACCAGTTTTGTTGATGGATATTTGTCCAATCTGCTTTTGCTTGGCATATCCATTGTATACCTGACCATGTAAAGTATTGAAGTGGATTAAGTGTTCAATGATGTACTTGATTTGTTCAATCAATCAACTTGCATATATTTAGCAGTTATATAGTATACAACTAATTTGTTTGGACTAGGGACTTGTATTAGTTGGATACTGCAGAAGCTAAAGAGAAGTTGGAGCATTTACGTGCATGAATGTGTAGGACTGCCTTTCTCTAACATCATATTAGGTTAGTGGCACACATGAAATTAGTGACATCCATTGCGTCATATGCTTACTGAGGCCCCTTTTACGTTGACCATGTTTTGACCTCTATATAGCGTACGAGTTACTTTTTGGAAATTGAGATTTGCTAGTGAATTTACTCGCATGTAAAAGCCCAATGGCTAGGCGCTTAGCTACACATTTATTGACATATTATGTGTCTCATCTGAAGGATGTTTCAAATCCTTCTCTCGTGCACTATAAAATTAAATACATGCTAACAAATAACACTTAGTATAACATCATAGTATGTGTTATTCCAACATCTCTTCATGATCTTCGTATATTTTCATTTGTTTTTACAATGCATTATTAGAGGTATACAAAGGTGCCTAGAGTATATATAGATCTATGCATATCTAGTCTCTACATCAATTTTGCATTAAAGTGAACTGTGAGTTGCGTGTCTCAAATACATTGTTGTCACATGTTTTAACCTTTATTTCTATGCATACATATAAAATCACGTGCAAACTATCTATGGCTACATGCTAAATATAGTGTTAATTTAAATGGTTACAATTAGGCGAGTCTGCATTAAAGCCAACTAGAATTATTTATTTCAAAATACATTCTTGTCCCATGCTTCATCTTATAACTACATCAAAATTATGGGCAAACTATTTGTAGCTAGGTGTTAGCTATAGTGCTCATTTATGTGTTATGTCCTCGGAACATCAACACCAAAATGCTAAACAAATTAGAATAAAGAAATCATCTTGCAAAACATGCATGAGCAACAAAGTAGCAACTCCCAATATTAAATTCAAACTCAATAACCTAGAACAAGCTTTGTAGCAACCATTAACCAAGTGTTTTGAGTAAAATCATCCGAACACATTAGGTTGCATGTTATACATGTCTTTGTTTGCTCTAAACAAGTAATCCTTTTCCCTATGTTGCTTGTGTCCTCAAATCTTAGGTCTTAAAAGTTTTCCTAAAACAATCAGCCACATTCTTATTCCCATTCTTGTTAAGTGACACAACTATTGGATCTTAGTGAACAATATGCCATTTAGGCCAGAGTCTATTCAACCATTAGAAACCTAAATTTTACCAAGGAGAGTTAAGAAAAATATTAAGTCCCTCTTTGGTAAGATTTAGGTTTTTGATAGCTGGATAGATGTCCCCGCCATTTAGTGGGTAGATTGGCGATGTCATTATCATTCTACTAGGTAGTCTTTTGTATTGATTTCGCTATGTGCTCATTAGTTTTCCTTATTCATCTATAATGTTTTTGGTAGGACTCCCTATTGGAGAGCTGTAGCTCTCTCTCCCTCTAAAAAAAATAGCAATCAAATCTTTAAGAATATGAAGATAATGTAAATTTATAACTTGTGTAATATCCAATGCAGATTTAATTTTATAAATATTAATTAACAATTTTGATCAATGACACAATTAGCAAGACAGACTGCAACTGTATTGCACTCGCGAAAAAACATGTCTGATAGAGAAATCCATTCCACACAGCAATTCCTGAATGTCGTCCAACCACATTTCGGTTTTCCAGTCGGGGGCCTTTCCTGAAGTGATGGTTTTCACCACATTTAAAGAGTCACCTTCAATGTCCATCGCAAACAAATGTTTATCTCTGCAACATATTAAACCCTGGTACAATGCTGCATATTCAGCGTCCTTATTGGTGCCATCTGGGATTTTAGTTGAGCCACCCCAAAGAAGATCACCACATTCATCCCGAATTACAAAATCAGCACCAGATGATGGCCCAAGATTGCCTCTCAAGGCACCATCGAAGTTCATTTTGAGACGACCAGATGGGGGAAGGGACCATTTTGCTGCTGCTCTGGCCTGATTATTGGGAAACACCAATTTGGGGGGAATTAGGTGAAACCACGACATGTTCATTAGAAGGTTCCATTTCGTGTAAGATTACACCTTTTTTTGTTTGAATCCTGCAATTGATGTGTTTACAAATCCCGATTATTATTTTATTTATAACAGACAAGACCGTGGTTGCCTAATTGTTAAAGATCCTTGCATTTCTTTCATGCCAAATATGATAGATAATATGGGCAGGGATTGCATACCACAAACCACTCCATTAAGAGGGCTCTTGGAATTCTATTTATATATTGTCAAAATTGATTTTTTTTTTTTGTTGAAGGACATTAATATGATATGTGATTTTATCTTTATTTTTTTCACCATTCTTTATATTTTTACGTGTGTAAAAGATCTTTATTTCTTATAAATAAAATATAATAGTTTTATATTTTAAAGAAAGCTTGGTATGAAGGCCACTTTCATGCAAAGTGTTGTGATTTAATTTAATTATAAAAAATGTGTTTTGAACTATTGTTTGTTTAATAAAATAGTTCCATGTGTTTAGGAGGGATACTGATACCATATAAACTACTTTGGGAGTACACATGCATGTAGAAATGGTTGTTTAAAATGAAGAAAACATATTTTAGCTGATAGACTATTCATTTGAACTTTTCTAGCCAAAAAATTGTCTCACATGAAGAGAAAGTTGTCTAATTTTGGTGGCCAAAATCGGACAGCTTTTTGGCCTTGGGAGTTTGGTGCGATTGTGTGTTTATGCTCCTGGAATGTTGTTTACTACTTGAATGTTGTCTCATGTCATCATAAAGCTGTTGAATTGCAGGTCTAACACCAAAATGTTGTCTCATGCTGTCAGGAAGTTGTGGAATTGTGTGTGATGTTCTATGTGGAGAATTTGTTTGGAGGTAGAAATTTGCCATCGAAAGTAGTCGAGAAAGACCAAGAAGAATTGCGTTGGGTAAGCTGAGTCCATTTGTGCTTGTGATGGGGGTTTTAATAGACTCTTTCTGTTTCATTGAGATGGCCAAAAACTTCCAGTCTTCCTCAATGTAACATATTCGTGTGTTTTCGAACCTTGAAAATTGTCTCACACTATAGGGAAGTTGTCTAATTTTGGCGAAGAGTTGTCTCATGCGGGGAATTTGTCATTGCGATGTGGTACTTTGCTCATAGGTTGACATTAGCGACACTTGCAAGAGTTTTATGGTGCAGTTGGAATTAGTGTGTAGTTTAATTGTGTGCGTGATAAACACGAGGTAATTAAGAGCCTCGATTCTATCGTTCCCTCATTTGGCTTGTGAGTAGCATGAACTGGAGAGGTTTTCTTGGTGACTGTGACAATGACATTAGTAGCAATTGGAAGTAGATTTAAAGAGTGTTGGATAGGGTAGATAGGGTAGAGTTGGAAATGACGTGCACTTTAATTGAGCTTTGATTGTGTCGTCGAGTCATTTGGTTTAAGTTTGGTATTAATAGGTATTGTTTTACAATTATTATTGTTGTTTTTGTTCGCATGAATTTTGGCTTGAGAGTAGCTAAATCAATGGTAGAGCACTTCCTTTGGGGGATCCTTGGTAAACTGTGCATTTTTTATGTTATTAGTTATGGGTTGGTGGTTGACCGCTAAAAGGAGTGTTTTTTTTGTTTTATTTGTTCTCGTTTACTTTCTTTCTATTTTCTTTTGTTTGTATATCATTTGGTGGGTAGAAGTAAAATTGTATGGAATGTGTGGGGAGTGTGGATGTGAATTCCGTTGTAGGAGAAAGAGTATGTATGCAAATGTTTGCTCTTTTTGAAGGTGTCAGAGAGCTAGAGGCTGCCAAGCTAGAATAGATAATTAGTTTATTCTCGAATCCTTGGGTCATACACACTCTATGTATGAAAATCGATTGAAATCCTTGATTCGAATTGGATGGTAACAATTTATGGAGGCCACATCATTTTGTGTGGGTTGAACTTAGTGTGAAAAATAATGTTGGGTAAGAAAATAATGGAGTTATGCTTTTTTTGTGAGTTGTCATGGTTCAAGTGTTCAAGTAATTGGTGATCGCAAAATGTTAGTGTAGGAGTGTTTCCTTTGTGGATATCATATAGTGCGAGTGGTTGTTTTGGATAGTGATGTAAGCTGTGGGGGTGTATGCATAAAAAAGAGTACGCAAGATGATGCTGTGGTCTTTCAATAATCTGCTATGAAGATGTTTACAGGTTAAAATTTGATGTTTGCATATTGAGTGCGTTCTAATATTTCTTTTCTTTTCGTGTCATTATTTTGTCTAATTTCTTGTATGATTTGTTGTGGTCTTCTTGTCTTTCTATAGGGACATTGTTTGAGAATAAATTTAGCCTTCAAAGTTTGAAAAGTTTAGTTTATCTATATTGGGGCAAAATAAGATTTGATAGTATGTTAGAGGGGTTTGTCTGTAGAGATTTCCTTGGCAGGGAAATAGTAACAATGTGAGTTCATGTCCCTTATTCATTAGTAGATGTTTGGAATGGGCATGCCAATATAAACTTACACTCAAACAACTTTTTGGAGTGTTTATATAGGAAAATTATATAGATGTTGTATTGGATTCTATACCAAATGAAATGATGTCTATTGGTTTTGGGAGAAGAGGAACAATGTTGTTGTAAGCTTGAATTTTCTGTGTTTGACGCCTGTTAGATGTTTTGGGTCAAGAATTGAGTTAATTGGTTTAGTTAATTGATTTTTAGTTGTGTTTGAACAAGATATTTCTGTGCGGACAGTATTGGGGGCAATGTCAAAGGAAATGACATGTGGGCATTTTGATCGTGGGGAAAATACAAATACTATGCAAGTGATGTTTAAGGAGTCTGTCAAAGAAGGGGTTGCAAATACTATAGGCTCTTATTTCCACATGCCTTATTCATTGTTCAATTTTAATTAACGAATGAATTGGTAAGAGTTTTATGTTGTAAGTCGATGTACTTTTGAACATACCTTTATTCAAATGAGTTTAGGGTTGAGTGTTTAGATAAAGTGGGTCAAAATGTTGGTGATTGATTATATCTCGAGACACTGATGAAGGATTGGATGAATGGATAAGCTAGGAACTTTTGAAGTAAACAAGTTAAGAGGTGTAAGGTTCAAAAGTTGCTTGAGTGTGCGGCATAAGGGGAACTAAGCATAGGCAAATAAGTAGCAATCACAAATAAAGAGTTTATATTGTATAAGTTGTATGAAATTTTGGCTCGTATTTTATGTTAGGTTTGAGTTTTGGCTTGTTTTTTTTGAAAGTGCATAGAGTCGGTTGGTTGGCTAGTTGTTCAACTCTCAAACCCTTTGAAGTGGTTTTGGGAAAAGAGGAAAAAATGTTGTTGTAGACCAAAATTTTGTTTTTGATGTCTATTAGATGTTTTGGGTCAAGAATTGAGTTGATTGATTTAGTTAATTGATTTTGAGATGCTGCATTTGAACAAGACACGTCTGTGAGGACAATGTTGGGAGCAATGTCAAAGGAAATGACATGTGGGAATTTTGACTATGGACAAAATATAGAGATTGTGCAAGTGATGTCTAAGGCGTCCGTCAAAGTAGGGGTTGCAAATACTGTAAGCTCTTATTTCCATATGCCTTATATTTTTTGTTCAATTTGAATTTATGATTGAATTGGTTAAGTTTTGTAAAGAAATTTTAAGTATTTATAAGAAGCTAGGAATGTGTAATTGGGATGCTAATTGTTGTCTTGTTTTCACGTCCAAATTCAGGATTTGGTTATATAAGTGTAATGAATAAGAGAATTTCAAGAGGAACTCCATGGAGTCGGGTGTTCGACTATTTGTTAAATTGTTGAATGGTGTGAAAGAGACGACTTTACTATTTGGTGCAATGGTACGAATTTATATAGTAGTCGTGTCTGCCACCTATTTATCACCTTTTGTGAATTGAGGGTAGATTGAAAATGTGCTAATATAATGATTACGAAATGGTTCTATGGCTTGTTTTTTTCTCTTTTGGATAGGAAATTATTTGATGTATTTTTCAACCTACATTTGTTCAAATGAGTTCAAGTGTACTTGATTGATTATGAAAATACAATATATTATATACATATAGGTCTTCATACATTTTTTTTAGTTTGATTCAAATGACTTTAAGTCTGAGTGTTAAGATAAAGTAGGTCAAAATGTCGTTGATTGATTATATGATGAGAGGCCAAGGGAAGGTCAGGTGAGTGGATAAGTTAGAAACTTGTGAAATAAACAAGTTAAGAGGAGTGAAGGTTCGAAAGTTGCCTGAGCGTGTGACATAAGTGCTACTAATCATAGAGAAATAAGTAGCATGCACAAATAAAGAGTGCCTATTCTATAAATTGTATGAAATAGTGGTTTGTGTATTATGGTAGGTTTGAGTCTTGGCTTGTTTTCTTTGGAAGTCCATAGAGTCAGTTGTTCGGGTAGATGTTCGAGTGAAGCTTTGGGCCATCTATGGTTTTACACCAAAATGCGTAGAAGTGATCAAAACTTGTCTAGAAATTTTGATCGTATTCATGGTAGATATCGTGGGTAGGTCCTACATTCTCAAAATTCAAAATGCCACATATGTGGGGCAAGTCGTACATTATTTGTATGTTCACGTGTTAGGTTGGTTTGTGCTATATTTTGGTTATGTATTTCAATGTAGTGTTCGTGATTTTTGTTCGTTGTTATTTGACACATTCTTTCTATAGGTTATTGATGTGGATTGTACGTTGACTGCTAATGCAATTCAATCTATAAATGATGGAGATATTGTTTTGAGGCCATTGGTTAACATTTTTTCATACAAGAAATTGACATTGAGTGAAAGCAAGTCCAAGCGATTGAAAATTGTGTTGTCTCATGACACCTATATGCAATTCGCTATATTGCGAGAAAAATTCAGTGATTTCTTCTTTTTCAATACACTCAAGATAGGATTGATAATTTATTTAACAACTTATACATGTTCAAGCACTGGTGATTCGAGGCATGTTTTCATATTTTCTATTTAATATCTACAGTGCTCTTGCATATGTATTTCCAAATTGTGTAACATGTATGAACTATTAGTTGCCCTGTTAAACATGGCCATAATTATTTTCGGTTTAGATTTTCTCCGTTCGAGCTATGATATCATTAGAAAAATGAAATACCTATTTTGTTCATAGCAATAATTTGGCATGCAGTAAGGTAAAGTTACCAATCCATCTAGTCACACAAAAAAGTTTGGTATTCATGTGTGAGGCCTACCCCAGCTGTCATAACCTAGCACTATTTTTCCCTTACTATTCTCTTTAGTTGATACTAATTTTGAGACACTTGGAATATTTGAACACATGTTATTATTTGAGCATCTAAAAGATCCTATGCTATGTTATTCAACATATCGATTATGATGTATATCTACTTATGTGATGCCTTATGTTAGTTAATGCAAATTATTTAAGTTTTGATGGATATGTATGTTAGATGATATCAAGATGCAGTTTGACTTAGAAGTTAATGTTAATGCATATTGGATTAAATGCAGATATTGTTTAAGTTAAGATGAATCCTTGGATGATGCAAAATGTTAGTGAATGTGTGTTTGATTCACATTATGTATCTTGCTATGTTTTATGTGTTGATTTCTTGGACTACTGATGTGTGTAATGAGTATGCAGGAAATTGACCATAGTTCTAAAATGGGGATTCAGGAACAGACCTATGTAAATTTTGTAAAGTGAAGGTTTTGTCTATATAAAGAGACATGAACCTCATTATATTGTATTTTATTCGTGAAAGTAACATGCATGATTGTGTTTAAATTCAATTTTGTAAATGTGTAAATGAGTCATGCCTTAAGTAATTTTGTTGTGTCACTTGACACGTGTGCTTAATGTGTTGGCATGGCTAGTAAATGTAACTAGTATAGGTTTAACTCTAATACACGGGTTGCCTAGTATAGTTCCCATGCTTACGTTAGGGTTGAGGGAGATCAGATTGAGTCAAGAGAGTTGAATTTCGTGGGTTAACTTCAGGTGGGGTTAAAGATGATCAAATAGGCTTCTAGAAGGTAGTTGGGGTTAAATTTAACCACCCCACTTGGTACCCTAGGGGTTAGGGGTCAATTTTAGCTCATTAAGAGACCCAAAACTCATTAATGACACCCCTAAAATATCCCATTTAGAAAGTGGCGAAAATTAGAGTTTAGGAAATTTAGACAATGTATCTCTTTTTTCCCATGTGAGCGTTAAACTCCATTTACGAGGGAGAAAGCAAGTGGAAGGATATGATAGACTTGAGTCACTTTCTCATTAATGAAGAATCAAATATTCTTAAAATGGAGCCTTTTTAGGGGGATTTGGGAGGAAAGTTAGGGCGGTTCACCACTCTCTTCTCTTAAAGACATTTTCAGCTTTGGAAGAGGAATTTTGGAGAAGAAGAAAACATAAGTGGTAAAGCTCTTCTCAAACTTCTCATTTGCCTTGAGCTTGGACCTTAGGTTGGTTTTATACCACCCATATGTATCTTGGTGTATTTTCTTATGTTCATGTTGAAAACTTGGCGTTTGTTTTAATGGAGTTTTGTAAGTATTCT
Source organism: Thuja plicata (assembly GCA_018584345.1). Taxonomy (NCBI): domain Eukaryota; kingdom Viridiplantae; phylum Streptophyta; class Pinopsida; order Cupressales; family Cupressaceae; genus Thuja; species Thuja plicata. Next base: position 2,424,698 of record MU226779.1, on the reverse strand, counting down.
TGTTGCAACCCCATTTATGTTCAAGGGGAATTTTTAGTTGTTCTTTCATGTATGTATTTTATTTGTGTTGTAGTTTTGTAATGAGAGTCTTCAAGGCACACTCACCCTCGGGAGGGCAGTTAATCTTGAAGAGGTGAAAGGTTAGAGACTACCCTTGTAGTGTAGAGTCTCCCATGTCAGGAGAAAACAATATGGGTGTTTTGGTCCCTATGATGCCATCTTGTCTTAAGGGATTTTGGGGGTCATAAGAAGAATTTGATGGTTTGGAGCCCATGTGTGGCCATGGAGAAGGAAGAGGGAAGTTTTTCTTGAGCCCATGTGTGCCATTTCTTTTTGAGCCCATGTGTTGCATATGGTTCTTGTTTTTATTTGGATTCTCCTTTTGGGTAAGGTCCACTTTCGCCCCTATGTTTCAGGTCTTTTGGAGACCTTTGTAAAACCTTGGATTTTGGGTGTTTTATTTGTGTTTACCTGTTTCAGTTTCATCATTGTTATGACTCTTTGTTACATGTTACATTCCTGGATCCCCAAGCTTAGGGGTGGCCTTGTAAAGGCCTAGGTTGGGAGGTGAGCCTCCATGGTCAACCCATTACCTTCTTGTAGGTTCAATTGGAGCTCCTGGAAAGTTTAGTTGAAGTCTTGGTGACTTTGTATTCAGAATTTGACTCAAAGTATCTCATAGTTAAAGTTATTCCTTGTAAACTTGGGAGAAATAGAAAGTTGCAATCTGGAAGTTTTGGAATACAAAAATACAGAAAAATCATATTTTTGTGAATGAAAAGGAAGAATATGAACCTATGCTTTGTAATAGTTATTTTATCCTACATTGCATATAATGTTGTTTTATAAGGTTATTGGTAAAGTTATGTTCATTAAATCATGACTAAACTAGTAAATTTGGAAGAAAATATATTAATTCCTTAATTGATGTATATGCTCATTTGTATTTAAAAGATCAATTTGATAAATATTGTGAAGCCATATCTATTTAAATTAAAGGTAAAATTTATATTATTTATCTTGCCAAAATAAGATTGTTCAAGAGCTAATTAATTATGTACAAAGTTATGTTTATAGAAAGTAATAAAGATAGGATCCTCTTTATACATACATACATAGCTATATATTATTGTATATACAAGAGTAACTATTATCAATATGGAAACATATATA
>MU226779.1:2400335-2423475 GCA_018584345.1 Thuja plicata | reverse complement strand
TATATATATATATATATATATGACAAACTGAATTTCATTTTACATTTATATGAATTTTAAAACAACAATTGATTCATATATATATATAATTAAACCCCACGCATGTTTCTTTTAAATTGTTTTAAATTAACGATTTTATAAAAAAATGTAGTTATGCAGGGGCACGAGGGCCGAAGCTCTATCGACCCCCTTCCTTTCGTATGAGAAGGGTGGGAAGGGCCGACCTTCCCCACCTCGGGCGGTCGCGCCTATGAAAGCAGGGCCATGGTCTGCCACAGGGGGGCGGCAGCCGAGCCCCGCCTCTAACCTTCCTCCACTCTCCCCGCTCACACTGCTGTGCAACTCCTCCGCTCCCATGCGGACGCCATCTACTCCGCCTCCTCTTCCCTCCTTTTCGCCACCATCCCTTCGCCGCGCTGCGTTTCCCTCTAACGCGCATGCGTCTCTCTCTCCGCCCACGGTGTAAATTCATCTCCTCCACCCGACTCATAAATCAAAAATCCGCCGCCTAAAATAGATCCACTACCCCCCTCCATTTTTTCCGCCCAACCAAACCCTAGCCCCTGAACAAAAAATAATATAATAACATATAGGTAAAATATAAAACGTAGGGTTAAATAAAGCAAAAATAATACACAACATAAAATAGAACATTTTGAAAATACAAAGCAATAGAATATTAAAATAAAATTAACAGAGACTGCATTTTTTTTGAATTTAGTGGATGAGTAAAGCTATTTTTATAAGTTTTAGATAACTTAGATTTGATTTTAGATTTAGATATTTAAAAAAAATCAAATCCTATGGATATCAAATGAAATTAGATTTTGCCTAGAGTTGCAAATGTGGACTTTTGTGTTAGAGGAATCTAGAAGATTTAATTAATTAATCAGACTAATATTTAATTAATTATTAGGTTTTATACTGGGTTAGATTATTAATGAATTCTTTATTTAAATGGACTCAAAATTTTATACAATCTAATACAGTTGCATTGTTGACTTCAATGATAAAAGCAACTAGGGAATTTCATTAATTAAATGAATTAACATTTGATTAATTGAGTTTTGGTTTTAATTATGGTTTAAATTATAATTTAAATAATTAATAAAGTAGGATTAGTGTAGATCTTATGATAAGAGATTAGATTTAAATTTACTTCAAGAATGGCTTGAGTAGGTTTAATAATAGATTAATCGATAAAGTTTAATTGTTAAAATTAATGTATTAATTTTATATAAGTCTTATTCATTAATGTATACACATCTTTATAAAGTTAGGCTTTAATTTTCTATAGGCTTTTCTTTATATAGAGTAGAATTATTATTGGATATAATTTTCAACCTGATTAAACATTAAGTTTATTCATTGAGAATTAATAAGCTTAATTTAATAAACATATTAAATATTATATAATTGAATTTGAAATGACTAGATGGTAATCTTGATGCTTTATTTTTAAGTGACCTCATAAATGCGATTTAATTATGTATTAATATTATTATCCGAGTTAATGTCAATTTCCCTCAAATAACCCTAGATAGAACTTACTCTTAGGGATATATATTTAGTGGGTTAAAGGGGCCAAACTTAGCCAACCTATTTGTCTTCTAGGACCATGTCCTTTGATTAACTTTAGTAACCTTATTCATTTTGAGGGAGGTTGACCGAGTCTTGTTGGTCTCGATGCCCCTCGAACATGTACATGATTCTTATCTTGTATATGTAAACCTAACTAGTAGTTAACTTAGAGACTTGTGCGCGTTCACACATAGTTAACGTTACTCTTTAGAATAAATTTCATTTGTGTGTTTTGCCCAACTTTTGGGCATGACATTTTTGTATCAGAGTGTTGTTTCAACGTTGGGAACCTAAACCCACTATGCAATAACTAAAATTTTTCAATGCATGTGTAGGATGCCTGCACTTGCATGATAGACTCGTAGACATGGACGAGGCCGTAGATGTACCCCCTCAGTTCGTGAGAAGGTTTTCCCAGAAGTAGAGGTTGTTGGAGGAAATCAAGATCCCCTTTTTGAACCACCTTTAAATCTCAATGCGGATATATTGATGGCACTGCAGAATCTTGCCGATATCATTCTAGCTAGAATGCCTCTTGTAGTACAACATAATATGCATAAGGTTTTAGAAGGTCATGAGTCGTCAGCCAGATAATGGAGTAGGATTCCTCCTCCTAAATTTACAAAGGGACAACAGGGCTCTAAGCCCAAGCTGTGGCAGACTCAGGTCCCTAGGAGAAACCATAAACCTCAGACACCCTATACACCTCCAGGACAGACTCAATAGTTCTCTAGGGGTGGATACAATGGGCCCACTAGGACAAGAGGTTTTCAGCATTCTAGACCTTAGGGCATGCAGATTCAGGTACGTGGACCTTGATACACTTGTGGTGCCATGAGGCACATTTCTAGAGAATGTCCTCAGTGAGGTAATCGAAGAGAAGCTATGTCAGAGCCTATAGTTAGGGACATGGGCAAGGCCCATAGAGTATTCATAGCAGTTGATAACAGCCAGACAGAGCATCATGCCAAATTCATTGAGGCCACATATATGATCAAAGTTAGTAGTGTTTCTATATTGTTTGATAACTGAGCTACAGACTCTTTTATTTCTCCATAGGTGGTGGAACATTGTGGGATAGTGGCAAGTAAGAAATTTGTTAGATGGGAGGTAGATTTATCCTCATGAGCTAGAGTTTCTGTTACCTCCACGGTTATAGACTTGTCCAATTCAAACTGGTGACATAGCCACCATAGCAGACCTCAGAGTTACTCCTCTTGGATCCCACGACCTAGTACTTGGCATGGATTGGCTATATGCCCACAAGGCCAAGTTAGATTATCGTCGGAAGAGGATAGAATGTGGATGATGATGGCACTACTAGAGTATTTTTAGGATTCCAGAGACCTATATCCCTGAGTGTGATCTCCGCTATACAGCTTAAGCAATGCATACAAAAGGGATATTAGTTGTATGCTATCAACATTAGCAATATAGATGATGAGGCAGAGAAGGAGCCCTGACTTGATGACCATCCCATTCTTCAGGAGTTTTCAAATGTGTTACCATTAGAGCTACCTAGTATGCCTCCTCATAGGGTAGTTGAATTTCACATAGAACTCGTACCTGGAGAAGAGACAATTTCCAGAGCACCTTATAGGATGATCACTAATGAGCTTAATGAGCTCAAAAAACAACTTGAGGAACTGTTAGAGAAAGGACACATTTGTCCTAGTGTTTATCCTTGGGGTGCACCTGTTATCTTCATAAAGGAGAAGGATGGATTTCTTAGGTTGTGCATGGATTACCATCAGCTGAATTAAGTAACCATCAAGAATGAGTATCCATTTGCTTGGATTGATGACCTATTTGATCAGCTGCAGGGTGCCTGAGTGTTCTCAAAGATAGATCTTAAGTCAGGGTATCACCATTTGAGGATAATGGATAGTGATATTCACAAGACCACATTCCACACTAGATATGGCCACTATGAGTTCACTGTGGTTCCATTTGGTCTTACGAATGCTCCAACTGTATTCACGAGTCTCATGAATGGAGTATTCCATGCATTCCTGGACAATTTTGTTGTGGTATTCCTCGATGATATATTGATATATTCTAAAGATGAGAGAGAGCACAAAGAGCACCTGAGACAAGTCTTGCAGTGTCTGAGGGATAATCAATTGTTTGGCAGCTTGTCCAAGTGTGCATTTTTCAGACCAGAGATCAAATATTTGGGGCATGTGATATTTGGTGATGGGATCTTAGTAGACCCATCGAAGATAGATGCTATTATGGATTGGCCTACACCTACCACTGTGACCAAGGTGAGAAGTTTCATGGGCCTAGCCAGTTACGACAAACGGTTTGTTGAAGGGTTCTCTCAAGTGGCACACCCCATCACTTCTCTTCAGTGAAAGGGAAGAAGTTTGAGTGGATTGAGAAGTGCGATAGAGCCTTTCAAGAGCTCAAGAGAGAACTTACCAGTGCACCCATTCTTTCTGTGCTAGAACCCTCAACGGATTTTTTTTGTATGCACTGATGTTTCTTTGGATGGTTTAGGAGCAGTTCTTATGCATGGTGGGCAAGCTATAGCCTATGAGTCTAGGAAACTTAAGAATCACAAGCTCAACTACCCTACTCTTACCTTGAGCTTGCATCAGTGGTGCATGAATTAGTAAGATGGAAAAATTTCCTCTTAGGACATCGGTTTGAACTTCATTTATACCATCAAAGTCTTTAATATTCACTCAACTGAACCTTAATGCTTGGCAAAGAAGATGGATGGAGTTCTTGTGTGAATACAATTTTGATGTTCATTACATCAAGGGGAAGGAGAACGTAGTCGTAGATGCCTTGAGTAGGAGACAACATGAGCTTTCTTCTATGCCCACTGGCATAGATTTGAGAGATCACATTCTTCATCACTTACATGAGGATGAGATATATGCAAAGGTTAGTGAGTTGATTCAAAATCAGAGACCCCTTGAGGGGAAGTATTTAGAGTACACATTAGAGTCCGATGGACTCTTACGTCATAGAGGACACATTTACATACCTTCTTCTAGAGGATTTCATGAGTTTGTGATGCTAGAGGCTCATAGAGCCCCTTATGCAGCACATCCCAGAGTTAAGAAGACACATGCTAATTTGGGACAACTTTACCATTGGCCCGACATGAGATTGCAAATTGTTGATTTGGTAGCTAGGTGCCTATAATGCCAGAGGGTGAAGGTGGAGCACCGCCATCCAGGTGGTATTCTTCAACCACATGAGATACCAGTGTGGAAGTGGGACACCATTTATATGGATTCGTTGGTCTTCCTATGCCATCTTGCCACCATGATGCCATCATGGTAACAGTGGACAAGTTGACCAAAGTGGCTCACTTTTCACCCATGCATATAACTTCACCACACCATTAATGACACATGTTTTATTGTGAGATATAGTTAGACTTCATGGCGTACCTCATAAGATCATCTCAGATAGATATTCTCTTTTCACTTCATCCTTTTGGAGAGAATTACAAGCAGCTATGGGCACTAGGCTCAATTTCAGTACAACCTATCACCCTGAGATAGATGGACATACCGAAAGGGTCAATAAGGTGTTAGAAGACATGCTACACATGTATATGATGGACCATCAGACCTGGTGGGAGGAGTACCTACACCTAGTTGAGTCTGCCTATAACAACATGCATCATACGTCATTGGCTATGCCTCCTTACCAGGCTCTTTATGGTAGACCATGCAGGACACCACTTAGTTGGGATAGGATCGAGGATAGAGTTTTCATTGGTCCTGAGTTAGTTAGAGATATGGAGCAATAGGTAACCTTTATTAGGCAACATCTTAGAGAGGCTCAAGATAGATAGAAGTATGAAGATGCGAAGATGATCGATCGAGCCTACTTGGTTGGAGACATTGTCTTTTTGAGAGTGCGACCGCATAATTCCAATCCATTTTGGAAAGAAATCTAAGCTTGCACCTCATTTTGTCAGACCATTTGAGAGCCTAGAGAGGATACGACCAGTTGAATATCATCTAGCCTTTCCACCTAGCCTGTCATGCATCCATGATGTGTTTCATGTTTTAATTTTGAGGAAGTACATTTATGATGAGTCTCATATTATAGATTGGGATGGCTTGCAAGTGGATTCAGATGGAAAACTATCTTGGGAGCCCATTTGTATATTGGCTTGATGGGAGTTGGCCCTTCAAGGCCCAAAGTTGGACCAGGTTAGGGTCTAGTGGGATTGTTATGATGAGGTTATAGCATCATGGGAGGACGCAACACAAAGGAGATCTTAGTTCCCCCTCCTCTTTGATGAACTCCAAGAGGATGTTCATGGCTAGAGGGGGAAGATGTGAGGCCTACCCCAGCCATCATAGCCTAGCACTATTTTCCCCTTACTATACTCTTTAGTTAATAATAATTTTGAGACACTTGGACTATTTGAACACATGTTATTATTTGAGGATCTAAAAGATCCCATGCTATGTTATTCAACATATCGATTTTGATGTATATCTACTTATGTGATGCCTTGTGTTAGTTAATACAAATTATTTATATGGTTAACTTTTGATGGTGTAGTACGATGGATATGTATGTTAGATGATATCAAGATGCAATTTGACTTAGAAGTTAATGTTTATGCATATTGGATTAAATGCATATATTGTTTAAGTTACGATGAATCGTTGGATGATGCAAAATGTTAGTGAATGTGTGTTTGATTTACATTATGTATCTTTCTATGTTTTATGTGTTGATTTCTTGGACTACTGATGTGCGTAATGAGTGCAGGAAATTGACCATGGTTCTAAAATGGGGATTCAAGAATGGACCTATGTAAATTTCGTAAAGCTAAGGTTCTATCTATATAAAGAGAAATGAACCTCGTTGTATTATGTTTTATTTGTGAAAGTAATATGCATGATTCTATTTAAATTCAATTTTGTAAATGTGTAAATTAGTCATGCCATAAGCAATTTTGTTGCGTCACTTGACACATGTGTGCTTAATGTATCGGCATGAATAGTAAATGTAAATAGTATAGGTTTAAATATAACCCAAGGGTTACCTAGTATAGTTCCCATGCTTACCCTAGGCTTGAGGGAGATACGATTGAGTCCAGAGAGTTGAATTTCATGGGTTAACTTTAGGTGGGGTGAAGGAGGGTCAAATAGGCTTCCAGAAGGTAGTTAGGGTTAAATTTAACCACCCCACTTGGTATTCTAGGGGTTAGGGGTCAATTTTATCTCAATAAGAGGCCCAAAACTCATTAATGACACCCCTAAAATATCCCATTTAGAAAGGGGCAAAAATCAAAGTTTAGCAAATTTGGACAAGGTATCTCTTCTTTCCCATGTGAGCATTAAACTCCATTTATGAGGGAGAAGGAAAGTGGAATGATAGGATAGACCTGAGTCACTTTCTCATTAATGAAGAATCAAATATTCTTAAAATGGATCCTTTTTAGGGGAAACTTGGAGGAAAGATAGGGTGGTTCACCCACTCTCTACTCTTAGAGACATTTTCAAATTTGGAAGAGGAATTTTGGAGAAGAAGAAAGCATAAGTGGAAAAGCTTGTCTCAAACTTCTCATTTTCCTTGAGCTTGGATCTTAGGTTGGTTTTATACCAACCATATGTATCTTGGTGTATTTTCTTATATTCATGTTGAAAGCTTGGTGTATGTTTTAATGTAGTTTTGTACGTATTCTTGTTGCAACCCCATTTATGTTCAAGGGGACTTTTTGGTTGCTCTTTAATGTATGCATTTTATTTGAGTTGTAGTTTTTTTATGGGATTCTTCAAGGCACAGTCACCCTTGGGAGGGCAGAGTAATCTTGAAGGGGCGAAAGATTAGAGACTACCCTTGTAGTGTAGATTCTCCCATGTGAGGAGGAAAGAACATGGGTGTTTTGGTCCCCATGATGCCAGCTTGCCTAAGGGATTTTTTGGGTCATAAGGATAATTTGATGGTTTGGACCCCATATGTGGCCATGAAGAAGAAGAGGGAATTTTTTCTTGAGCCCATGTGTGGAAATTATTCTTGATCCCATGTGTGCCATTTTGTTTGAGCCCATGTGTGGCCTATGGTTCTTGTTTTTATTTGGCTTCTCCTCTGGGGTAAGTTATGTTGGAAATGAGAGGGGAGGGGTGAATCAGTTACTCCAAAACAAATCCTTTGTCCCTTATATTTATTAAATACGTTAACACTGTTACTCAGTCAATTAAAATATTCTTTTGTAACTCGGGTGTCAAAGCAATCTTTATAATGTCCAATTCAATTATACTTTAGTAAGTGCAGAAACATAAAGGATGAAACAAATAACATATACACGGGTGACACCAAGATTTAACGTGGAAACCCAATATGGGAAAAACCACCAATGTAACTAGTTACTATTTTTCACTCTTCTGAAGTGAGCCTTGTTAGGAGCCAACCCTGTTAAAGGTTACAATAACACACTGTTAGGTGTGACCCTGTTAGAGGATTTTAATCACCCTGTGAGGAGTGGCCTTGTTAGAGGTATTCAACACTTCAACATAGAAATGCTATCTTGTGAGAGGATTTACAAAAAGATTGTTAAGTCTACTTTGTTAAGAGATTTGAGATCACTACTAAAATTTTGAGAAAGTAACAATGAATTGAACTGTATTTCACCTTCACTCTTCATGTCACAGAATTCCAAACTTCTTGCACACACTCTTTCACACATTCAATCCAAACTTGACCTTTCATATATATGATGAGCCCTGTCAAGTCGGCTTGAATACAATTTTAAATAAGTAATAAATCACAATTCAGTCGGCCTCATATAATCATTTAATTATAGAATACAAATCACTGTTAGTCGGCTGCCACTGAATGCCCGACCATGACTGAAATGCCCAAGTGACTCGATCAACACTGAACTTCTTCAATACCCAACTAAACTCAGTCAACACTAAAAAAAATCATTCTATTCACCAACTGTGCTCGGTCTGAATGTAGACATTTGTGTATCATCACTACATAAGTGTATATACATGTGTAACATCAATGAGAATACACAATTGAATAATTGTCTTCAACAATCTCCCTCTTTGGCATTGATGGCAACACAACATGTCATAATACAAAGAATTGTAGAGCAAGAAAACTTTATTTAATTTCCTTAGCTTCATTGAGATTCGTATCCAAAAACTCCCTCTAACATCAAAATCTTCCTCTTACTGTTATGGACTCTCTGTTAAGTGATTCTTTATGTATTAAAACAAATTCTCCCTCTTTGACAACACATGCCAAAGACTCCATCTTCTCAAATACTAATAGTAAGTACTATTTTACTTTGTAATTATAGTGTACCTGAATGTATTATTTCATCTGCAATGTGCTCTAATGTACCTGTTACCCATTTTTGTGTTCATTCAATTGGTTAAGGTTGTTATCCTAATTACTAGGTGAGTTGCTAAATAACCTAGTTTTCACATTATTAGTGATAATATCAGTAGTTAGTACTATTTTACTTTGTAATTGTAATGTACCTAAATGTACTATTTCATATGCAATGTGCTCTAATGTACCTGTTACCCATTTTTGTGTTCATTTAATTGGTTAAGGTTGTTAGCTTAATAGCTAGGTGATTTGCTAAATAACCTAGTTTGCACATTATTAGTGATCTGAATTAAGTTTGTGTTCATTTCCTAAAAGCTGAAAATGAAAAGTACATAAAGGAAAGGATCAAACTAAGATATCCAAGAAATAAAATGATATATACATTGGATCATATTCAGTTTGAACATAAATAACAAGTATGTGCAGAAGGAAAGTAAAGCATGTATCTAAACTCACACAGGCCATGAGCATAGCCAACTCCTAGAAATCTATGGCTAATTACACATATGCACAAAAGCAAATGGACATAAACAAGAGGTTACCAAACATTTTTTGAAGAGAAGAAAAGGTGTTGACCCAAATGTGACTCCAGTGTGCTCCTGATTAGATCTAGAACCTACAAGAAAGAGAAGAAATGGGGTTAGATCCAATGGATCTAAACAATGCATGATAAGCTACTATCTACATCCACTTACATTCATGCACGCATGGAATTAGACATACATCAAAAGAAGGAGACCATACCCACCACAACGCTGCAGGAGAAAGAAGGATACCATATTTTCATTGACTTGTTTGTTCCATGTGCAGGTACAAAAAGATATGGCATTGCATTCATATGCAATAAATGCCCTTGCTCAGACAATCGAAACCTTCAAGGGAAGCCATCACAAGCCACCTTTGAAGGATAACATTGTCTAAGAAAAAACACTTATAAAGATCCACAATGAAACAATAGTAACCATGGAGCACTCAGAATGCATAAAGACAAGGTACAGTGATGGTGTATGAAGATACAAGCAATGCATGTGACTTATTCTACAATTCAGCATAGCATGGTGGATTTCAACAGTTGGATACATTTATATGTCAATGATGCACACACCTTCAAAGTTCAGGGCAGAAAGAGGTATGGTGTTTTGCATATGAATCTGTGAATATATGCATGCATATCATATGTAAACAAGAAATGAAAACAACATGTAATTTCTAGAAGTTAATATCACTATTGGTTGTACATGAACATAGATGACAATTCATATTTAAATGCATCTAACAAGCAGTGTTAGGACAACAATGATGTATGGTGATTAAAATGTTAAAATAACAACTTTAAAAGAGGCCAGATGCATTTACAACAACAATGGATCCATAACCTTACAAAATGCATCCATGGACAACATTCCAACATGATGGCGCCACTTCCTATGGAGGCAAAAGAGGTAAAAAAATGCTCCAGAATTTACAAGAATACAGTCATAGCTCGTAGCCTAAAAAAGATAGTAGCAAGGTGGGTGAATATAAAAAGTTTTTAATCAAGCATGGGAAGTGTTATAGCCTCATGGTGACCCTTCCTGTGGAGCCAAATGACGATATTCAAAGGTATAAATAGCATGAAGATAACAACAAGTAAGTAACAAGAAGTGGAAACAACAAAACACCATCTTTTGTGGATTAAAAATGCACATCCAAAGTTCAGGGCAACACATTTTTTATGTATTTCCAGTCCATGGGCAGCGTTACAATGAAAAAATGCCATCATCCATGGAGGAAAAATGAAGTTGCTGCATTTACAACAGTGGGACAGCAATCATGAAGCCCACACCATAGAGAAAAGTTGCAAAGTAACTTCCAACAAGTTATTACCAAATGCAAAAACAACATTATAAGGAAAAAATACCACTTGCTGTGGGTTTGGAATGAAAACTGAGAGCATATAGCAGCATGCTTTGTACGGATTTCTTCCATAAATAGTAGAACAAAGCAAAAACATCCCAATGTATGGAAGCAAAGATGGAATTTCTTCATTTAAAATGAGAGGACAACATGCATAAATCCCACACCATGGAGAAAATTAGCAAAGTAACTTCCAGAAATTTGTTACCACAAGATCAAAACAACAGAGTAATGAAAAACACCACTTTATGTGGGTTTGGAATGAAGACATAAGCATATAAGAAGAATTTTTTAGAGCATTTCCTTCTAGCAACAACAAGGTATTGAAAATACAACACTTTCCATGGAGGCAAAACCATAAATAATACTCCCAAATCAATGCAAAGATGGAGCCATAAAGCCACAGCTGAGGAAGGAAAACAACAAAATTACAAAGCATGAATGAAAATGGAGTTCAAAATCTCTTACCTTTCCATATATTTTGAAATCCAAGTCCATGCAAGGATCAACAAAATGGAAACTTCCCCGAGATGCAGCATTTCCTTCCCATTCAAAGTGCAGAAAAAGGAGATAAAGCTCGAGTTCTTTGGAGTGAAAAATAGCATGGAAAAGGCCAAAGACCGATTTGGGGATATTTCCAAAAGTGGTTATTTAAAATAGAAGTGTTTTTGAAATGCTATTTCATAAACATAGGGGTATGTTATAATGTTATTGCATAGCATTATTAAGGGTTTTTGTTTTGCCTAAGAGGGGAGATAAAAGTAAACATGAGCTTTTATTAAGGAAATTGAAAATATATTCATAAATATTTTCAAGGAGGGCAAGATTAAAAAATGTAATAAATGTCTCCTAGGTCCTAGGCTATTGTTGATAGCTTTAGATATAATTTTTATGTCTTTAGGGGTCATTTATTAATAAATCCATGTTTAGTTATAAAATCATGCAAATTTTATTGTAAAATATTGACAAATGATGTTTTTATAAATCATTTTGTCCAATATTATTGTCAAGCATGATTAGTGGAGGAAATAGATTCAGTTTGGTGAAGGAATGATGGTTAAGGCATGAATTTGAAATTTTTTCTCACCTACCCTACAAATCTGGGAGCATGATATTATGATTTGGGCAACATGTTGGTGAACCTACAAATTGTAGATTTCCAGATATATTCCTGCATCCAATTCCATATTTAGTGGATTTTGACATGATGATTTCTAGAATCTTTGGAAATGCGGATTTAGGGGTTCTTCACCTATTTTTACCCCTATTTTTGGTGATAGCTAGTTCTTCATTCTCTCTCACTCTGAGATTTGAATGCTTGTATCTCTGAGAAGCAGATTGTTTTCCAGTTCCTTTTGGTTGAATACAAAACAGTGATCCTCCTTTTCCTATTGTCTTCTAGATTTTTTAATGGGTTTTAGCCAATGATTATTGTGATTCAAGTTAATCCTTTATCTTGGCATATTGTTCATTTGATGTCTAGAAAACACATGTTATTGTCTAAAGTTTAATTTGTGTGCTCTCATAGGTCTTTGAGTTTGTGAAATTCATTTATTCCCTTCTCATTGACAATCTGCACCTCGTTATTCTCAAAAGAAATAATATAAATAGGACAAATATGTGAATTCCAAGTCGCGTTTAAGTCATATTGTGAGCAGTCTTTTACAATCTGTGGATCTTCCAAGTTTTGGTGAATCACCTAGGTTTTAAGTCCAGTTTTCAATTCATGCACTCTCTCTCCCCCTTTCCTCCAAAATTTTTAGTTTAAGTTTAAGGTGATTCAAGGGGAAGCCGACCCTTAATCCAGAGGTATACTTCCATTATAGGTTCCCCGCAACTTGGAAGTATTCCCATGTTTCACAGGATTGCTGATTTCAACACTTAGCTCTTTCGGGTGCAATCCTCAGTGAAAACTATTTTTAGCACGCCCGGTGGGACAAACTTTTGAATCAGTATTCTAGAAGATTTCATATGAGTTGTTGTTTGGTATGAGTAGTAGCTATGTTCTTATTGTGATTTATGAAGTATCATACTTGGCGACTCTACTCTTGTTTATGCAGATCAGTGTTGTTAACACATGAATGGGATACCAACCAGGAAGAGCAAGAATAATTTTGAATATAGGGAGCTACCTTCATCTAAGAAGGAGAAAAGGGCACCCAAGGGTGCTCAATCTCAGCCTAGTGCATCTCAACCTATTGATTCTAGCCATATCTCTACAAGTGATTCTATTTTCCCATCACCACCTCTATTATCTCAAATGCCCCATCAGGTCAAAGTCTCTTAAATCCACCTATGGATAGAAACCATCCTTTTGTGGCTTTTAACTAGGGTAGCCCTCTCAGTTTACAACAACATAATGACATACCCATTGGAGCCCTTAAAATTTTGCCAATTTTTATAGGAGAGGATCAAACCTCACCCATAGAACATATAAGAGATGTTGCATCCCTCTGTGGTCTTTATCACATCACTCATGATGATGTTGCTGTTAGGTTATTGGAAACATCATTCAAAGGTAAAGCCTTGCAATGGTTTAGGGTTTTAGCGATTACCTCCATATCAACCTGGGATGAGCTAGGTGTTGCCTTGACTACCCAGTTTGAGGATAAATCTGATCATCTTTCCTTGATAGAACATTTGACTACCATAAAGAGGTTACCCCATGAGCATATGACAGACTTCAATCTGAGGTTCCAAAGAATATGGAAAAGAATCCCTACAGCGGTTAGGCCTTCAAACCAACATGCTTTCCTATATTATTTGAGGTCCCTTAATAGTGATATTTCTGTAATGATCCAGTCTATGGGAGGGGATAACTTACCAGCAGCCTTTGATATTTCCATAAGGGCAGAGAATAACCTCATTCAAGAGGGGAAAATAGCCCCAAGGCCTCCAATGCCCATATTTCCAGAATTTCAACCTGTTTCTAAAGCAATCCTAACCTTGGCCTCTATTCCACCTGCCCCTGCTCCAGTTGTAAACTAGTCTCAAGAGTTGAATGAGCTCAAGAAGACCTTGCAAAGTGTTACTAATGAGCTGGTTATTCTTAAAAGGAAACAATTTCAACCTAACCAACAACCCTACCAGTAGCCTTACCAAGATCCATATCAGGTCCCATACCAACAGAGTAGACCTCCTTACCATTCAGGACAACAAGGCCAAGCAAGGGATTATAAACAAAGAAGTAGCCATCCCTACAATCCTAATACTCCTAGTGCTTCTAGAGAACTTGTTCCTATAGCAAAGAACAATATGACCCAAGATTATGAGTGGAATTGCCCATGCAACCAACAACACATTCAAGAAGTTTGTCCCAGTGAATTTGGTCAAACCCTTGTGGCACAGAACAATCTTATGGCACAACTGGAAGTGCCACAAGAGCCTTAGGTTCAGAAAAATTAACCAACTAGCCCAAATGAACACAATGTACCTGATATGGCTCTCATGAATTGGCAGAGTGAGGAGTTCTGTGGGGTTAACTTTTCCCTCAATGATATTCAGAACTATACTCTAGTTTTAGCCAATACAAGATCTAAGAAGAGGGATATGAAAGTAGAAAAACCATTTTCAAATGGCCAACAACTTCCAGTGGTGGTTTCTCAGCCTGAGGTTGTTCAAACTTTGCCTCAGGGACAACGTATACTAGCCAAGGAGCCTTGTGAAGAACTCACTCAAGAGGGCTCATCTAATTTTTTTGATGAACTCCCAAGTTTTGTGAGTGATGAGGATGAAGAATTTTAGATTACCCTTACATCATTAACAGAGCAGCAAGAGGGAGTTCAAGATCTTGACATTTTGGGCATGCATAACAGTGACAACAAGGTAAATATCAGTCCTCTCCCATGCAAGGATGAGAATCAAGATGATGAGGCTGATTTTTGGGTTGGTCTTGAAGTATTCATGACAAAATTAGATGACTGTCATTCGTATCCTCATAAAGAGGATCATGTTTAACAAGTTGCTGAACACATGATGGTTGTTGAATCACAACAAAAGTATGAAAATGAAGTTGACAAAGGGCTGGTCCAAGAGGGGACAAGTGTAGACAACATTGAAAAAGGGCTTCAAGAATTTGATTTGGTTCAAGAGAATGGTGTGATGGTGGAAGTAATAGGAATCAACAATGTTCTAGAATTTGTTATTACAAGGGGCTGCCCAATCAGGTATTTTTCTAGAATAGAGGCCAAGTATAAAGAGGATCCTCAAGAAGAGAAAGTTATGGCCCAAGAGAGCCGACCTCCACTCACATATCCACTTAAGAAAAATTTCATGCATCATGAGCTTAATGAGGTAGGAGGATTCATTTTCATCTTTAAGGAGCTTTTGCATTGGATTATAAAGCATCTCTACATTCTCTATCTTTCCTTAGCCATCTACAAGTTTGTAAAACATTCCAAATTGCAAAGGAAAGAAAGATATTTCAGGGAGCCAGTCAATGGTTTTGTCTAATCAAGTCTTATGCTTCATTAGGATAGGATAAGATAGGTTTGGTTTTCTGTGTTCCCTAAAGTGCTGCAACACAAGTTTGTTTCTAGTTTTTTGTTGTTAGCAATAAGCAAGAGGTACATTGATGTCATTCTCAAAGCTTCATCAAGAAAGCATTAGTGATTGGAATGAGTGAGATGAAGACCCACTGATACAAACCATTCATGCACAGAGAATGAATCCCTTATAATAATACCAACATATCTCGGGCATTTAGTTTGTTTTTTCAGGAGGAGGAGCTGTTATTTTCTTAGAGTTTGAGCCACGTTTCAGTTGTGGAATCGAGAGGACTCTATGCCCAATGGATGATGAAGGAAACTAGCCAAGTGGGTACTTAGCAGGCAAGCACTCAGCTGAGGTTGCCAGAAATGTTACCCATTTTTGTGTTCATTCAATTGGTTAAGGTTGTTAGCCTAATTACTAGGTGAGTTGCTAAATAACCTAGTTTGCACATTATTAGTGATCTGAATTAAGTTTGTGTTCATTTCCTAAAATATGAAAATGAAAAGTACATAAAGGAAAGGATCAAACTAAGATATCCAAGAAATAAAATGATATATATACATTGGATCAAATTCAGTTTGAAAGTAAATAACAAGTATGTGCAGAAGGGAAGTAAAGCATGTATCTAAGCTCACATAGGCCGCAAGCATAGCTAACTCCTAGAAATCTATGGCTAATTACACACATGCACAAAAGAAAATGGACATAAACAAAAGGTTACTAGACATTGCCTCAAGAGAAGAAAATGTGTTGACCTAGGTATGACTCCAGTGTGCTCCTGATTAGATCCAGAACCTACAAGAAAGAGAAGAAATGGGGTTAGATCCAATGGATCTAAACAATGCATGATAAGCTACTATCTACATCCACTTAAATTCATGCATGCATGGAATCAAACATACATCAAAAGAAGGAGACCATACCCACCACAATGCTGCAGGAGAAAGAAGGATACCATATTTTCACTGACTTGTTTGTTCCATGTGCAGTTACAAAATGATATGACATTACATTCATATACAATAAATGCCCTTGCTTAGATAATCAGAACCCTCAAGGGCAGCCATCACAAGCCACCTTTGAAGGATAACATTATTTGAGAAAAAACACTTATAAAGATCCATAATGAAACAACAGTAACCATGGAGCACTCAGAATGCATAAAGACAAGGTATAGTGATGGTGTATGAAGATGCAAGCAATGCATGTGACATATTTTGCAATTTTACCATACCATGGTGGATCTCAACAGTTGGATACATTTATATGCCAATGATGCACGCACCTTCAAATTTCAGGGCAGAAAGAGGTATGGTGTTTTGCATATGAATCTGTGAATATATGCATGCATATCATATGTAAACAAGAAATGAAAACAACATGTAAGTTCCAGAAGTTAATATCACTGTTGGTTGTACATGAACAAAGATGAAAATGCATATCTAAATGCATCTAACAAGCAGTGTTAGGAAAAAAATGATGTATGGTGATTAAAATGTTAAAATAGAAACTTTAAAAGAGGCCAGATGCATTTACAATAGCAATGGAGCCATAACCTTACAAAATGCATCCATGGAAAACATTCCAACATGATGGCGCCACTTCCTATGGAGGCAAAAGAGGTAAAAAAATGCTCCAGAATTTACAAAAACATAGTCATAGCTCGCAACCTAAAAAAGATATCAGCAAGGTGGGTGAATATAAAAAGTTTTTAATCAAGCATGGGCAACGTTATAGCCTTATGGTGACCCTTCTTGTGGAGCCAAATGATGACATTCAAAGGTATAAATAGAATGAAGATAAAAAGTAAGTAACAAGAAGTGGAAACAACAAAACACCATCTTTTGTGGATTAAAAATGCATATCCAAAGTTCAGGGTAACATATTTTTTATGTATTTCCAGTCCACGGGCAGCGTTACAATGAAAAAATGCCATCATCCATGGAGGAAAAATGAAGTTTCTGCATTTACATTAGTGGGACAACAATCATGAAGCCCACACCATAGAGAAAAGTTGCAAAGTAACTTCCAGCAAGTTATTACCAAATGCAAAAACAACATTATAAGGAAAAACTACCACTTTCTGTGGGTTTGAAATGAAAACTGAGAGCATATAGCAGCATGCTTTATACGGATTGCTTCCATAAACAGTAGAACAAAGCAAAAACATCACAATTTATGGAAGCAAAGATGGAATTTCTTCATTTAAAATGAGAGGACAACATGCATAAACCCACACCATGGAGAAAATTAGCAAAGTAACTTCCAGAAATTTGTTACCACAAGATCAAAACAGCAGAGTAATGAAAAACACCACTTTCTGTGGGTTTGGAATGAAGACATAAGCATATAAGAAACATTTTTTAGAGCATTTCCTTCCAGAAACAACAAGGTATTGAAAATACAACACTTTCCATGGAGGCAAAACCAGAAATAATACTCCCAAATCAATGCAAAGATGGAGCCATAAAGCCACAGTTGAGGAAGGAAAACAACAAAATTACAAAGCATGAATGAAAATGGAGTTCAAAATCTCTTACCTTTCCATATATTTCAAAATCCAAGTCCATGCAAGGATCAACAAAATGGAAACTTCCCCAAAATGCAACATTTCCTCCCCATTCGAAGTGCAGCATAGGAGATAAAGGTCGAGTTCTTTGGAGTGAAAAATAGCATGGAAAAGGCCAAAGACCGATTTGGGGATATTTCCAAAAGTGGTTATTTAAAATATAATTGTTTTTGAAATGCTATTTCATAAACATAGGGGTATTTTATAATGTTATTGCATAGCATTATTAAGGGTTTTGGTTTTTCCTAAGAGGGGAGATAAAAGTAAGCATGGGCTTTTATTAAGGAAATTAAAAATATATTCATAAATATTTTCAAGGAGGGCAAGATTAAAAAATGTAATAAATGTCTCCTAGGTCCTAGGATATGGTTGATATTGTTGATATCTTTAGATATATTTGTTATTTCTTTAGGGGTCATTTATTAATAAAGCCATGTTTAATTATAAAATCATGCAAATTTTATTGTAAAATATTGACAAATGATCTTTTTACAAATCATTTTGTCCAATGTTATTGTCAAGCATGATTAGTGGAGGAAATAGATTCAGTTTGGTGAAGAAATGAAGGCTAAGGCATGATTTTGAAAAAATTTCTCACCTACCCTACAAATCCGGGAGCATGATATTCTGATTTGGGCAACATGTTGGTGAACCTACAAATTGCAGATTTCCAGATATATTCCTGCATCCAATTCCATATTTAGTGGATTTTGACATGATGATTTATAGAATCTTTGGAAATGCAGATTTAGGGGTTCTTCACCTATTTTTACCCCTCTCTTTTTGGTGATAGCTAGTTCTTCATTCTCTCTCACTCTGAGATTTGAATGATTGTAGCTCTGAGAAGCAAATTGTTTTCCAGCTCCTTTTGGTTGAATACAAAACAATGATCCTCCTTTTCCTATTGTCTTCTAGATTGTTTAATGGGTTTTAGCCAATGATTATTGTGATTCAAATTAATCCTTTATCTTGGCATATTGTTCATTTGATGTGTAGAAAATACATGTTATTGTCTAAAGTTTAATTTGCGTGCTCTCATATGTCTTTGAGTTTGTGAAATTCATTTTATTTCCTTCTCATTGACAATCTACACCTCGTTATTCTCAAAAGAAATAATATAAATAGGACAAATCTGTGAATTCAAAGTTGTGTTTAAGTCATATTGTGAGCAATCTTTTACAAGTTGTGGATCTTCCAATTTTTGGTGAATCACCTAGATTTTAAGTCCAGTTTTCAATTCATGCACTCTCGCTCCCTTTCCTCCAAAAGTTTCATTTTAAGTTTAAGGTGATTCAAGGGGAAGCCGACCCTTAATCCAGAGGTATACTTCCATTATAGGTTCCCCACAACCTGGAAGTATTCCCATGTTTCACAGGATTGCTGAGTTCAACACTTAGCTCTTTTGGCTACAATCCTCAGTGACAACAATACCTACATCAACTGAAAGATCTTCACATCCGCTCGGGTTGATGCATCACTAAACTGTATTTTAGTGAGGTTCAGTTAGGGGAAGTACCCCTAGCTTTCCTCTAAGATACATGAATGCATCCTTAGGTAAAGGTTTGGTGAATATGTGTGCAACTTGTTCTTTGGTATTCACATATTCCAACCTTAATTCTTTATTCTATACCAATTCCCTCAAAAAATGATACTTTATTTCTATATGCTTGGTTTTGGTGTGCATCACAGGATTCTTTGAAATATTGTCACTGGTTTAGTCACAGTAGATAATAACTAGTACTTTTACTTCTTCCTTCATTCCTGACAACAACTGCTTGATCCATATGATGGTTGAACAGTTCACTACTGCAGCAACATATTCTGCCTCTGCTGGAGACTGAGAGATACAATTCTATTTCTTGCTAGTCCAAGACACTAACCTCTTTCCAAGAATGAAATATCCACCACTGGTTCTTTTCATGTCGTCGACACTTCCAGCCCAATCAACATCAGTGAATTCCTTCAAAGTTTCCACATTTCTTATACCATAAACCATAGTCTTCAGTACCCTTCAGATATCTCATAATTTTTTTGATTGCCATTAGGTGATTGTCTCTGGGATTAGCTAAAAATATTGCAACAATACCAACTGCCATTGCAATATCAGGTCTTGTGTGAATAATATATTGCAATTTTCCAATCACGGATCTGTAGTTGGTCTGATCTACCTCTTTTGAATCATCATCCTTAGACAATTTATATCTAGTACACATGGGTGTTCCAACAGGTTTAGAATCTTCAATACCAAATTTCTTAAGTATCTCTTTGATATATTGTGATTGAGTAATGTATATACCATCTTTCATTTGATGTACTTGTAATCCAACAAAGAATTTGATCTCACCAAACATAGACATCTCAAATTCTTTACTCATAGCTACAGAGAATGCTTTGCATAGGTCATCATAACCAGTGAATAATATGTCATCAACAAATATCTTTGCTAACAGTATTTTGTTCTGTGGTCCTTCTTTGATGTACAAGCTACTATTATCATTGGTTCTCTAAAATCCAATAATTACTAGATAGCTATGCAGTCTTTCATACTAGGCTCTAGGAGCTTACTTCAATCCATACAATGCTTTGTGCAGCTTGCAAACCATATTCCTTCTGCTAGGATCAAAAAATCCTTCAAGTTGTTCAATGTAGACTTCTTCTTCAAGGATTCCATTCAGAAATGCATATTTCACATCCATTTGATATACTTTGTATCCTTTATGTGCAACATATGCCAGAAGAGTTCTAACTCCTTCAAGTCTTGCAACAGGAGCAAAAGTTTCTCCATAGTCAATACCCTCTTCTTGAGCATATCCTTTACAAACTAGTCTGGCCTTATTTATAGAAACTTCACCATTTTCATTTATCTTATTTCGAAAAACCCACTTGGTTCCAATCACATTCTTGTCCTTTGGCCTAGGCACAAGAGTCCAAGTTTTGTTCTTCTCAATCTGCTCAATTTCTTCATTCATTGCCTCTATCCAAATTTCATCATTCAATTTATATTTAACAGTTCTAGGTTAAAATTCACTTAGTAAACATGTACCTTGAGTTTTTCCCTTGTCATTACACCTTTTTTCTGATCTCCAATTATTTTCTCAGGTGCATGATGCCTTCTAACATATTTTGAAAGTACTAGATCCTTTAGTCTAGATTCTGGACTTGATCCACTAGGTCTGTCATTCTCAAACATTCTTTCATGTTCTTTTGTCTAATGCTCAGGTTCCACTGTCTGAGACTCATGTTCCTCTATCTGAGAGTTAGTTCCCTCTATCTATGACTCAGTTCCCTTTATCTATGACTCGGTCTCTTCTACCAGCATCTCGGGTTGCATAGTTTGTGCTAGTATATTTAGTGGTTGACAGTTTTGCTGTCCAATCACCATTGCTCGAGTCATAGGTATAGTATCAGGTTCATGATACACAAAGTTCCTGTAGTCTTTAGGCTCTTTACTTCTCTTCTCTTCACATTTTTTCTACAAACTCATCAATCTTGACATGTACACTTTCTATGACTTTATGAGTAGTAAGATTTAGACATTTTTATGCTTTACTTTTACATGAGTAACCTAGGAATATTCCTTCATCACTTTTTGCATCTAGTTTTCCATTTCTTGCTTCCTTCAGGATGTAGCATCTACTTCCAAATACTTTGAAATAATGAACATTAGGTTTATAGCCATACCATAATTCAAAAGGTGTCTAGTTACTACCTTTCTTCAGTTGAACTCGGTTTAAGGTGAACACTATAGTGCTGATGGCCTCCTAGTATTTGGCAACAACATTATTTTCAATCATTAGGGTTCTGGCACAATCCATAATGGAACTATTTCTTCTTTTTGCTATTCCATTTTGCTGTGGTGTACCAGAGGCAGATACCTATCTTTTGATTCCTCTCTCATTGCAAAATTAATTGAACTCATTAGAAATGAATTCTCCTCCTCTGTCAGATCTTAGGCATTTTAGTTTCTTTCCTATTTCCTTTTCAACTCTTGCAAGATACCATTTGAATTTCTGAAAAGCTTCTAATTTCTCTCTGAGAAACATGACAGTCATCATTCTGGAATGATCATCAAAAAATATAATAAAATACTTCTCTCTAATATAGCTTGTTGTTCCAATTGGTCCACAATGGTCAGTATGTACCAATTCCAAGACTTCATCAATATTGTAATTCTTTCTTTTGAAACTTGTCTTTCTCATCTTTCCAATTTGACATTGTTTGCATATTTCTAACTCAGGTTTCTTCCGAATAGGAATACCTCTGACTCTCTTGTTCTTGCTTATGTTTACTAGATTATCAAAATTTACATGACACAACCTTTTATGCCATAACCAACTTTCTTCTACTTGTGCAATAAATCATGAACCTTCAGTGAGATCAAGATAGAATAGATTACCTTTTGTTTGCCTGCCAATTCTAACTAGGTTCCCTTTACCATCCAGGAGCTTGGCCTTACCATTGATGAATTCTACCTTGAAGCCAATGTTGTTCAGCTATTCTACACTGAGTAGATTTCTCCTCAATCCTTCAACCCAATAAGCGTTATCACATTTGCTTCCTTCTCTCAGAGTAATGCAACCTTTTCCTTTTACAGGGCAAGGTTCATCATTCCTAAAACTGACACTCCCACCATCATAGTGTTCAACATGTTCAAATTTTGTCTTATCACTAGTCATGTGATGAGAATAACCACTATCAATTATCCATATGTCATTTTTACTGATGTGTGAGAAAAGTGTTGTCTTTTCATCTTCTTCATCTGACTCATCCTTATTAGCAATATAAACCATTTCATCTTCTTCTTCATCATTGTCACAATCTTTAGCAATATAACAAGACTTCTTACCTTTATCCTTGTAGCTTTTGTAGTTCTTGAAATCTTTCTTGTTTTTGAATTTGTTGAACTTTTTCTCATCTTTGTCTTCTTTGTTCAGACACTTTGCAGCAATGTGACCAACCTCATTGCATGAAAAACAAATCAATGGTATTTTTCCTTTGTATTTTCCGTTTGCGGTTCTTCTTGCAAGTAATGCTTCAATGATGTAAAGATCTTCATCATTAGATTCATCATCACTGTCACTTTCAGTCTGCTTCCCTTTTGATTATCTCCCCTTCTTACCAAGGTTTAATTTAGCTTTGATTGTAGACTCAAGATTGCTAGAGCTAGGAGAGTAATTGTCAAAGTTGTCCAGCTCAAAAGTTGTAAGCCTTCCCACTAATGTATCTAGAGTTATATCCTTATTGCACCTCATCTCTTGAATAGATGAA
>MU226779.1:2375632-2393460 GCA_018584345.1 Thuja plicata | reverse complement strand
TGAATCTAATGTAACATCAAATAGCATCCACACAATGAAATAAATAACTCATAACACAAGAACTTGGTAACCTAGAAACCCAAATAGGTAAAACTGGGGTGGGGATGACACCCACAAAATTCTTCACTACTGCAGCAAGAAAGTGTGCCTGTTAGGGCTACAAAAGTTGATTACAAAATGCAATCTACCTGGTTAAAGGTCTTCCTATTTAAGAGCTAAAGATCATTACAATCTACCCTGTGAAAGGATTTCAACTTACAATAAAGTAAGCACTCTGTTAGGAGATTTAGAAAGGTCTACTAGAACCACTCTATTAAGAGATTTCACTTGATAAAATGATTAGAATTTTTCAAGTAATGATCCTTCATTATGCACTTAGATGCTGATGACAGATCTCCTCTTTCCAGTACCTTCTATGATCTCACAATCTGATATGTCTTTACTCTGATGTTCATTGTTCTGTCACTTTTCTTGATCTATGCTTCTTAACAAAATAACCCTCTATGCATTTCACTTGAAAATGTATTCAAAACTTCTCTCCACACTCACAAAATAGGGTTAAGAAGCAATCTTATATATCTATTCAAGTCTGGTAGCGAGATCTAGATCAACGATCAAGATCTAATACTCATGCCTCCAAGATAGTATAATTAATAATTACACTAGGTCATGCATAGGATAAAACATTTAAATGCATAATTAACTCTGTAGGAAAATATTAAATGCGTACATAAGTCAGCCCAAAACGCTTATACTAGTCGGCCTGAACACTTATCCTCAAAGTTTGAATCAATCCACACATGTATACAAAAACTATTCTGCTCAGCACTTAACATCTCTGTCGCTTAGCACTAAGTATCCTACTTGGCTCGGCATGATGTAGCTTGGCAACTTGAATACTACTTGGCAATGTTGCTCGGCCTTGGATAGTTTTAGCTTGGCCACAGTGATAGCCAACTAAAATTGCCTAAGTAAATGACTAAGTGTTGGTCACTAATCATCAACAGAACTTAGAGATTAACAATCTCCCCCTTTGATATTAATGGAAAAAACACACTTATCATTTCTTCATTTCATTCCATCAAAATGTTGCCTAAGTATATGAAGTACTCCCCCTAGGAATATACTCAGAATTATACATACAAAAAGTTACATAGAATACATGCCTTCAAAATATATACAAATGTACCTATTATGTACTTATTTATCATACTGTATCCTTACCAACTTCCCCTTATTTTTGTCACTGATTGCAGGTGGGGTTAAGTTATACTTGTCCAAAAATTGTTTATGAAGCTGTAGGGTGGATGCAAATGTAGTGTCCCAACTGTCCTTGGCAATCTAACACAACTTGCATGCCACTCGGCTCACCATACTCTGCCATCACAAAACTTACTCGGCCAACAAACTTGGCACACACTAAAGAACTCGGCCTTAGTGTCCACGACTGGTGCTCGACACCTATAGTATGATTAGCTCTTCTCAACATTTTTGTCTTCAAGATGTGTCCTGGTGCATCTTAACATATGAAAATATGGACTTTGGCACATTTCATGTTAGGAACTGATGTAAGATAAGAATTTTAAATGCAGTTCCTTACATACCTCTTTTGCTTAGTTGGAGATGGTGTGATCGCCTGATCCATTGGATTGGGTGACCTTGGCTGCACTAGCTTCACTACTGCATGGTTCATATTTCTTAACCCATGTCTGGTTCATCTGTGCTCTAATCTTCTCAACAGTAGGAGCAGGTACCCTAGTCTTACAATCTTTCCTTGTATGACCAATTTTTAGACAACTGTGACAAACTAGGCTTCCATTCATCCAACTCTTAGACTTTCCTCTGAAATGTGTCCTTATGCAATTTTCTAGAACATGTCCATACTCACCACAGTAATGACAACTATGCCATGTGTTGTAATCCCAATTGTAAGTATCGCCTTTTCTTGGTGATTTCTCTTGTGCCTTTGATGTCCATTGTTGTTTACCTTTAGATATGTAATATTGTGCTCTATGACCATATTTCTGACAGTTATAACAATTACCATTGAATCTAGGTGTGGAAGGTGCATTGCTTGCCTTTGTCTTACATTCACGTGCTTGATGTCCAAACTTATTACAGTTAAATAAATAACCATTAAAGTTAGTTTTAGGATTGGACTTACCATTCTTACTTCATGAAATGTTTGCTGTATGACTTGATTTCCCACAGTGGTGTCAAACAGGTTTGTTGTTTCTTGGTTTTTCATTCCTCCTTTCACCTGTCTTAGATGATTCTCCTTCTTTAGTGGTTGTATGTTGTTTAGTGTGACCTAATCCAGAAGAATCTTTAGGTCTTCTTGATACTTCCACTAGTTGTTTAAAGTAGCTCAAAGCTACATTTGGATCATTCACTCTATTGTTAAGTTCTTTCTTAGATCTCAATTCATCTTTCAACTGGCTGTTCTTATATCTAAGATTTACAATCTCCATGTCTTTCCTACTGATCTCCTGATTCACAAGTAGCAGTTGATTTTCCATGTCAACTTGATTGACTGTCATTGTTTGTACATCATGTGTTCTTTCATCAAGTCTGATAGTCATCACTCTTTTTCCTTCTTCTGACATAGGCTTGTCATCTTTGGCTTTCTTTTTCTGTTCAAGAACTTCACACATTCTTATTGATTGGGCTTCTTGTTCCTTTTTTTTCAGTTTCTAACTTCTTCACACAGTGCATTGTTCTTTTCCAGTAGATCTGCTATTGCTGCATCACTCTCAGTAGAATCTTCATTCTAAAATAGTTTTGTGGTGTCCTCTTCCTGATAATAAGTGTCATTCATTTGTTTGGCCAAATATTTCCTTGCTGTCAAGGACTTCTTTAATTCCTGTCTTACTGTCTCAAGCTGTTGTAGAGCTAGCTAAATATCAATCTTTTGATTCTCAATGAATTTACCCATCTTGTAGATCTCCATCTCAAGATTTGTATTCTCAAGCTGATTATAACTTTCTAGAGAACTGATCTCTAATACCAATTGTTGGAAATACAATAATGGGAAAGCAAGATACTGAGAGGGGGGGGGGGGGNACTTTCTAGAGAACTGATCTCTAATACCAATTGTTGGAAATACAATAATGGGAAAGCAAGATACTGAGAGGGGGGGGGGGGTGTGAATCCTATCTTCAAATTCAAACACTTAAAACAAACTGATCCACATTCATACATATATGAATCTAATGTAACATCAAATAACATCCACACAATGAAATAAATAACTCATAACACAAGAACTCGGTAACCCAGAAACCCAAATAGGTAAAACTAGGGTGGGGATGACACCCACAAAATTCTTCACTACTGCAACAATAAAGTGTGCCTGTTAGGGCTACAAAATTTAAATACAAAATGCAATCTACCTAGTTAAAGGTCTTCTTGGTTAAGAGATAAAGATCATTAAAATATACCCTATGAAAGGATTTCAACTTACAATAAAGTAAGCACTCTATTAGGAGATTTAGAAAGGTCTGCTAGAACCACTCTGTTAAGAGATTTCACCTGATACAATGATTAGAATGTTTCAAGTAATGATCCTTCGTTATGCACTCAGATACTGATGACAGATCTCCTCTTTCTAGTGCCTTCTGTGATCTCACAATCTGATATGTCTTTACTTTGTTGTTCACTATTCTATCACTCTGCTTTATCTATGCTTCTTAAAAAAATAACCCTCTGTGCATTTCACTTGAAAATGTAGTCAACACTTCTCTCCACACACACAAAATAGGGTTAAGAAGCAATCTTATATATCTATTCAAGTCTGGTAGCGAGATCTAGATCAACTATCAAGATCTAATGCTCATGCCTCCAAGATATTACAATTAATAATTACAATAGGTCATGCATAGGATAAAACATTTAAATGCATAATTAACTCCATAGGAAAATATTAAATGCGTACATAAGTCAGACCAAAAATATTATACAAGTCGGCCTGAACACTTATCCTCAAAGTTTGAATCAATCCAGACATGTATACAAAAACTATTCTGCTCGGCACTTAACATCTCTGTCGCTCGACACTAAGTATCCTACTCGGCTCGACATGATGTAACTTGGCAACCTGAATACCGCTCAAGAATGTTGCTCGGCCTTGGATAGTTTTAGCTTGGCCACAGTGATAGCCAACTAAAACTTCCTAAGTAAATGACTAAGTGTTGGTCACTAATCATCAACAGAACTTAGAGATTAATAGATACTGCTTAACCAAGGGAAGAGTGAATCCCAAAAAGATAGAAAAGAAGGAGATGCCATCCTTTCCCCCCAAGCATAGGAACAATGATGAAAGGGGACCTATTATATCACTCACAACACTATGCAAGACAACAAGCCCCCAAGGATTAGGCTAACATTGTTTACATAATGTGGAGCTCCCTAATAGGAACATAAATGTTATTTAGAGAAAATAGGATTGAAATACAACTCATTGCCACATGATATATAAATAACTTTACTATAAATGAGCTACCCAATATTATAATGTAAAGGTTGAAATTCATTAGTAGAGTGATCATGAAATCTATGATACAAAAAAAGGAAGAGTCTTCAAGTGTGGAGTACATTTATTTTTCATTTAGGTGTAGTAATCACCTTAGCACGAAGGAGTTTAGGCAAAAGAACTTCTTGGTCAAATTCCTCCATAGGGTCATCATGTTTTGAAGTTTTATTTGAGATATTGGTACCATTGATGTGTTGTTGAGGATTAAATCCAAATCCATAAGAATTCTCATGCCCCCCATTCTATAAGGGCATTTGAATTCCCTGTTTATGCTTACCACATCCTTGACCATGGAATCCTTGTTTAACTAGTAAATGATAACCAGGACCATAACAATAAGCCATATCAAAAGGAGTCAATGGAACTTCAGTAGTCAGTATGTCATCATTAGTAGGTTTGATAGATTCATAGTGGGTAGAAGCAAGGAAAAAGTTATTATGAAGGGAATTAGAAGTAAAAGCAAAAGCTTTTTGTTCAAAATCTCATTGTTGCTTCATAAAATCAAGATTAGAAACCTTATACTCTCCAATAAAGGTAGGATTAAAATCGAAGGTTTCCCAATCATCTCCAGGAAGAGAATTAGAGGAAGAAGGATTACTATTAGGAATAGGAATATTGTGGGTTGAATATTAAAACAAGGATTTGGCACATCATCCACATGAAGTGTATACACCATGTTGTTGTGAATAAACTTGACTTTATGGTGAAGGGTGGAAAGAAAAACATGCATCTCATGCAACCAAGGTCTACCCAAAAGGAGGTTATAATTAAGAGGTCCAGGCATAACATGAAAAGGAGTATTCAGGATGACCAGACCTACTTTGATAGGTAAGGTAATGATTCCCAAAGTGTTCTTATAAATTTTATCAAAGCCACGTATAGGAGCATTGTCAAGTTGAATAGTTGAAATATCAACTTTAATCGATTTGAGCATGTCCATGCTACAACTGTTAAGCCCAGATCCGTTATCAATCAAGTGCCTATGAATGATACTCTTATTGATAGTAAAAACAACCATAATAGCATCATATTTATTATGAACTTCTTTAGATGGTAAATCCTTTTGAGTAAATACAATGTTAGGAGGACGCGAGGTAGCATGCATGCACTGTAAGAAGGCATTGATGTTCTCTTGATTAGGAGATAGAATGGGAAAATTTGCTAGAGATTTTTGCAAGGCTTCATGGTAGGTAGGCTTCATGGTAGGTAGGTGAAGTTTGAATAATCTCCCATAAATAAATCTTGGCAGAGGTATTGCGCAATTGGTTTATCAAATCATCCTCCTAGCTAGGAAGATGGGGTGGAGGAGGAATAATGGGTTGAGAAGGTGGTAAAGAAGTAGGAACCACTGGATTAGGTTGAGGGTTATTCCTTGTACGATAGGTTTGAGCTATCAAATCTTGATCATTAATAGACTCTAAAGACTCCATAGACCTTTGATAGTAATGCAAGGACAACCTGTGATAGTCAACAAGGATTTTGGATAAACCATGTTAGTTATATCAACACTATAAACAGGTTCACAAGAAGGAAGAAAAGAATACATCCTAGGAGGAGATGAGGTAGGATCTTGATTCTCCATAAGATCATCACTAAGAGGGAGAGAATTAAGGGAATTCATATCATTCTCCGCTAATGCCTCATTACTAGAAGGAATCCCAAATGGAGGTTAAGCATCTATAATGTTTTCTTCTTTCTCTAAAATGTCTGCATAAGGGGAGTTTGTTTTAGAAAAAGAGTCACCATCATGTATGAATATGTCATCCATTAATAAATCATCCTCTTGTATCAAGACATCTTCACGAGGAGGGGATAAATCAATGTCTCTATCCAAGGGTTCATCCCAAAATGTATAATCATCCACAATGGCTTCATGAGGAAGAGAGTAATCAACATCCAAATCCAAAGGTTCATCCCAAATAGGAGGATTATCATCCCTATCAATAAAGAACCTTGTAGGAGAGCCATAAATTACTAAAGCTAGATCCCTAAAGGGGAAAGAAGCTAAATTATATTCTAAAGTAGACTCATAGAAAAGACATATATTAGGAGAAGAATTAACATCAATCCTTAACTCATCTCCATAAAGATAAATATTAGAGTCATCTTCTTGCTCTAATATATCCTTACAAGGTAATACAAGAGAGGACAAAGCAACATCACACACACTAAATAAAGTATTTCTAGGTGTATCAATGTTGCAAATAGTGGAACATGAAGGTAACCGTGCACACACCCTATGGTAAAGGTCAATTGGAGAGGTTGTAGAGGAGGATGAAATAGGAATAGGATCCATGGAGATCTTATTAGAAAAAATTTCATCCTCACTTCCATGCACCTCATTAGGGGATCTATCCTCTTTCACATCAAAAGCCTCATAAAAGTATTCAAAACAAAAATCATACATGTTGAACACAAAGTAACATTACAAGCATGAAAAAGTAAATGTTTTTGTATTTTTAAAGAAATTTGTGATTTTTATTTTTGACATATAAGAGCATAAAATAAATCTACTTTTAAATGCATGTAAGATCTAACATAATATGCAAATCTAACATCAAAAAGAAAGAGTTGTCTATCGCGGGTTCACCAAAATGTAAAGAAGAAAATGGAGGTCTCTAGATAGGGTTTTGAACAATGGAGATTTGCACATAAATGAAAACCTATGCCTCCATTAATCCTCTTACATTTAATTGTAATTGATAAGGGGTGTAAATCTGGAAATTTTTGCATAGAATAATGGAATAAAATACATACCTCTAAAAAGAATCTGCTAAAAACCTTGTCAAATGGTCTAAGAAATTGTTGATTTCTGTGTTTCTAAACCGAAGCTGTGAGATCTACAAAACCCAAAAATCTTTTTCATTTATGAGAAAGGTCGATTTTGACCCAAAAATCAATGTCACCTTTGACCAAAAAGTTCCTATTCTGACCCAAAAATGAATGTCTCTTTTGACCAAAAAGTTTTGATTGTGACCCAGAATTTCCGATTATGATCTGCACAGTTCGACAGAAAATTTGTTTCCGGATCCCGAAAGTTTTTCGAAAAGGGTATTCGGATCTGCACTCCAATTCGCTGCTATGAACCTGTCCCTGCAAGAAAAATGGTTTGTTTGTTGGGGGGGAGGGGTTTGCCTTGGTCAAACCCCAATTTTGGAATTAACCTTATAATAGAATTGAAATTGCATAAATAAACAAAGTAAATGAACAAATTCACCTTGCTTGTAAGAAACCTTTGTGGCAGATTTGAATCCGTGGATCCACATGTATGTATGCACCAAATGGATGTAGAATGTAAAATGTCGGATGTGGTATGTCTCAAACCAATTTCTTGTAGATCTTCAACACCAATCTTGAATGGATCTTGGAATAGGAAGAGGCTTGCATGGATGGAGAAATCTTCAACAAGAGGGCTCCATAGAGCTTGAATCCTTCAATGGATACCAATGGATCTCCTTGATGAATTGATTTCTTGAAGGTGCTTGAATGCTTGGATTCTTGAGAGTAAATGAATGCTTCAATAGATATTTATCTTGCTTCAAATCTTGCTTCTTAGCTTGTCCTTCACACTTAGATTTCACTTAGAGAAAATGAGAGGAGAAAGCTTCCTTATATATGAATCTAGGACACAATCTTCTAGAGAGGCCTACATAGGATAATTAAATTCCAATTAGACCTATGTCCCTATAAGAGGACCTATATTAAATATAATTTTAAGACTTGTTACTTCGGAGACCGAAATAGGCAACCCAGAAGCGGGAATTAAATCTTTCCGAAGCCTGACATCTGGAAACCCCGAAAACTTGAAATCTGGACCTTGGGTCAGAATCGGGGTTACTTTTGACCTAGGTTAGCATTGAGGTCAACCTTGACCTAGAAAGGTCTATTTTGACCCTGAGGTCAAAAATCTCTGGTTTACAGTTTAGGATGCCAAAAACAGACCGAAAAGAAGTGAAAAATGGGGCATAACAGGGGGGAAAGCCAGATCCAAGTCAGAGACCAATTCAAGGTGCTTGACATGACCCCAAACCACTTACTCGGAGGGCTAAACCAGTCTACAATGGAAGTGCTTCCATTTTTGACTATATATATATAATTAAACCCCACGCATGTTTCTTTCAAATCGTTTCAAATTAACGACTTTATAAAAAATATTTATGTAGGGTCAGGAGGGCCAAACCCTACCCGACCTCATTCCTTTCATATGGGAAGAGTGGGAAGGGCCAACCTTCCCCACCCTGGGTGGTCGCACCTGTGAAAGAAGGGCGGCAATTCACCACAAGGGGCGGTGATCGAGCCCCGCCTCGACCCTTCCTCCACTCTCCCCGCTCGTGCTGCTGTGCAACTCTTCTCCTCCTGCACTGATGCCCTCGGCTCCACCTCCTCTTCCCTTTGTTCTGCCACCATCCCTCCGCTGTGTTGCGCTTCCGTCCACCTCACGCACATCTCTCTCTCTCTTCCCACAGTGTAAATTCATCTCCTCCGCCCGACTCATAAAACACAAAGTCGCCACATAATCTAGATNCCCCCCCCCCCCCCCCCCCCCCCCTCCATTTTTTCCGCCCAACCAAAACCTAGCCTCTGAACAAAAAATAGTCATAATAACACAGAGGAAAAGTATAAAATGTAGGGTTAAATAAAAACAAAAATAATACACAACATAAAATAGAACATTTTTAAAATATAGAGCAATAGAATATTAAAATAAAATTAATGGAGACTGCATTTTTTTAAGAATTTAGTGAATGAGTAAAGCTATTTTTCTAAGTTTTAGATAACTTAGATTTGATTTTAGATTTAGATATTTAAAAAAAAATCAAATCCTATGGATATGAAATGAAATTAGATTTTGTCTAGAGTTGCAAATGTGGACTTTTGTGTTAGAGGAATCTAGAAGATTTAATTAATTAATCAGACTAATATTTAATTAATTATTAGGTTAGATTATTAATGAATTCCTTATTTAAATGGACTCAAAATTTTATACAATCTAATACAGAGTTGCATTTGTTGACTTCAATGATAGAAGCAACTGTGGGATTTTATTAATTAAATGAATTAACATTTGATTAATTAAGATTAGGTTTTAATTATATTTTATATTATAATTTAATTAATTAATAAAGTAGGATTAGTGTACATCTTATGATAAGAGATTAGATTTAAATTTACTTCATGAATAGCTTGAGTAGGTTTAATAATAGATTAATCGATAAAGTTTAATTGTTAAAATTAATGTATTGGTTTTATATAAGACTTATTCATTAATGTATAAACAACTTTATAAAGTGAGCCTGTAATTTTCTATAGGGTTTTATTTTTTATTTTTATATAGAGTAGAATTATTATTGGATATAATTTTCAACCTGATTAAACATTAAGTTTATTCATTGAGAATTAATAAGCTTAATTTAATAAATAGATTAAATATTATATAATTGAATTTGAAATGACTAGATGGTAATCTTAATGCTTTATTTTTAAGTTACCTCATAAATGCAATTTAATTATGTATTAATATTATTATCCGAGTTAATGCTAATTTACCTCAAATAACCCTATGGAACTTACTCTTAGGGATATAAATTTAGTGGATTAAACATGCCAAACTTAGTCAACCTATTTGTCTTCTAGGACCATTTCCTTTGATTAGCTTTTAGTAACCTTTTTCATTTTGAGGGAGGTTGACCGGGTCCTGTTGGTCTCGATGCCTCTCGAGCTGTACAGGGTTCTTATATTGTATCTGTAAACCTAAGTAGTAGTTAACTTAGAGACTTGTGCGCATTCACACATAGTTAATGTTACTCTTTAGAAAAATTTTTGTTGGTGTGTTTTTCCCAACTTTTGGGCATGCCATCATGTGCAACTAAGGAAAACATGTGTCGGTGAAACCATCGATCCTATAAAGGATTTGAACCCCTATCAAAGTAGATGGACCATCAAGGCGTGTGTTACCAACAAAAAGAAGATGCACCATTATAGTTCACATAGAGGTACCAGACATGTTTTCAAATTTGATTTGATAGATGATGAAGGCATGAAAAATTAGATTATTTGTTTAAATGATGTTGTATAACACTAGTACATTTGGGCCTCATTTTCGACCTTCATTTTCGACCAATGGCCATTTTGGCTTT
Source organism: Thuja plicata (assembly GCA_018584345.1). NCBI lineage: Eukaryota > Viridiplantae > Streptophyta > Pinopsida > Cupressales > Cupressaceae > Thuja > Thuja plicata. The sequence continues at coordinate 2,382,792 of MU226779.1, read as the reverse complement.
TGATGTTCCTTTTTTTTGTTTATGTCCTGAAAAGGTCAAAATTTTGACTTTAGTTAAGTTTATTGTAGAAATTTCAACTAAATCAGGATATAAACAAAAAAAAGAAGAAGAAAAGCGATCAAACTCACTTCATTTTGTCTTAGCCGGATCGCGGGCGGGAGGAAGGGCTTCATGAGCATTGTGCATCGTCTGAATACTGGAAGGACTTCATGAGCATTGTGCATCATCCTAATAATGGTATGTTTCCTTAAAAAATCTAGAGGACACAACATTACATTCTCAGTGTTAGGGTTTCCTAGCTAGATTTGTAATCCAGTTTTATCTACCAGCTATTTTAAAATCAAGGGCTCTATTTTTATTTATGTTTATGTTTTCATGCATGAACCAGCTTGCCTCCATGCACTACTATGTTTTCTCATAATAGAAGTCAGATACTTGAGACTGAGTAAGAAAACATATCAACAACCAGCTTCATTTCCCATAATCTAAATGTAATTCTTGTTTTACATTGCATACAGTTTCTGAGAGCTTTTCTATTTGTTGAAATTGATTTGATTATTTATGTATAGCTTGAAATTTTTTTCGGTATTCGAATTCATATAGTGAAATTTGAAAAGATTTCAAGTTATTACCATAGACTAAATTTATAGTAAATGGAAAGAAATCTAAGGTGAAGAGTTGTCTTTTAAAAATGATTTACAATTCTTAGGTTAAAGTTGTTTCTTATGTAATCCTTCTGTACAAGATTGTTTCTAGGGTTATATGTTTGATTTTCTGGGCTAGGTTTTTAACCGCTAACACATAGTATTTGTTCCTGCATAGAATTTCCACTTAGTATCATTTTATATTACCATATTTGAATGATTTAAATCTTATAATGTAATTTTGGGTGGAAAGGTTCTAAGAATCTTTGATTTTGTGTGATATAAATCCAGAAACTAGAATTTTTGAACAAAATATCAATGCAACATATCCAAATGTTGATACTGACATATTTATAAAGATAATATCAAGCGAAAAGTGAAGTAATTATAAACCTCAAGATTTACAAACCACGTTTTCAAATCCTATCCACAACTATCTATTTGAAAAAATAAAATAATAAATTCAAACGCCAAGGTGTTTTTTAAGATCTTGTGCTGGTGAGGTTCAGTGGCTAACTCATATGTTTATTGTGATGACAAAGCTTAGAGACTCACCTGAAGGCAGGTCCAACAAGTTTGAATATGATCTAGACACCATTTAGCTGCAAGAGTAAATCTACCAAATTCTTTAAACAACCATGCCAATCTGAGACAACTAAGTTTCTTCCTTAAATTGCTAGATTCTACGACATGCTGATGATTTGGACTGGAAATGGGAATGTATTAAGGTCATGGAGAAATAGAAAATTAAATTCATATGGCACATAGCCAATCATATCACAATATCTTCAAGTATGTGAAATCTCTAGGCCATGTCTTCAAGTATGTGAAATATGAGGCTTGAAACAATTCACCTGTCAATAATTTAATCATCAAAACATGCAAATGAGAGTCTTCTAAACACATAAATTTTCCTGTTCCTGAATATCAAAACCTTTTACACCTTAGAACATTTAAGTACATCCTTATAACATTTAAGTACATCTATTGAAAAGAAAAAAATTATTGCTAGTGTAGATATTCATACACCTTGAATGGGTACATACTTTGAGATTTTTACATTTGAAAACTTTTGAACTCTAATTGAGTCATATAAAACAACAACTGTATACATTATTAGCACAAACTCTTAAAAACCATTTTTTTAATGCTTTGAATTTTTACAACTTTGAGACAACTAATTTCACTAATAATATAATGTCAAAGAACTATAGAAATAATATTCTAAACATAATGAAATATTTAAAGGAGTATAAGTTCTATATTTTAGGGAGTATGTGTCTCTCACTTTGCTTTTGTTTATTTACAAGTATAGCTCCTGCAGACTCTGATTATCAAAATAGTTTTTGTCATGCAATTTTCATGAGAAGACACTAGAAGTTATTATGTAAGAGTCAATAAATTCTACCTCACCTGTAGGGAGATTAGTTTTGGTTTGTCAAAGAAGTCACTTGCCATGGTCAAGAGAAAAATATAAATTGCAAAGCAAAAGGGACATTCCAGTGTGCTTATACTGGAAAAGTTAAAAGCATATCCCCCACCACCCCCGCCTGAAAATTAAATATATTAAGAAAATCATATTGAAGCTCATACTGAGATAGATAGTGATACATTGGAGGTTACATAAAATGATCAACATACATTTGATGCTGATCAGCCAAACAATAGTAAATCAATGTAGAGCTATACATGCTGTAATGAGTCCTCTCTCTCAGAAAGAACAATGTAAAGATTCACCTCAGTTCATCTCTATAGCAAGTACTTCCAACTCAATTACAAATGATGAAACAACATAATTGGAAACAATACTGCAGGTGATTACAACACTGCCATTATTATTGTAAATATTCATTTGAAGAAAGATCTTAAAAGAGAAACCAATAATGGATGTGGGTACAATGATTCATCCTACAACCCTGTTTTCTTACTTATCTCAGTAGAGTTTGAAATGGGAAACCAATAATATGGAAAATGAAATGGTGTTGCTTATGTCAATGTTTGACCCTACTCAATCCCAATAATGTGGATTCTCTGATAGAGTGCAAGGTATATGGTGTCCCCATTAAGTATCATTTTCTCAAGGATAAAATCAGGTCTGAAAAAATGGATTAGGTGACCATTAGATCTGGTACCCTTAGAAATACAACGTAAACACAATTTTGTGCAGTAAGAATAAATCCTTGTAATATGACACAGTCTAAAATTAGCAATCACACGAAGGTTTTGGTCTTCAAATGATTTTTAGGGAGTACTTGCAAGTTCATTCCACCAACATTTTTTTACAAAAGTCTTCAACATATGCACAAATGAGCCCCAACACCTTTTATAGTTTTTTGGAGGGAATTTGCAATTCAAAATTATAATATTTTTTCCCCTCAAAATTGTCATTTTGAAATAATAATAATATTTCATACACAAAGCCACATTTAACTAGGCGTGCAAATTTTAATACATTTCATTACCTCTCCAACGAGCTAGTAGACTAAGTAGTCCGTTTATGATTTCTCAACATCAGATCACATTAGGGAAATAGTAATTAATTATTTAATAACTCATCTAACTTGTGGAAAGCACTGAAACTGAATTGGAATCGAACTTTGATCACACTTGGATGATACTAAAGATGTAGGATGATGATTGGAGCCAATTGCATCCCATAAAATGTCTTTTAATGTAGCTATGCCATGATAAGTATGGATGTGCCCCATAAATAGAATTGCATATACCATTTTTTCACACTAGCCTGTTCATATCTAAATTTATCAATTTGATGCTTAAGAACACCTTTGAAGATATCACTAATTTGATGCTTAAGAACACCTTTGAAGATATTATATAATTTTATATGCTTGTTTCATTTGAAATGTTATTTGGCAACATAATGTTGAAGTAGATGTTATGAAAAAGTAGTTGTGATGGAAAAGTGGTCCAAAAATAGGCATTTCTGTGATGGAAACAAAGTTGTGTTATTTGTGAGATTGAATGCAATTGAGAGACAAAACATCTGGGACTTCTTGGGTTCTATGGCTGCATATTTACTCTAGGTTTTAATATTTTATCTTTGTTGTCTTGGCCAAGCACTGTAGTGTTAATGCTCAAGTATAGGTGGTTATGTAGTGTTTAGCTTTTAGAAGTTGCCATCATAAAATGTTTATCACTTGTCAAATTATATGTTCACCCAAGAATTTTTATTGGTCTAGTTGGCCATGTGTTGTACAAGTGTTGAGTATAATATTAGAGAATCTATAGACCAGTCTAGGAAGTCATTTTCAATGTGCTGATATTCCAAAGTGATATGATCTCCTGCAGACTACTTTACACATGACAATCATTGGTAGATTTCTATGGATCTATATATCTTATGAGAAAAAACCTTTTCATCTATCAAATTTCTGACACTTTTGATCTTCCCCATGTCACATCATTGCCATCTGTGGTCTATCAATCATAGCATATTTTATTTTGACTAAATTTTCAATATTTTCTTAATATTCGAGATGGTATAGTTGACCAAAGAACTTAGATAAAAAACAATTTCTAACCAAGTAAGACTAAAAGAAAGAAAATTCAAAGATATGATGCTAATAAGAACTAAATGAAACACCATTCCTTCTATTTGTCATTTTCTTCACAAATCGATTCTTAGAATATAACAATAGAATACTGACTCCAATTTTTCAGCAAGCATATCTTTCAATTTTATATGCATAGGACAAAACTTATCATTTAATTTTTTAGCAATGTTCCCATGCAACCAAATTTACAAATATTCATTTCCAATATTCCTGCATCAATTGAACTAGGAGTGGAGACAATTGGTTGTGTAGTTCTTGCAAGTGGCAGCAAAAGTTACTTTTCTTGATTCATGTAGTACTTGCAAGTGGTGGAAAAAGTTAAAAGGCCTCATCTTCAATGTATCATCTATCAAAAATTCTACTGAACTAGGAGTGGAGACAATTGGTTGTGTACTAATTTAGAGTGACTACACTAAAAATGAAATCAATTGGTTGTATTGTAAATAATTGCAAATATGGAAGAAGGGAATCCGAAGCCACTGGAGGGTTCATTGTATGCAATAATGATTGCAGGCTGTGTAAAATCTAATGGAAATGCACCTTACACTATGAGGTAAAATTTGTGGAGCATAGACTTCTGAGACATAATGGACCTGTTTTATAGTGTAGGTAAGGCATTCTGTCCTCTCCTTTGTTTCAAAAATCTAAGCGAATTAACTCTACTAAAGTAAGCCCAAAACACAGAGCAACTCACACATTGTTGATTCTTTAATGTTTTATATGCACTTGTTCCTAAAGCAATATTTATTAATATCTGAGATGATAAAAGGTTTAGAAATGTAAGAAGAGTTGGAGATGGTTGGTGCGTCCAGTCTGGCAGAGTTGGGATTCAGACCAACTCAGAATATTTACAATGGCTGTTTGAAATGCTATTTTCAAATACTTTTGATAGAATTTTGTTCTGGAGGCCATATTTTGTAACATGTATTTTCTAATAACAAACATTGGAAAATACCCGCCACCGAAGGAATTCAACAATTAAGGGGAAAAACTTAGATCAATCAAAAATTTTATCTAGTTCTAATTGAACAAATTTTAAAGTATTATGTTGAAGTGTCAGGGGAAGAGAAATTTTTTGAAAATTATTTGATTTCAAAAGTAAACAAATTCAATTTTAAATTGAAACTTATTTTATCAATCCTCAAATAGCCATGAGCATAGGATTTTGCAATCTCAGAGGGCTTGATTGACTGTCATATTCGATGTAGAAATTTGATACAAACTGGGAAAAATGAAAAATATTTAAGGCCAACAATTGGAATGTTCAGGTTGGACTTGCATCTCTACATCACCGTAATGCTATGAAGCACTCAATTTGATTAATTAAATGCTTGAGTGAATTGTAGATAAGATATTGATTCATTATAACTCATTCGAAAATTGTAAAGCAATTACAGATAGAAGTAGAAAATAATTGTATTTCAATATAAGTTTTAAATCAATGAAGCTTCCAATGCATATAAGAATGCATCACGTTATGAATCTTTGAGAAATTATAAGTAATCACAGATAGAAAAATGAAATAATGGTATTTCAATGTAAGTTGCAAATGAATGGCTTCCAAAGAATTTGAGATCCGACAGCATTACAACTCATTGGAAAACTATAAACAATTATAGATAGAAGTAGAAAATAATGACATTTCCTGTATGTTCAAATGAATGGCTTCCAATGCATTTGAGAACTCAGTGCATCATAACTCATTGGAATACTATAAATAATTATAGATAGAAGTAGAAAATAATGACATTTCTTGTATGTTCAAATAAATGGATTCCAATGCATTTGAGATCTCAGTGCATCATAACTCATTGGAACACTATAAACAATTATAGATAAAAGTAGAAAATAATGGCATTTCCATATGATTCACAATCAAATGGTATGTTTTGATCATTCCCCTCTAGTCAAAAACAAAAAAAAAAATTCAATTTGATTTTACACGCTCTAATTGAATTGTAACAATAGGTCCTCTTTAAGGTCATCAATTCAGTCCCTGTCCAAATAGCAATGTTATAATCCATGATCTTACCAAGTCCCATTTTCCAATACTAGTCTCCCCTGTCTTTGGTTTTCATTAAATCAGCAATTAGTACAGAGATTTTAAATACATCATATTTGAAATTATTTTATTAACTTATAATTTATTTTGTTTTACCTTAGCTGTTTTATCCAAGCCGAGGATAATGCTCCCATGGAGGAAGACGATCCTCACATTAAATACATTTGTCTAAGACTAAAATATCTTTATATAAATATTGACTTATTAAGTAGCTTGGAGAGCTTGAGTCAAAATCAGGTCATGAGTTTAATTTAGCACAAGAGTGTGCCACTTGTTGATGCATAGTTGTGTTCCAAATTCTATCATAATAGACCATTTATTTAATTCTAATTGGTTAAGTTATTATTTTGATTGGTTTTTATGGTGAAAGAGATGCTACCCATGTACTCATAATAAACCATCTCTTAGACAAGGGCTTGCAAGATGGAACTTTTTGAATTTAATGCTCCATATGATGTTACAAAGGATGATGATTTATCATTTTCTCCTTGCTTTAATATCTTTGACACTCCATTGAAGGACCCTGTGCTTCAAATCATTACTGGCATACCCATTTGTTCAGGTAAGCTTGATGTTCTGAAGAACCATGGTGAGAGGAACCTCCTTACAGCAATATGGTGAAAATGCACGAAATAACAGAATATAGAGCAACAACAGAACTCAGAATGAATCTATTGATCGCGGGCCACTTTGAGGGGGTAACCTCCTTTGAGCAAGCTCAATACAATAAATTTGACGGTGCCCATCAAAGCCCTTAACCTACTCTTATATACTAAGTACGATCTAGAAAAGTAATACTACCTATGCATGTGGGATAATAAAATATACTCACGGGACGACTTACAAAGCATATGCGTCCGACAACACTACACTAGCAAA
>MU226779.1:2360095-2370555 GCA_018584345.1 Thuja plicata | reverse complement strand
CTAGAAAAGTAATACTACCTATGCATGTGGGATAATAAAATATACTCACGGGATGACTTACAAAGCATATGCGTCCGACAACACTACACTAGCAAAATAAATAGAAGGAACACACAGGTTCCTAACACATGGATATCTCTTTCCTTGAAAACTGTCTGTCTATGACAGGTAATTTCATTTTAGAACCCTGAGCTTACAATTAGTGATGGCATGTCCTCTTCTTCAGGAGGGGGTGATTCTGACGTAGAACAGAGTGGCAAGATCCTAACAAAGGAGCCTTCTAGGCTTAATAAGGTGTAGGAGATCCTTTCAACATAGGCTAGGAGATAATTGTGAGGTTAAGAGAAGTAGTGACATTTCTTCTTGTTTAGGAGTAGTTAATTCTGTTACACACAAGGTGTAGGATATCCTTCCAACAGAGGCTTCCAAGAATGATTTTTCTCAAATAGATGATTTTTCTGTAGAAAGAAGTGGTGACAGATCTCCTTTCCTGAATACATTGTTTGTAGACAAGATCGATTCTACATTGAAGAATTTTGAACACACAAGTAGTGTTGGCGTTTCACCTTGTGGTAAGCTCTATTTTAAAAAGTGCCACAACAAATCTCCTTTTATTTAAAAAATCATGTGTTGATGCCTTCATTGTATTGAGAAATTTTGAATTTGTCTTAAGAGTGATATATCCCTTTGTTATATACATCAGTGATGTTAGATACAATATTTATCATTTTATTGTGTGTTCAGTAATTGGTGCTTGAGCGTTGAGAATAATTTGTGACAAATTGATTGTCATATTTAATCCAATTTTAATTATTCTAGAAACCTGTCCTTCATATTTAGTTCTTTCATATCTTCTAGGTGAACAGGGGCAGGATTCTAGGCAAATATAGGTAGGGCTTGGTCCAGGGTTTGGACTGGTTTGGCTTTGACCAGGGTTTTTGAAGAGTTACATATGTTGTTAAATATAATGTTTATCTTTAGTTGTGTATCTTTTAATTTTGAATAACTATTGTAATATTTAATTCTATCTTTAACTTGATCATATTCTAGAAATCTGGCCAATAATCTATCGTTAAGAAAGAAGCCAACAGTAGTGAAGATGAATCTTCTGATGAGAGCGAGGAAGAACCTACACCTCAAAAGTTGATACCCAAAGTATGTCATATTTTTATTTTATTTACTTGTTTCTGATAATATTTGATCCTATTTTATATTTGGATTTTATATTAACATGTAAATGCCTTTTAGAAAACTATCGCCAAGCTAATTGTTAAACAAGAAAGCTGTAGCAGTGAGGAGGATTCTTCTTCTAAGGAGAGTGATGAAGATCCTGCACCTCAAAAACCAGCTCAGAAGGTACCAATCATGTTTTCCATTCACTTATATTTTTGGATTGGTAAATCTCCTTTGTTGCATGTCCTTTCTTTTGATTACTATGGTTGAAATATATATCTTACATTTAACATTCAACTTCTTTACATTTTAGAACATATACCATGTCTTTAGAGGAGTTTGAGCATGATTCTTTTTATGAAAGCTTTGATTTTTTACCACTTGAGCTCTTCCCATTTGACATTTGTTACTTACCTTTTACATTGGTGGTAAAATTGGCTTTTTTGATGTTTTTGTGATTGGAATAGTTGTTTGGCCTGTGTAATTTTCAGATGTCACACAAAATTAAAACAAGTTTAACAGTCATGGAAGAAAAAAAAAAAGAAATAATAAAATCCTTAATGTAGGATTTATGCAGTGATTCAGAACATTAGGCAATGTTGCACAATTTAAAAAAAAAAGAATTGTTAAAATTCACTAATGTCAAATCTTTGAGATGAAATTTACATTTAGTGAAATCTGTAATCTGTTAGCTTAAACTTGAGAGCATACAGGTAATGGCTGCTTTTTGTTCTACATATTAAGCATGGAAATAAAATAAAATACATGTAATGTTACTCTTAAAGTTTTTCCATTATACTCATAATCTCAAAATTTTGTAAGAACATTATCCATCACATTGAACTAAAATCACTAAAATATTACAAAACAAAGGGAATGTGTTTATATCATACAAGATACATGAAAGGGGTGGGCCTTGTCCATTGAAAAAACTCCCATTTTACCTCACATGACTCAAACATAGCATCAGTTGAATGTAAAATAAACACAACAACACTAGAAGTTTCCCTTAACTATTGTCCATGTATCCACTTGATTTCACAATAAGTTAAAGTGATAATGCATGAATACATTACATTATCTAGTGGACATTAATATCTAACTTTTAGGCATTTTGTTAATCAATCTAGGTGCATTTTCTATGATTCCACATTTTTTTATTCATGTCTACCAGGGATTTTACATCTATGATATCTCTCAAAAAAATTCCCCCACCATTATACTTTGATGCACGTCCATACCCTATTCCAAAGCTCCTATTTTGGCACAGTCAGGGTGGACACTTCCAGTGAATTTGGCTTTATACCTGCCAATTGCATTTTTTTAAAAGTTTCTAAAGAATTTTCAAAAAATCAATTATCTTGAAATTTTGCACTAATTGCATTATATTGGATGACATATCTTTGAGGCATTCTGTGAAACAATTCATGCACCTTTTTTGTGCTTACACATTTTGCATACATATCTACCCAAGTATTTTTGAGAATAATGGTTGATATTTGTGTACTCTAAAACTGAAATTCTATGAATATCAAAATGCATTCAACTAGCATGACTTCCATATGTTTGCTTATTTGGACTATCATTTTTTTTTGTGAATTTTATGGATGAAGACATTCTTGATTTGAATTTATCTTTGTAATATGTAGATGCAAGCTATTTGGAAATCTAGAAAGAAAAAGCTTTCTTGCATACTAGTAACCTTGATGTACTTTATGAAGACTTATATCATATTTATGAAGACTTATAGCATATTTATGCATACTAATGTTATGTGTCCTTATGGTTCTTTTTCAACTGATAATGAACTAGGGGCCTTGAATGACTTAACTAGGAGCTTGGATTAGATATCTCTGCAACATACAAACAACATCCTCCTTCATTGTTGACAGTGCTTTAATCTCTGAATTAATTAGTCCAATTACTTCTTGCTTTGCTAATACACAGTGTGCAACTAACCTCTATTTTCAATATTAACCTCACTGTTTTGACATATAATAAATTATTGTTATTGCACATCAATATTCCTTGGCCACTGTTAATTCTTGATGTTCTTTGGCATTGAAGTGACTACCCTTGATATATGTGGTTTTTAACTATTGTTGTTCCTTGTAATGATTGATGCCCCTGATGTCTACTATGATTGTCCATCATTATTGCCTTCATGTTGGATATACTTGTTTGTCATTGCTTCCCTTGGTTCCATTTCCTGTCTTTAAGCCTCACTATTGATTGTACTCACGGCTCAAGCATGATACCATTGATTTGACCTTGACATGGTAATTCCATTACCACTATCTTCATAGCATTTTCATTTATAACATTCACATGCTTTGATCAATGATTCATGGAACTGTTGTAGCATTTTAATTATTGGCATCGTGATTATGACCACATCACTGTTATTTTCTTTCTTGTAGCACATAGCACTTAGCACTAGTTTTTGACACATCGGGACAATGATTTTACCATTTTATTTTAGATATCATTTTCATGACTTCTATGATTCCATACACCTGTACCATGCACCTTATTTTTTCAATGTCTCCTTATGGTCCTTATCATGCTTGTCTGTGATTGCAGTCATAACAGCCATGTGATTTGATCCTTGATGTTTCCTTTGTAATGATTGATGGTACTGTTGTCTACTATATTTTTGGTATGCTCTAAAGGATGTTTTCATGGCCACCTCTCTTTATGTAATACCGATTGCCCTTTAATCAATGAGTATCATAGTATTCTTTATATCATTAGCATTCCATTGTCTATATGATTGTTTTTCCTTGGATTTTGATCCTCAAAACAATATTTTCCTCACTTATGTTGTCTTGATTTAAATGAACCCAAAAATCAATGATTCTCTGGCTTCTTTTCACCTCTATCACTATTTTATTCTCAAATTGATTAACCATATTTTCAATCACCCCACACACAGGTTTTACATCAGATTCAACATTGGCTTCTATCTCTTTCCTATGTGATTTTGATCTTTCATGTTTGCAATGTTACAATATTTGCATTGCACTGTTGTCTTTGATCTATTTTTTTCCCTCTCCACTATGTACAACCATCCATCAAGTCATAATTGAAAATGGATTGATTCCTGGTATTATAGTTGTAAATTCTCTTGCAGATATGTATGCAAAATGTGGAAGAATAGACAAGGCATATGAACTATTTAAGAAAATGCCTCAAAGAGTTATCTTGTGGACTGCAATGATTGTAGGATATGCACAAAATGATCTTGTTGAAAAGGATTTAGAAAATTTTAAAGAAATTCCACAACCTTTTCCAACATTCTTAAGGTCTATGCAAAAATGGGAGCTTTGGAATAGGGTATGAGCATACACCAAAGTATAACATAATGGATTTTTTATCTGATTTTGTAGTTATAATTGCCTTGGTAGACATGTATGTAAAATGTGGAAGCATAGACAAGGAATATTCACTATTTGACAGAATAAATGTAAGGGATGTCATGTCATGGAATGCCATGATTTCAAGTTATGCACAAAATGAATTTTTTGACAAGGCTTTAGAAACTTTCAAGCAATGCAGTTAGAAGGTGTAAATCCAAATTCCACAACATTTGTCATCATCCTTCTAGCCTATGCCAAAATGGGGGATTTGGAATAGGGTATCTTGGTGGAGGAGGAGGTAGGGTCTAGTTAACACCATTTCCATGAAAGGTTAAGAATGTCATTGAGAGACCCCATGTCAAATGAATTTCAAGATGAAAATGTAGACACCACACTCCTGTAACCACCAAATATCAAGAACAAAGTTAAAAATATTCACCAACTTAGAAAAAAAACAAACAAAAGAAAACTTGAAAGGTTTCAATGAGAATTAAGATTTCAGATGCCTAACTAGTTGTTGTCCTATGAGAATATATAATGATATTAATGCAAAGTAACACAAATACCTGAAGATAAATATCTAGACTAATCACTGACCAGGATGTCGTTGGTGATTACTCTAGATATTTATCTTCAGGTTTTTTTTTAACATTCCATATTGGTTGAAATTTTGACAAAATTTGGTTGAAACCCTCACCAAGAATGGCCTACATATCAACCATTCCGTGTCAAAATTTAGTGTCGTGGGTTTGGCATCTTGGTCAGATGGGCCAAACATTTCGAGTAACCTTGGTCAAAATTTAGTGTCATCGGTTTAGCATCCCGGTCGGATGGGAAAAACATTTTGACTGACATTGGTTGAAATTTAGCGTCGTGGGTTTTGCATCCTAGTCATATGAGCCAAACATTTCGACTAACATTGGTTGACAGTTTGATGAATAAACTTGCTAATTGTAGATGCCAATTTTGACCAATATTGGCATAGAACATTCGACCTTAACACAATGTGTCAAAATTTTAACTAGAAAAATAGCGACAAGGCCATTTGTGGATCGTTCGACCAATATTGGTAGAAAATTCAACCAATTATAGGTCAAAAATTGACCTCAAATGTACTAGTGTAATTACATTATGATAGAGTGAAAGTTGGTCATATGTATACAATTCATAAAGGTGTTGTAAAGGATTAAAACAAGCAATATAATAAGATAAATAGTGGTATGGAGATTATTTTGGATGAGGCATCTCTAATGTTGTGAAGGTGATAAGTCTATTAAGAGGAATTTGTTCCAATTTAGGCAATTTTAGAAAATTGCAAAGATGAAGAATAATAGTTTGGTGGATATTATTGGGATTGTTGTGGATGTTGGAAAGATCCTAGTTGTGCGTAGAAGAGATGAAACGTAAGTTTACTTGAGGACTATAAAATTTGTTGACATATTCTACACAATAATTGATGTGAATTTATTGGGTTTACCTTGCCAACAAGAGGGTGAAGAGTTGAAAAGCTTAAAGGCTCACCAAAGAGTAGTTGTGCTTTATTTGAGGAATGGGTGTGAAGTTTAATTTAAATGTGTGATGATAAATATTGTGGTATCAATATTATTAACAAAAAAACTTCAATCCCTAAAGAAGAAGTCCTAGCTAGAGAAGAAACATATTATATATATATTTGTAATCAAAAGTGGGTGAACCACTAATATATAATATTATTAATAAACCTAGTTCGAGGCTCAATTGGGAAATAACCAGTAAGAAAACCCAATATCCTAGCCCAATTACAAAAGATAACTATGTAGATGGGAATTACAAAAGTGAAAATAAGTTCTAAACCTTAGACGTAACCACTACCATAAATGAATATAACATACATATTTAGCAGCATATGTAGTGAAGAATATATACAATGTGACCCAAATTTAATCGATTGGTCAAAACCATTACACCCTAAAATTGAGACCAAACAATATTTTATTTCAATAACTTTCTAGGGCATAAACCAAAATGCCAAAAAACCTTCTCGAAGATTGTTCACTCCTCCATTGACGAGGGTTCAGCATCCATAGTTGGACAAACACCACCCCGTGGATGAAAAAATAGAGGCACATGCTTCTCACTCAGACACCCCAATTTATGACCTTGCTCATCCGTTGCAATTGTAATCAGATTGTTCCAACCATCATTCTCATTCTGATTGTCAGCAGGTACATTCTGCCAACCGAAAGAGTGAATCTCAGCTGAAGGACTAACGTTAAGGTCTGGAACATGTATCAAACTTGATTGCTGTGAAAATTCATTGTCCACAGTTTGCACATGCAAATGTGAAGATTCTTGTGGGCGTTCCTCTGATACATTGTCTGTCTCGAAACAATATTGATATACTTGATAATATTGATATACTTGCATTATTGTTAATTATTGAGAAATGCAATGCAACAATGTGTAGGGTTGTAATTGCATATTTTTTAGAATGTAAGTTAACAATAACAACTCCTTTGGAGGCATAAATGAGAGTAAATGTTAAGTTCATAAGACAAGATAATTTATTCTATCTAACGTTTCCATTGGTTGTTAGTGGGAAAGAATGTAAGAAAAGGTGTCATCAAAATCTTGATGGTACACCATTTTATTCTATATGTGGGGTACAAATTATTGAGTGTAACTATAGATACCTTCTGCAATTGAAACTCCAAGATCATAGTAGTGCACTTTGGGTTGTGGCTTTTGATGATATTGCAACCCAATTGTTGAAATTGTCTGCTAAGGAGCGCTACATGCTACAATATGAGAGTGAACTTGATGCAACTTCACAAGCAATCTTCAACTCAATTTTGTTGAAAATTTTCATCTTTACTCTGTTTGTGTGGAGTGATTCGTACAATTCTAAAGAGACGTTGAAAGTAACAATTACAAAAGTAGCAAAGGTGGCTTTCATGAAGGAGTCCCACATTTTAATTTAAAAAATATCAGAAATGGTAGGTGAAAGCATAGGTTAATTGTCATATGTTCACTTTATGTGTTTGTGTTTTGAAAATTGATTAGATTATTTCTCTATATGTTCAAAAAAAAATTATAGGCTCTAAAGGACCATTTATTTTATTTCAAATTATACCGTTATTTTAAAGACAGTTACTTAGGTTTGAATTATATATTGTGGATGGATGGTGATCATGGTAGCTTTTGATGCTTAGCTTTTAGATAGATATTAATACAAGTTATGTATAACGAGTGTCATGAATTATATATTTTGTGTGCTTTGTTCTTTTAATGTTATGGGAAGTAATTTCTTATATTTTCATTTATTGCAGAGTGAACGAAAATGATTTTAAAGTTCAGATAGGCCTAGATTTTTTGTGTTTGCAAGTGTCAACTTGCAGATGAAGTATTCATTACAAAGTCAACTGTATGGTTGTAGTAGGTTCAAAAGTTGTGAAATTATCCTATCTTCTCACTGTGTTAAAATTATTGAGAATGATATCAATGTGCAATTGTTTCAACTTCATTTAATTTGAATGGATGAAAAGTGGTCTATATTATAATTCTTGGAACTAACCATGGGCCCGAAGTGGTTTTAGGAAGTTTTGGAATGTCATTCGGGTTTTGAAAGTACTTTTAGAACTTTTTTGTCTCTCTAATTTTTGACCTTTATTTGATGTTGGTTCCATGTTGGATGTCGACATTCAGGAGAAATTTTTGAAGTTTTTGATACTGACAATGGTGCTATATAGAAAGATTCATATCTATTATGGGATTGCAAGCATTCTAATTTATGTTCTTACTTTTTTTACCCATAACCTTAATTTCCTTTGGACCAATTTCTTATTTTTATGTTCCAACTCCAACTTAGGTTTTCCTGCAAATGTCAGCTTTAGAAAGGATGCCTTGGTCATAATTATTTGAATTGACTGTGAGGACATAAGTGGTTTGAGAAAGTTCCCAAAATATTGGTCGAGTTTTTAAAATACTTTCAAAACTTATTTATCTCTAAGTTTTGGGCTTTATCTGATGATGCTTCCATTTTGGATGTCGGGATTTGGTATAAATTTCTAAACTTTTGATGCTAGCAATGCTTCTATATAGAAAGATCTGTATTTGTTAAGGGTCTACAAGGATTCTATTTCAACTTCTTACTTTCATTACCCACCGCCTTCATTTCCTTTTACCAATGTATTTATATGTACCAGCTTCAAATTAGGTTTCCCTACAAATATTGGGTTTAGAATGAATGACTTGGTTATCTATCATTTGCAATGTTGATGTCTTTGTGGTACAAAAGTCAGAAAATCAAAACTTTAATTATGATCATTTTCATCATACGAGTATTTAGGAAACCATCGGCCAAACGAATATAGAAAATGAAAATTTTGAATAGGTACATAAGATGTGTGACATGTTAATAAAATGACAGAGGAAACTACATGTTAAATATGTGACCCGTATGTAAAATATCATCACATTTTGTCCCAAATTATGGATTTTTTTAATGGTATTTTAAATAAACTATAAATATGTAACCCTTTAGATTATTAATAAACTAGTAGGATATATAATGTAATTGTGTTTAGAATATACATGTATTAAGTTTTAGAATATTTTTGATTAGAATTTTGCTTCAAGTCGACCGTTTGTTCAAGATTTCAATCTAATCAGCAAGAGAATCTGGTTCTGTGCATGTTCTTTGTGGTCCGAATGTTAGTCAAATCTAGGAAAATTCAAGTTTAGAAATGATGCATTTGTTGTCTGTCATTTTAAATGTTTTTTTCTTTGGAGTCAGTGACTCAAGGAAATTTGGTGGCTTTGTTCTCATCGTCTGTATGGTTAGAGAGTTCAAGAAACTACCCAACATCTGACCATACAAAGTGAAAAATATGAAAAAACAATTACAAGTTCTTTGATTGAAAAAAAATTGAACCTTTGTCCTCATTTTTTGCATGGTTTGAGAGTTCAAGAAACATTTCCTTACCTAACCTTGCATATTGATAAATATGAAAAGTAACAAATATAGCTTTTTTAGTTGATGAAATATTAACTTGAGCAGTATCATTACAAAGGTTCTTGGAGAATGCTATAACATAAGTGATTAGCACTAGAGAACAAATTTGATTGTATTACACACAACACAAGGATGAAAAATATGGTAGACGTCATCTTCAAAGGTTAAATCAAATAATATGGTGACCTATAGAAAAATCAATACAGATTACACAAACTAAACCACAAGACAATTGTGAAGAAAAATTTATACACATTCAAATAAATAAATGGATTTGAGTTTATTATGTCGAGCACAAGGAAGATATATTTGGAAACCACTATATTTGAAGGTTAAATGAAAAAATCTAGAGATGTGTAGAAATAACAATGCTAATAATAGAAACACTATCTCAACATATTGGTGAGGGTCAATATAGACACTTTGAAGAAGATAACCTTGAGAATACATCAATGTCTATAAATGAAGGTCTCACAGAAAATCACACAAAAAGACAAAAAAGTGTTCAATCAATTTTTTGGTATATGGACATTTTAACACTTGAGTGCTTGGTTTCCATGAAATAATTCCAACGCTAGATTGATGCATTGTCTAATATTAAAACACATGAGATATGCAAAGAAAGTTATATTGAAATTTCCATTGAAATCAATATTCAAGACATAATATGTTGTAGATTCTTTTCTAAAAAAGGTGTGCACCATTTCTCTGCAATAAATAAGTTACATCTGTATGCACCCTAAAATGGTCGCCTAGACTTTGGGCCCCATTTTATCATTTTAACAATTTCCTAAACCAATGCTTTGCAATATTTTCAATTCAAATCAATTTCCTTGATCAAATTGTAATTAATTCAATTGTTCAATTATTTCAATATTTCCTAAGGTTTGATCATTTTTATTTAATTAAAAGATTTAATCTCCCTTTTAATTAAA
>MU226779.1:2316446-2340255 GCA_018584345.1 Thuja plicata | reverse complement strand
GTTGACCTAATCATGAAAAAGGTTTCTCAAATGATAATATCAAGTCCCTTTCATTCAGATATCTGATTTGAAGAATAACATGCATCAAAATGGTCATAAATAGTAAAAGGTTTCATGTTTAGAACAAATCCCTTTAATACTATTCTTCAGATATTCTTAATGAATGTTTTTCTCATTATATTGATTTTGGAAGACTGATATGCAGTTTTGAAGAGAATTGATTGTATGTTGTTTTTTGTCCCTTGTATTTCTTAGATCCAATTGGATCGAACACTTCCTCTTTTATGATGTAGGGAAACCCTAAAATACGTAAATGTAGATGATGGTGGACTTTGAAGACCTAGGACCTCAAGCAACCAGAAAAGAAGATGATGCAAGCAACAATTACTACAAGGAAATGCATGGGACCCCTACTCCATACTTTCAATTATGCTTTATCCTGCAATGTACTATTGATTTGATAAAGAAAGATGAAGCAACATTTGTATAATTCATTTAGCTCGAATGTACAATGTAATTGATCAACTTGTAATTTGGAAATTCTTGAAACATGATCAACTTTTAGAGTACAAAATGACATCTTTTGTTATGAATGTAATTATAAAAATGATTGTTAATAATACCTGAAGGATACTATTAAAAGGACTTTTCCTAAAAATGCAGTCTTTCCTGTTTAGGATTGTTTTGATGCATGCTACAAATTAGGATAACAATACCTTTAAATTCAGAGGGAAATTTAGTTTACAATTATAATTTCCCAACTATTGTATTCAATTTCTTCTTCAATATTTGTTTATTTTAGAGTTATAACAAAGAAGAACAATATGTTTACCAACAGATTTTTGGTGACTATGTTGGCGAATGAACAGTCATTATACCAGATATCATGGAGAAAGATGGTGCTTCCCCATGAAAACATAATTCCTATGCTCCAACCGAATCTTGGATTCCAAGATGATCAAGAGGACCTCATCTCCTCATTGAACACTTTTTCCTAGAGATACATAAGAGATACAGAGCACTATAGAAACGCTAGTCAAGTGCTTGAACAAGAAGAAGCTAGAATAAAATCACTTGAAAGAGCCATCCAAAGGAGAAACATAAGAAGGGCACAACGTCAAGCCGAGCATGAAGCCAGAATAGAAGACTAGTTGGAACCCTGGAGCCCAAGAGGTTTCTCAAGAGTGCAAAGAAGGAAGGTGACATAGACCCAGTTTTTGAGAGACTTGAAAACCTTGATTTTTCTCTACTTGAAGTACGCTGTCAGAAGAACATAAATATTTAGAGAAAAAGTAGGCCTCCTTCACCTCCTAAACAATCATCTCTTTTGCCTACTATTTGTCAAGTGTTAACGTTGCATAGAGTAGTTTCTCCTCCTATTGTCAACCTAACACCCTATCTATCTCTGATAGTTATGGCACTTACTTGGGCCATTGTAGTTGGACCATTACAATTAGCAACATATAACCCACTTCCCTTAGGTTCAAGAAAGAAATTATCCAAATTCTCTGGAGATGGGAAAATATCTACCGATGAACACATTGCTGCATTCTTTGCTTCAGTAAATATCTTAGCAGTGCGAGAAGAAGATGTGGTCATCAGATTATTTGTGGAAACCCTGGCTGAAGGTGCTACCGATTGGTTTCACTACTTACCCAATTCCTCCATCATGGATTGGGCTTCCATGAGAGCTACTTTTGAAGAAAGATTTAAAACTACCAAAGATGAACATGCACTACTGACACAATTGACCTCCATCAAGAAAGAGCCTTCTATTAGTATGAGAGATTTTGTGGAAAATTTTATCAAGCTTGTGAATCATATTCCAACAACAAACAGGCCTACTACCGGGAATTTGATTTTTTTTTTCATAAGTGCTATGCCTCCTGACATTAGTTATGATCTAAGGAGAAAAAATCCAGCCACTTTGGAACTTGCCCAAAGGACTGCGGTGGAGTTAGAGGATCACATGATATCGGCGGGAAAATGGAAAAGAGAGATACAATCTAGAACCAGTACTAGTAACACCACATCATTAGATGAGATGATTAAAAAATTATCCAATGAATTCATCACCTTCAAGAGGCATCTTCCCAGATTTAATAATCCCTATCAGTAAAACTTTTGAGAACAACCTGGAAGAAGCAATGAAGGGAGGAATGTCGATGGAAAGACATTACAATTGATTGCTCCACCATAGAGGTTAGCTATAGAAGCTCCTCCTAAAAGGGGAAACATGTGTGCCTTCCATTTAACTACAGATCATGATGGAGAAAGCTGTCCCAATGTAGCCCGTGCTTGGAAAATGCATCAGACTCATGAATGGAATGCTGGAGCGTCTGGAGATAAACCAGATTCATATTCACATGGTGACTCTGAAAACTTGTTTTTAGAGTATGAATCAGATTCAGAACAAGGAGAAACATGTTATTCTACCATAGATGGAACCTCCTATACAGTCCTAACCCAGAGTCAGAAAGATAAAGGCCCTACTCCCACATCTCTACCCAAGAATAATGAGGTGTCTACTTCAAATTCTAAGGAAGCTAATGAAGGATTGATAATTCTATAACCAGGTAAGGAGCAAAGCTCTTTTGACAATATTAAATTTTGTAGAGATTCCAGAATTCAAATTTCCCCCATAGATTATCTTAAGTCCAACCCTGTAGAACTGCAAAATCTTGTAGATTACTGTAAAGAAGGGAGTCAGAATATAAATCAAAATGCTATGAATACCATAGAAATAAATTCTATATTTTCAGACCCCATTGAGCAAGGTGAGCCATCTATGTTGGCTACTTTCCTAGGCCAAAAGCCCAACCCATTCTATGTGTCATTGTATATTAATAGTTGCAAGTTAAGCAATTTCATAATAGACTTTGGAGCCTTAGACGATGTGATGCCATCAACTGTGGCTAAATCCTTAGGAATTAACCTCACTAAAGCTCATGGTAGGTGTTACTCTATGGATTCCAAGAAAGTACCCCTATTCAGCCAAATTAAAGATGCTCAAGTGGCCCTGGCAACACACCCTGAGAAGAAAATGTTGTTGACAATCCTTGTTGCTGATTTACCTGCTAGTTACAGTTTACTGTGAAGCAGGAGTTTTTGCAGAGACCTTGGAGGGGAGATAAAGCTAGATTGGTCCCAAGCTTTAATCCCAGTGGGCAAAAAAAAGATAAAATTGGTTCCGAAGGAGAAAGCTAAGTTCACAGTGCTGAAATCTGATGACCGTAAAGCCCAAATCATGTATCAAGAACTGGAATTTGGTAACTATATGTTGTTCACTAATTATAATGATGAGGAAATGGATCCTGGAGAAGAGGAAAAGTAGTTTTCCACTGAGGAAATACCACCACAAATCTGGACTCTTGAAGTTGATGGAAGTTGTGCATCATCAGGATATGGTGCAGGTGTGGTCTTAATATCACCAGATGGAATATGTGAGCCCATGGCTTATAAATTGGAGTTTGGGAAACACCAAAAATACTATCGAGTATGAATCCCTTCTATTAGGGATTATCACTGCAAAGGAAAAGGGTGTGAAGATCTTGACAGCTCATGGTGATGCTGAGCTAATTGTATGCCAAGTTAAAAACCAATACTCAGTAAAGAATCATAGATTGAAGAACTAGAGAAATAGAGTATGGGATGAGATAGAAGCATTGGATGCGTTCTTTATCAAATCTATACTGAGAGAATTAAATTTCAAGGTAGACTCTTTAGCAGTATCAACCTCATTACTCCTTCCTCACCCAGAGTTCAAAGGTAAGAAATACCAAGTAGAGGTCATGTATCGACCATCTATACCTAACAACGTGGAAGATTGGAAAGTTTTCAAGGATGAAAAGAACCTCCTTCTCTTCTTGGAGAGCGGTGGTGATTTCCATAAAGATGCCCCTAATAGTCATAAAGGAAACTATCATGGCAAGTAGAAGAAAGATAAGTCAGATATCATCCGGCTACAAGGTAATATCATCCCTCCCCACTTAGTTACACTTGAAAAACTCTTCAACAGACATGATAATTTTTTTAAGAAGAAGAGAATTGAAAGAAGTCCTACCACTGGTGAGTATGAAGGAATTAACATCGGCAGCAAAAAAGATCCCAAGATGATCAATATTGGGAGATGCTATACATAGGAAGAAAGAGAAGAAGCAAGGAAGCTTTTCCTAGAATACCAAGATGTTTTCTCCTGGAGCTATGAATATTTAAAGAACTTTATGAATGGGAAGTTTAAGAATCAAATCCCCCTAAAACCTGATGCTGCTCCATTCAGGCAAAAACAAAGGAATTAAAATCCCAAAGTTGCTGATGCAATATTTAGGGAAGTAGACAAGATTCTTAAAGCAAGGATCATATACCCTATCCACCATTCTACCTGGGTAGCTAATATAGTGTCGGTAAGGAAGAAGAACAGGGAAATAAGGATCTGTGTGGATTTCAAAAATCTTAATCAGTCCTCTTTGAAGGATAAATATTCTCTTCCTAACATGGACCATCTATTGCAGACTGTAGCTGCAGCGGAGATGATTTCTATGTTAGACATCTTCTCAGGGTATAATCAGATAGAAGTGGAGAAAGTAGACCAACACAAAATGGCCTTCACTACCCCATGGGGAACTTTCGCATATCACAGGATGCCATTTGGGTTAATCAACACCAGAGCTACCTTTCAGAGAGGTATGGATCTTTATTTCATTGACATGAAAAACAAAATCATTGGTATGTACCTAGATGATCTCACTGTCTTTTCTGAAAAAAGAGCAGACCATATAAATGACTTAAGGAGAGTATTGCAAAGGTGTAGAGAAGATGGAATTTCATTAAATCCTAAGAAGTCAATCTTTTGTGTGACTGAAGGGAAGTTATTAGGTCACATCATTTCCCAGGAAGGCATAAGAATTGACCCAGAAAGGGTAAGAGAAATCTAGCAACTAAGCTTACCTGTGAGAAAAATCAGAGTAAAATCATTTTTTGGACAAGTAAACTTCCTCAGAAGATTTGTTCTAGACTTTTCCAAAATTATCGAATGCATAGTGGACATGATGAAGAGAAATGTGAGTTTCAAGTGGAATGACCCTGGTAAACAAGCTTTCAAAAGCATAAAGAATGCCATAGCCAATGCTCCTGTGTTATGTCACCTAGATTATAAGAAAGATTTCATAATCTATTGCTATTCTTCTGAACATACTCTATCAACCATCCTCAAGTAGGGGAATGAGGAGGGAATTAAAGATCCCATTGCTTTTATGAGCACACCTCTAAAAAATCATGAGCTGAGATACTCTCAGAATGAAAAGCATGCTTTCGCAGTTGTAAAGGCTTTAAAGAATTTCAGATTCTACATTTTACACTCTCACTCTCTGGTATGTGTGCTTGATATTGCAGTAAAAAGCATATTGACTCAACAAGATGTAGGATGTAACAAAAGAGGAGCATGGGTGGCTAAAACCCAAGAATATGACATAGAGATCAAGCCCACCAAGTTGGTGATAGGGAATGCACTATGCAAGGCGATGGTGGAAAACCAAGCGGACAAAGATTCATAAGCTATGCATTTGGTTTTGGCAATAAGTATGCAAGACCCTTGGTTTGAAAACATTGGATATTTATTGACATATGGTGAATTCCCTATAGGATTAACTTCAAAGCAAAGAAGAGATCTAAAACTGAAAGCTTCTAAATATGTGATTTGGGAGGATAGACTATATAAGAAATCCATAGATGTAACTTTCCTCCGGTGTGTCGACAGACAACAACAAGAGAAGCTATTAAAGGTGTTCCGTGATGAAGCTTATGGGGGACACTTCTCCTCATCAGTCATTGCATTCAATATTTTGAGACAGTTTTATTATTGGCCAAGAATGTTTAGAGATGCATACCATTGGGTAGCAAGATGTGAAAATGCAAAATATTTACTATAAAGCCTCACTTGGTAGCACTACCCTTGAGACCAGTGATAATCGAGGGTCCTTTTCAGCAGTGGGGTCTTGATTTTATTGGTCCTATAAATCCCATGTCAATCGCAGGTCATACCTACATAATCATTGTGACTGACTACTTCATGAAATGTGTGGAGGAGAAAGAAACCAAGAAAACTACTTTGGAGGTAGTATGTGAGTTTATCAAAGAAAACATTCTGGTAAGATTTGGTGTGCCTATTAAGTTAGTTATGGATAATGCCACATACTTTTCTTCTCAAGAAATTACTGAATTTTGCTTTGAGTATGGCATCATGATCAGTCATTCATCTGATTATTTCCCTCAAGGGAAAGGTCAAGCTGAGTCCAGCAATAAAAATTTGGTAAACATCATAAAAAAGCTCGTGGCAGATAACCAGAGAACCTGGTATAAGAAAATCTATGAAGCCCTCTGGGCGGATAGAGTGACTCCCAAAAGAGCCATTGGTGTATCTCCTTTTGAACTTCTTTATGGGGTAGAAGCTAGTCTTCCATTACCATTAGAGTTAGCAGCTTGCAAACTGAGAACAACAGTAGAGGATGACATATATGAAGATGGTTTAGAAAAGAGGATTTTGTACCTGAACAAACTGGAAGAAGAAAGGGAAAAATGGTTGATCACATCACACATCACCAAATGCGTGTGAAGAACTTGTTTGATAAAAAAAGTAGACACCAAAAATTTATGGAGGGAGACATGGTGTTGTTATGGGACAAGCGCAGGGCACCCAAAGGCATGCATGGAAAATTTTAGACATTGTGGAAAGGACCTTTGAAGATTCATTAGGCGTTTGAGAAGAATTCTTTTAAACTGACTTATCCAGATGGTGAGGTACTACCCCTGACATATAATGGTCAAGATTTGAAGCTCTCTTAGATCTGAATTTAAAACGTGTAACCCCTGCATTGTACCATAGTTATGTTTAGTTCCTATTTTTGTTTTCCTAGTTTGGCTTCCTTTCTACTTTCCTTTCCGTGTCTTGCTTTAGTTTTGTTGTGAGCCACCTTTAATTGATCTTTGCAAAACTAGAGATTTGAGTTCCTTGCTTGGAAATGTGAATGTCCAAGTCCCCAGACAGAGCCAGTTGTTGCCCCATTTTTGGTCTGCATATCTTTAGACAAAACTGGATGTTTAGTATGTAGTAGTGGTCTTGAAAGTGTTGTGAATTTCTAGAGTCTAAGTCTATCTTTTCCCTTAAGCTAGTAGGCCTTTATCAGATTTTCCCAATTTCACTTCTCCTTTGCGAGCTAGGGGTATTTGTAGCTGAAGTCATGTTTAATCGGGTAGGTTTAAGATCCCAAATCTGATAAAGGTCACAATTCAAAAATTTCTAGCATTTATCTTTTGTGATTTTGGAATCTATAGCTTGAATACTTCATATTGCTTCAATGGCGGGAAATTGGTTTCAGGCTTCTCCATTGGCAGAAAATCACCAGCAGAGTGCAATTTCCGCAGCTGACTATTCCATGATGTCTCTGCAGTCAGTATAGTTTTAAAGTGGATGACTTGAGCTTAGAAATACTATTGCATTTGAAATACATCTTTGCTGGCCAAGGGGAATGGTTAAATGGAAAGAAATCTAGGATGTAAGCTTGCTAGCGAAAAAGTGGAAAATGGCTTCTCCACTACTCCAACAGGTGGGTTTCTACCTGCGGGGTATGTTTTCCGCCAAACCATTAGTATGGAGGATTTTTGAAGGTAAATCAATCTCATGAGTGACCCAAGGCATGAAGAAAGCTGATGAAATCAACACATATCATTTTAGCATCTCAATAGGTTAAAATTTTCCTTCGGCAAATTTTTGAACAAAGAGCACTCCAAAAGCATTTCTCCGCCCAAAGGAGAAGTGGAAAAGTAATTTTCCACTACTTCAAGAAAGTTACCGTTACGGTTACTAAAGTGAAAATATGTTTCTTAATGGCCTGTGGGAGAAAAGTAATTAATTCAAATAAATCCATTTTACTTCATAACAAACTTTTTCATTAATGCTTGGGTCTTTTCATCCGTGTGGCACGGGAAGTCGGTTGTTAAACGGTAAGAATTCAAAATTTATAAAATCAGTTGAGGGTTGCAAACATGAGCTACCATTTGTTTGAAAAATTGTTTGAATTTGAAGCCTCTAATATTAATTATTCTTTGCCCCTGCATTCTTGAGAGATATTCCTAATTCCTGAATCAAATCATTCAAAGGATGGCTTCCAGATTTATGAGATCGATGGAATGAATGGCATCACCTCTGACTAGCATAAGATCACAGACACCTCTTTGAAGTTCTTTGATATGCAAAAATTTTAGAATATATTGAAGGTTGATTAAATGCACCCTCTCACTGAGAAGTTGAAGGGAAGTGGGTTAGTCGAGGCCGCTAGTTTTCCCATCGCAGTTCAAGCTCCTGAGCTAGTTAGAGAATGTATAGCCCGATACAATCCAAATACCAAGAAGATTCTTTTACCCAATGATACGCTGCTACTTTGTATTAATCAAGAGTCCATTCATAACTCTCTCTTTATCTCATAGAAAGTTGAATATTTAGAAATGACATACAGTCGGGCAGTGACTGAATATATAACAAATAATTCAGTATGGAAGAAAGAGATAATGAAGTCATGGTTTCAAGAGCCAAGGAGTGCCAAGGGAAAGTTTCCCAAAAAATTGTATGGTACAAACCTAAAGCTAGAGATTGTGGATATTCTAATATTGCTTCATAGAATCAGAGGTGAAAGCGACGCACTTAATTTTGTCGAGAAACATTTATTCCTGGTTCAGGTAATCTGTTCCCAACATCACTTCATTGATTGGGCCCTTATGGTAAGTGAGAACCTTTCAGATGCCCTAAGTAGAGCTAAGCATTAGAATGAATTTTACATGTCTTCAGTCCTTTTATATATTTGAGCTACAATCCAAATTTGGCCAGTACTCCCTAGATTAGAGGAATTTCCTGAAGATGTTAAGAGCTATGAATTTTTCCTTCAATTGCACAACATTTATGCTGAGTATCTCCAAGTTAATGATGCATTTACAATGAGATTATGTAGGGAGATACAAGGTTGTCCAGAAAGGAGATTCTCTCCCAAGGCCATGGCTTTTATCAGCCAGTTTGGATGTTATTTCATTCAATTTGGAGATTTCTCATACATTCATTTTGCAGGATTCGGCGACTTCCTTTTGAAACTGCCCAGATATCCTACTGATATGATCATGCTGGTGGAGGTGATGAGACAAGTGCTCCAAGTGAATTTGATGTGCTGATGTGAAGAAGAAGGGCTATGACTTCCCCATGACTATCAAAGCTTACAGGTTTGCATCCCGGTCTGAGGTGAAGAATGTTCTAAAGACATTCTCAAAGAGGTTTTCATTAGAAACCTATGATGTTCTAAGGCCACAATATGATCCTATTAATTATGCCCATGACTACCTGTAAATGAGCCAAGATATCCATCATGTAGATGATATTGAAGACTAATGGGTCAATTGCATAGATGATTTGGAGAGAAGAGAGATATTTTATGCTAGGTTAACTATTGAATAAATAAAAAAATTTCAAGGTTAATCTTGCAGTTGAGGGACTAGAAGATGATGACCAACACATGTATGATGATACATATTTGAAGAAGATAAAACCCCTCCCCATAAGCTCTAAACCCATGTTCTGAGCCCATGTTGGAGAAAGCCATCAATGATTTGCAGACTTTGATGAGTGAGATCTACAAAAGAATAGAGCAGTTGGTTGAATGGACTGCAGGAAGAAGGAAGAGGTTAGAAAGGAAGCCTCCTACTCAAAGGACCCCGACAAAAGATACTTGAAACATTGCAACAAATTCTTTAGTAATACTCCCAACTATGGCCAAAGGTTCATCTCAGCCAGCCAGGGGAGGTGATGAACCTCCTGAGAAAGAATTTCAACCAAAGAAGAGATGTGGAGAAGGCCTGCTTCTAGATATCGAGTCGACAGAAGAAGTAGTTTCCACAGACTTGGCCAAGCCAATAAGAGAACCCATGAAAGGTGCAGGACTTGAGAAATTAGCTAAATCAATTACCATAGATACACAAGTCAACACTTTGACCCAAGATACTCTGAGATGAGAGTCCCCTGTTGTAGTAGAGGTGGGTGAAGACACCTCAAATACCTCAGCCATAGAATCAGACAAAAGGGTTGAGAAGTAACAAGAAGTTTCTCAAGTCATCAGATTGATGTCTATTTATATTAAAATCATAATTCCTCCCCTCTTATTGTATTATGCTCATGCACAATAAAAATATCAATTATTTCTAACTGTCAAGGTAGAAGAGATGCAATACTTTGATGAACTATAACTGATTAAATGTTTGAAGATGATAAGTTGATGATCACCACGATGCAAAAGTGAATGCAAGAAACTAAATCAATTAATGTATTGTATTTTCATTGATGTCAACTTGATATGGTATGATCATTCATACACATATTGGTCATAACCTTGAAGATCTGAAGAAACAAAGTTTATGTTATCAGTAAAACAAAAAGTTAGCATACACTGAGTGACAGTGAACACCGAGTGTCAATGAACACTAACGGACAGTGAACCCCGAGCAGTTCATAGTGTTTACCAAGCAAGTGTATTCTGAGCACCAAACTAAATTGAATTTGTTACCGAGCATAACTGGAGTTGTTGACCGAATAGAACTGAAGTTCAAAGAATGACAAAACTACTTACTCGACGAAGCTATATTTAAGAGATTGACTGGTTGATTGTTTTATTTCTTACAATCAATTAAACTAAAGCATGGAATATATTTAAAGTGTATTTATGAAGGAGAAATCTACAGAATAAAACTAAAGTAGAGATTTAAAGGATAAAGAAAAGAATAGCGACTTTTACGGATCAAGAAGTGATCTACAAAAAAACAAGGAGATTGAGCGGCTAATCATGTCTATATAAAGACATAAGGAATTCATTATGAATAGGAGAAATGCTAAATATATTTTGGTGAAGATTGAATTCTTCATGTAGATTTGGTCATACAGGTTAAAGAATAGAGCCAAGGAATTCAACAGACACCGAGCAACAGAGGATAGAGCATTCACCGAGTATAAAGAAGAAATAATGAAAGCAAAGTAAATGAAGTGAAAATTGATCAGAGAGGTATTATTGGAATAACAATAGATCTGAATATCTGCAAGGTAAAGTTGTATTTTGAGAAGATCATTTACTTTATCAGTTTAACCATTGATTCAGAAAGTCTCTTAACCGAGTGGGATTTAACAGTCCTTAATGTATTGAGATACTCAAGAGTATCAAAAGGTTTTCTTGTTGACAACATAGTGAGTGCTAGGTCAAAAGAAAAATTGTTAGTTTTAAATCCTCTAACAAGGTCACACTTAACAGTGTGTTTGTAACCTTTAATAGGGTTGGCTCTTCATCGAGCTCACTTCAGAAGAGTGAAAAATTTGGGTTACCCATCCCAAGTGGTTTTTCCCTTAACAAGGTATCCACATTAAAAATCCATGTGTCAATGTGTTTATGAGTCATTACTTTAGTGTTTTTCATTACACATAACTAATCTGGATTGATCAGTGTACACTAAGCAATTTACTATTTTTTGGTAAATGAAAGATTGCTAATCGGTAAACAGTAAGAATAAGTTTTAACAATAAACTCTGAGCAATTGTTATTTGTTAAGATTGTTTGAAGGCATTCATCTTGTAGGACTGAAGATAACTTGAGGCTTAATATTGTGGTACTAAGTTTTTGGGCTGACTTATTGGAATATTTTGAGGCCACTGATTCACCCTCCTCTCAGTTATTCTAACAATTGGTATTAGAGCTTGTGTGCTTAGAAAGAGAGTTTAACAGCTCAAGCAAAAGATCACAAGATGGACAAATGAGATGTGCCCAATCTGAATAAAGACAACTTTGCGTCATGTTAAAGCAGAATAAGACTCAACCTATCAGGTATTGGTAATGATGTTGCTCAACACCTTGATATTAAATATGTGTTGCCTATAGGACCTCACACACTTGAGAAATTAAGAGAAAAGAATGAGCATAATTGCATGATGATATAGCTTGCTTCCTCACTCTTTGATGCTGAGGTTGAAGATATCAAAACCCACACCTCTGCAAAGCAAAGTTGGGAGATACATAATCTACCTCAATGGAAGAAATATGTGTTTGGAGTCACAAAGGGAAATTTTTAGGACACATCATCTCTGAGGCAAGGATAGTGATAGACCTTGAACAAGTACATGTCATTCTTAAATTAACCCCACCAAATAGCCGAAAGGAACTAAAAGATTTCTTTGGGAAGATAAAATTCATGAGGAAGTTTATTAGTGGCTTTGCAGAAATAGTAAAACCATTAAATGATATGTTGAAGAAGGATGACAATATTGAATGGATTGCCCTAGTAAAGAAATCATTTGAAGAAATAAAAACTGCCATTGCCACGACGCTTGTCTTAGTCAGCCTGGAATACACTATACCCTTTAAGGTATACTATTTTTCTTCTAAAAACTCATGCTCGGGAATCCTCATGCAAAAGAAAGATGGAAAAAATGAAAGGCCAATAGCGTTCATGAGCTGCCCTCTCAAGAATGTTGAGGTCAGATACCCAAATTTAGACAAACATTATTTTTCCCTAGTAAAGTGGTGAAGAAGTTTTAACATTACATTCAAAGGAACAAGGTGTTTGGCATAGTTCTGGATGCAGCGGTAAAGTCATTATTAATGCAAAATGAATTAGGCAAACAAAGAGGAAAATGGATGGCCATTCTGCAAGAGTTTAACCTTGAGATTCAGTCTATGAAACTAGTAAGAGGTTAAGGCTTAGAAAATTTGATAGAAGAGGTAGAAGAAGGTTTGATATGTCAAACCTACATAGATCAAGGAGTGATCTCATACATCTAGTATCAAGATGTGGCTCATTTCATCCTCCAAAATTGCTGCTTGGAAAGATTGAACAACTCACAATGAAGAGCCTTGAATTTTGAGAGCAGTTACTATATGATAAAAAATGATCAGTTATACAAGCGTACTTATGATAGTTTGTATTTAAGGTGGTTGGACATAGAAGAGGAAAAAAAAATCCTGGCTGATTTTTACGAAAAATGTGACACAAGCCATGGATCCAATGATGCTACTTCTCACTGGATCCTGAGAGCAGGATAATATTGGCTGACTCTATTTAAAGACACAAATGAGCATGTGAGATCTTTCCATACCTGCCAAAATAGCACCACCCATGAAAGGAACCTAATGATGCCTTTGCAACCGGTATATGAGGTATGTTTGTTCACCCAATCGGGCTTAGATTTTGTTGGTACCAGTAACCCACCATCCTCTACAAGTCACAAGTATATTCTGATAGCCACAGACTATTGCACACGCTGGACAGAGGCGCATGCATTGAAAATTTGCACTACTAAAGTGGTAACCAAAATTTTATAGGAATGCATCATAACCAGGTTTGGAATGACTTTATATATAGTATGTGACATCACACCTTCATTCTCCTCCATTGAGATCATGCAATGGGATTTTTAAAACTAGGTAATACTAAAATTCACTTCCAATTATTAGCCGCAAGGAAATGGTGTGGCAGTATCTACAAACAAAAATTGACAACTATAATCAAGCACCTCCTTGATGATAATCCTAGGAATTGGCATACACACCTAAAATACGCTTTATGGACTCATCAAGTCAAAATAAAAATGTCTTGGAGACATCCCCTTACCAGTTAGTATATATTCTGCAACCTATTTTTCAAATGAAGCTTTAAGTGTCAGTTTTGAAATTCATGGGTCAGTACATTGAAGGTGAAGAAAGGGTGCAAATCCAACTCATGAACCTCCTCAATTTGGAAGAGAAGAGAACTATGGCCCTTGTATATGTATCTAAACATCAGGTTATTTTCAAGCATTGGTTTGACAAAAGAGACACTATAAAGGCTTTCAGGATTTATGACCTTGTCCTTAAGAGCGATAAGGCAAGAGAAAAGTCAAGCAACCACACCAAGTTCGAAAGACTGTGGACTAGTCCCTATCAGATAGAAATTTTTTTGGGGGAAAGCTTTAGTATTATGGATGAGGAGTTGATTCAATTGTCATTCAATGTCCAATTTCTCAAACATTAGTTTGGCTCTTGAGAGAGGGGGTGCCCTTTTTCCATGGGTATCATAGTTTTTAGTTTTTCTTTTTTAGCCTTTTGGTCTGTGTCTTTTCCTCTTTCTAGTCTTCATCTTATTTTGAGGGAGGTCAGTGATTTATCGGGGCATTTACCGATGAGTGATTCATCCCAATCGGTCCTCAGTGAGAGGAAGAGGTATTTTTTTTCAAAATCTCCAAGGAAATATATCTCGCAAGAATATGTACTCAGGGATAAGAAATAGTGATACCTTTTATTGGCAATCAAGGTGATGTTCAAAGATGATCATCCTAATGTATAGTTGGAAAATTGAAGCACTTCCATTGTAGACTAGTTTATCCTTCTAAGTAAGTGGTTTGGGGTCATGTCAAGTGCCTTGAATGGGTCTTTGACTTGGATCTGGCTTTCTCCCCTATTCTGCCCCATTTCCCACCTTTTCTAGCCTATTTTTGGTACCCTGATCTGTAGACTTGAAGTTCTTGACTTCAGGGTCAAGGTCGACCTTCTGGGTCAAGGTTGACCTTCTGGTTCAAGGTCTACCTTGACCCTGACCTAGGTCAAGGTCAACCTCAACCTTGACCTAGGTCACAATAGACCTTTTTATAATTTTTTGTCCAGATTTTGGATTTCCAAGATTTCTGGAT
The DNA here is from genome assembly GCA_018584345.1 of Thuja plicata. NCBI lineage: Eukaryota > Viridiplantae > Streptophyta > Pinopsida > Cupressales > Cupressaceae > Thuja > Thuja plicata. The sequence continues at coordinate 2,325,521 of MU226779.1, read as the reverse complement.
CTCGGGCTTCGGAAAAGTTTAATTCCCGCTTCCGGGTCGGCTGTTTTGGGTTTCAAAATGATGACTTAAATTATATTTAATATAGGTCCACTTCTAAGGGTATAGGTCTAATGGGAATTTAATTCTCCTATGTCGGCCTCTCTAGAAGATTGTGCCCTAGATTTTTATAAAAGGAAGCCTTCTCCTCTCATTTTCTCTAACCATGAAATCATAAGGCACTTGAAGCAAGCAATAATCCATTGAAGCAAGCATATAATCTCAAGCATTCAAGAATTTCTCAAGCCCTCACTTCATCAAGGAGATCCATTGGTAGCCATTGAAGGATTCAAGCTGTATGGAGCCCTCTTGTTGAATATTTCTCCATCCATATTCCTCCAAGCTTCTTCTTATTCCAAGATCCATTCAAGATTGGTGTTGAAGATCTACAAGAAATTGATTGAAGACATCCTACATTCTCCATTCTACATTCTACATCCATTTGGTGCATTCACACTTGTGGGTTCAAGGATTTGAATCCTCCACAAGGACTTTTACATGAGCAAGGTGAATTGTTTCATTTACTTTGTTTATTTATGCAATTTCAATTATACATTTGAGGTTAATTCCAAAATTGGGGTTTGACCAAGGAAAACCCCTCCCCCAATGAACAAACCCTTTTTCTTGCAGGTACAGGTTCAAAATAGAATATCAGGATGGAGATTCAAATACCCTTTTCAGCAAGCTTCTGGGATCCGAAAACAAGATTTCAGTCTAAGAATTTTTAGGTTGATTGTGACCTAGGGCATAATCAAAATTTTTGGAAAATGCCGACATTGACTTGAGGGTACAAATTAGAACTATGTCATAATGGAAAACAATTTTTGGGTTTTGTAGATCTCCCAGTTTTAGTTTAAGATCGAGAAAATCAATAGTTTCAAAGATAGTTTGATAGGGTTTTCGGCAGGTTATTTTTCAGAGGTATGTATTTTATTCCATTATTATTTGCTTTCATTTCCAAATTTACACCCCTTATCATAAAAAATTAAATGTAAGATGATTAATGGAGGCTTAGGGTCTCTTTTAGGTGCGAATCTCTATTGCTCCTTACCCTATCTCCATTTTCTTCTTTACACCTAAGTCCCAAAATATATTAAAGTATGACTCTAGAACTGTTGGTTTCTTGGGCAGTTGTTAGTAAGAGCCAGCACTAGCATGTTGAGCTAGGTACCCACTAGTCCCAGAACCCTTCTCCATCTACAACGTAACAAAAAAAAGTGTGAGGAAAGAGAAGATAGAAAGGAGAAGCGTGTGAAAGAAAAATGAATCATTCAAAGAAATGGTCGCTATGGTGATCATAATATTATATCAAGGTAGCACAGCCTAAGAACTTCATAGGTTTACTAAAAAAATAAAATGAAGGCATTCAAGAAGTAGCATAATCAAAGCACAAGTGGCTCAAACCGGTAATTAGTCAAGAAAGAAGAAATAAGTCCAAAGAGAGAAACCTCCAAATACCTTAGTTTCAAATATTGTCAGAAGACAGAAAAATGTGATTCTAGGAATCTCTATAGGGGCTATGGATGCCCGCTCGACAGTAGAGAAATGTTAGACTAGGACTCAGGGAAATTTTTTGGGGGGCTATGGATGCCTGACTGGAAGCAGAGCTATTCCTAGAAAGCCCATGTTAGCATTGTGAAGGTTGGTTTTGGTTGATATTTGTCCAATTTATCTTTGTCAAAAGGTTAAAGGAATGAACACACAAGTACACACACTGCAAGAAATGATAGAAGACTTCTATTTTTGAGAGTTGGTGAAATAATACTTCCACTAATGGTTCTTATGTTTAGTTTATTGAAAGACAAGTTTTCGGAAGTGATTTACTGATAAAGAAATGCCTTAGTTATTCCTCCTTTTGTCAGGGCTATTTTTTGTGGCTCCACAACACACACCCCATTTTGGCCGCTTGGCAAAATGGCCCCTCATTTTTTTTCTTTTTTTTGTTCATTTTTGTCCTTTGGTTCTTGTTTGGTCTTATGTTTTTAGGTCCTTAGAGAAAAACCTAGCTAGAGAAGGTATTTTTGGCCTTTCGATAATCTATGGATCTCCAAAAGTCTGAAATGATGAAACCCCAAAATCAAGAGATCTAAGGAGAAATTCATCTTTCAGACTTTCAGCCTCCATAACCCTGATGATGTGTGACTCATGGGCTTCCCACTTTCAGCCTCCAAAAGTGTGAAACCTAAAGATGGCTTCATCGGTCAAAGCGGTTAAGGGGTGGGTTTTCTTCATTCTGCAACATCTTGTTCGAGCTTCATGTTTTTCTTCATATTTTTGGCGAGTGGCTTTCTTCTTATGGTTTGGAAAGATTGATTGTGCACATTCTACTTCTATCTTGTCAAGCTCATCATAGAGTTCTCATGCCCTCATTTTTGCAGGTAGGGTTTTAATCATGGATTTTGTTTAGGTTTTGTTTTTGTTTCCTAGATTTCACGGTCTAGTTCTAGTTTTAGGGTCAAGGTCTTAGTTTTTTGGTTTTTTAGTTCATGTTTTGGTTTGTTTTGCTCGATATCAAGCACTTCAAGTGTCTAGTCTAGGGTTTCTTATGTTTTTTGTTTCTTAGTTTTTCATAGTCTCCCAGGTTTTTTACTCTTGGAAGGCTGAAATGATCCAATCATCAAAGTTGACAAAATCACAGGAAGCTGCTAAGTCAATTTTGGACTTGCCAGAGTTTTGGCTTTTGAAAACCTTAATATCATTAAAATGCCAAAACACCAAAGACATGGAAAGACCCCCTCATTTTTCATTTTTGGACTTTTGGCCTTCAAATCTTTTTCTATATCTCAAAAATCAAAGATAGGGAAAGGATTACTCATTTCGCATTTTCGGCCTTTCATCCTTTGAAGTTTCATCCATCTTTGAAATGCCAAAGCATTCACTTTTTTGCCTTCGAATTACCTTTTCACCCCTTCGCACCTTCGCACACCAATTTCCTTCACATCTTTCGCACTCTGAAACGCCAAAACCAAGCATTCACTGAACACCCATATTTTGCCCTTTCGGAGGTGAAATTTTTCTTCGGTGTTCGAACCTCCTAAATTCCAAAAAAATACAATGAAACTTATTTCTGATGGTTTCAGGATTCTAGTTTGGTTCTCTAGGTTTTTCAAGTTTTTCTTATTTATTTTATAGTTGTTTTCAATAAGTGTTTGCTGATACTTGTGTATTTTCTTGCAGAAAAAGATAGATGGTTCACCAATGAAGTACCTGTTAAGAGGGTATCATGTTTCCTCCAAGGTCGGGAACCTCCACAATGAGGTCACAAATATTGATATTGGAAATGTAAATTTCAATGAGCTTCTCACTAGGTGCGTGAATCCTAATGGGAGATCGACTAACTGCACTTCCCTGGTGCTCTCTATCCTATCAATATTGTAGCACACCCGATATCCATCCTATCCTTAGATCTAATCATGCCTCTCGCACAACACTACGTTCCAGATGAGAGGGTAGTAAAAAATAAGGTTGGAGATATTGTTGTGAACATCAGACCAGACAACATTGAAGATGTCTTCCACTTTCCAAAGGGGGTTGACAAATTTTATGAATTTTCTATCAACAAGGGCTTGGAATGGTTCAGAAATAACACTCAAATTTCTTATGAAATTGTGAATAGGCAATACTTGATGCAGTCTCTCCCCAAAAATAAGTTGGAGAAAATTGACATGAGAAGGGGATACTTAAAGGATGATATCCATGCAACAGTCAACATGTTGAGAAGGTTGTATGGGCTCCCCTAATCAATCCAACTTGAGCATTGGATGATTCTCCTAATTTAAAGAATAAAGGGGAGAAGAGATAGATTTGATTGGGCTACCATCCTGAATGATAACCTGGATGAGAATTTGATAGTAATGAAATACAACCCCGGTGTTTACATGATTTCCTATGTGGTTTACTTATTGTCTACTAGAGAAAAGTACCCAGGTTTAGTAAAGAAAGGAGACTTTAGTCAGCCAAATGCATGGCCATTGACTATATATCCTCAACTAGTTAGAAAAGATAAGATGGATGATGATAGCCCAAACTACATAATTGTCAATGATGCCTTCCTCTTTTCAATTATCCATTCCATCGAAGGTGATTATGCAAAGAGACTCTGGGAGGAAGCAACTGCTAAGGTTTTAGAAATAAGAGCCTATTATATTAAATTTAAAACTTTCACATATATTAGAGTGGTAGGGTGCACTTTGGAACCAAAGAAGCTTCCCCGATATCCTTCTGACAGGATAATTTTTTTGGAAATAGCTTGGAAACTTTCTAATGCCTACGAGAACATCAAGCACAAGAATAAACATTGTTGGGACTTCCTCCTATAAAATGGTCCCCATTCTCTACAAGACATGAGAATATTGAAGTCTCTGGCATTTGAGTGAGTTGAATGTCCCTTACAACCATGTGGATTAATCAGGGCCAAGTTTGACCTCATCGGTAGTTATAGTCACATTATGGATAAGCATTATGTTCATGAACCTCACCTTGAAGATCATTGGATAAATTGCATATATGACTATGAAGTTAGGATCTAGGACTACTATAGAATATCCCTCAAGTTTGCACAAGCTTCCCTATAGCTCCACATTCCACCTAATATATGGGACATGGAGATGGTAAATGTGTTGGATCCTTTATAAAATAAAGACAAAATATATGCAAGATCTATTGTGAACGCAGAAGTGGATAAGGAAGAAAATAAAAGTATAGAATTCAAGGCTAGGCATGTGGTAAAGAGCACCAAACACTAGATCAAAGGCCATTTAAAATGGACCCTATACCCATGAAGCCAAAACTAGATCCACCATCCAAAGGAGACAAACAAAAGGGAATAATTCCCAGGTTTAACAAGGTAGCCCCTCAAAAATTAGAGGCAGACTATAGGCATGATCACTCATTCATGTATGGCTCAAATCCAAATCCTAAACAAAAAGGAAAAGAATGAGTGAATAATATCTCCACTTCATGGTCAATCACCAGTCACAGAAAGACAAGCTCCTAGTTTTGGTCAATCTTCAACTATAAAATTCACAAGGCCCAGGACCACCCAAGAAGAAAAGAGGAAGGTTTACAAAAGGAAGAAATCCTATGTATCCCCATAGTTGGAAACCTTGCAAGAAGAAGAAGAAGAAGGAGAAGAAAAATAATATGTACCTCTGGAAAGGAGAACACGATTAAGGATGAAAACCTTCAAGAGGAAATATCCAGAAGAAAATATCTCAATCAATGTAGAAACAGGAGCATGGGAGGAGCAAGGAGATCCCCAAGATTCCCTCAGTCCTGATGAGATCTATATTTATGACTTTCAGAATGTCACAGGGTTCAAGGATCACATGAAATACCAATTTGATCACATTGTATATGTAAATATGGAGGGACAAGTATCATTGGTCTCACAGGTTACTCTCCCCCCTCTATCTCAATTCACTATCCCTATGGTTGAAAAACCATCTATGGAACCAAACTCAGGAAAAGGGGTGGATGCACAAATGCCTTCATCCACCATGGAGTATTTAAACAAAGAAAAAGAAGTAGAGGTGAAAATTTCCCTAGAGCCCCAAAATGTCCAAATGTCACAATCAAAATAAGGGGAGCTACTGCAAGACACACCCATAGATAAAGAGAATGGAGAGGATGCAAATGTAGAATATAGTTCATCCACTCTACCTCCTATTCATACAAATCCTCCTCTTCTCATTCCAATTAATTTTACCACACCCTAAAATTCTTCATTTTACCACTCCTCTACCTTATGTTCATGTTTCCTCTTCAAAACCGATTACCCAAGCTCATTCATCCACAAGTTCAGCACCATCTTCATAGGCAAGGCAAAGATAGGTAACAAGTCTCTGGGAATAAATATTGACCAGTTTGTCAGAAGATTTTGAAGAGCCCCAAGATGAGAAGGAATCTAGAAGGGAAGAAAGTACCCCTCCTTGTGAGGATGCACCTGAAGAGCCAAATACCACCACTAGGGAACGCCTAGAGGAGGCAGAAGAAGGGAGGTTGGAGGATGAGGAAAATTATGAGATAAGGAAAGATTTGGAGAAGGAAGGAGAAGGGGAGAAGGACATAGAGCCCCAAAATACATAAGAGACAACTTTTGTTTTAAATATTACCTTGTATGAGCCAGTCATTGCCTTTACCAAAGCCAAATGGTTTACCAAGGAGATACAACCTAGGAAAAGAGTTTACACTGAGGAGGAGGATACGAACATGGCAATTTTAGGTCAAACCTTCCACAAGGGTGAATCCAAAACCTTAGAAAGAACGATGTCCTATGTCATACAAGACCATAGAGGTAGGTGGAAGGCATGGGTTGCAGTACCCACTTTAAGCACAAGAAAATTTGAAATAACTCTTGAAGACTACATGTTTGAAGAGGTTGACCTAGGTGAACCTACCAGAGAAGGGAGTAAGACATTGGCGACATTAGGGTTGAAACATGCCCTCATATTCATGGATAAGGATGAGGAAAAGATAAAATAATTAGTTGAGAAAAATAAAGCATTAAAGAACTTCATTGTTAAAATAGCAGGTCCCATTGACCTGGACTACCCAAAAGCCTCACTACAGGCCATCTTAGAGAAGAAAAATGCCCCAAAATTGTCGGTGGATGTACCACATTATTTCATTTGGGTCTATATATATTGGAAAGTTCATTTTGAATAGAAAGGAGAGAGAACCATCAAATAAAGCCTCAAGCCCTTTACGATTATCGTTAAGGAGGTCACCAAATTTGTGAACATGATGGGTAAAGATGAAGGACTAGATTTTTAAATTGAGAGGTGGTAGAAGGTTCTTAAGAACCTAAAAGTAATAATGAAGCAATGCTTTCAAATTTTGGTCAAATTGTATGAGGGATCAAAGTTGGCCAATTTTGAGACCTGGATTAAGGACATAGCCAAAATAGTTAAGATCTACAAAAAAATCTTGGATAAGGTCAGCAAGAGGCATGAAGGAGTAAAGATGTCGGTCAAGAAGATAGAGAAATTATTCATAGGAATAGACCTAGACTTATATGAATATGATGGAAACCAAATCTTGTACCCAGTGAAGAACATTGTGCAAAAATTCAAGGGGATTTTGGCTGGCATCAATACCAAAGAGGACCTCCAACAACTTTTCCATTTCAAGGAAGATATGCAGAGAATGATGGAGCATGAGGAAGAAATCAAGTTCTTTTCTTAAAAATTTGTCACTTTTAGGGAGAAGCAAGAGAAAATCCTTAATGATATCCAAGTCCGAAACTTTGAAGAGGTGCAGGAGATAGTGCAAAGACTCCGAAAGGACCATCTAGACATCCTCCTAGAATGACTAAGTGTCCAGTTTTGGACTTAGTCAAAATTTGCAAAGGAAGATTTTTTTTTATACTTAGCCATTTGTCTAGCTCAAGTTTTTCGGCCTTTCAGACTCTGAAATTTCAAAATTTTTGGAATCATAAGGATCCATACTTAGCCATTTTTTAGCTCTTCAACTTTTAGAGTTAGGTTCGCGATCCAAATTTTCTAGGTCGTATCGACAAAAAGGAAATTTTCATAAAGAGAGTTCTAGATCATATTAACTGCAGGTGTGGGGATTTTCTCCTTAAACTATGAGATTTCAATTAGTGTTTTTCACAGAGAGAACTCAAGATGAAGATTCCAAGGGAGAACTCCAATTTAAAAGGAACACTCCAGTTCAAGAATGATGGAACTCCAATTCTGATCTTTTGTTTTCTAGGTGGATTTAACTTCTTTTTCTGGCATGAATGAAATGTAAATGGATTAAAATCCATGCAGAATTGTTAGTTTCTAGCTTAGGAGTAGATTTATTTTAGTAATGTCTAGTTTTAAGCTTTATTTCATTGTTTTAGTGTAAATGAAACCCTAGTTTCAGATTTTGGAGTTTTGTGGTTAAAGCACTATATATTCCATTAGAACAATGTAATTTGATGACATATAATTGATTGAATGTTTGAAGATGTTAATTTGATCACCAAAATGTAGAAAGATAATGCAAGACAATAGATCAGTTAATGGATTGTATTGCCATTGATTTCAACTTGATATAATCTAATCGGCTATAATCAAAGTGTCAAAGAATTTAGAGAATCAGAGAGATAAATATTATACTTCCAGTAATACATAAAAGACAAGAATTGACAATGTGACTTCAAACACCGATGACTAGTGGAACCTGACGGACAGAGATCACTGAAAGTCAAATCACAATGATGCCCAAGAAAGAACACCGACGAGAAGAATCAAAAGTATAACCGACGCCAAGAAACATAGTGTAAACCGATGGAGAAGCCTGAGGAGAACTGGAGTGTTGACTGAAGCTATCAAAGATTTAAAATAGTGAAATCAACTTGATTTTAGAAATGACAAAGTATCTAGCTGGCAGAGATAAATATGGACTTAACTAGTAGTTATCTTTATTTTCATTAACAAGATAAAGCTAGAGATAAGTAAAGGATTTAAAGTTGTTTTGTCCAATTGGAAAGAAGATCTCTGTGAGATAAAACATGAGTTTTTGCTTTAAAATCTAATTGGCGAGAATTGTGGATAATGCCAAGATCAAGAAAATAAAGAACCTAACAACGGTGATATCATGTCTATTAAGAGACAACTTAATTGATTACGAATTGAGTGAGGGTGAATGAATGAAAAAGAGGATGATGAAGAGAAACTGATGAAGAGAAACTTCATACAGTCATGATCAATCAAGCTGAGGAAAGAGCTGAATTTTTCTGTGGACACCGAGCAATAGAGAAAAACATCACTGAGCAGAAGTAAAGTGGAGCAAAGGTATTAACAGAGATATATTTATTAGATTAGTTTTATGAGATTACAATAGATCTAAAAATCTGCAAGTATAAGTTGTATATGTGAACATATCATACTGTTTCAGTTTAACCATTTATTCAGAAAGTCTCTTAACTGAGTGGTATTTAAAGATCCTTTCTATATTGAGATACATCCCAAGGAGTATCAAAAAGTTTGATCATGAAGATAGCATGAGATGCCAGATACCTATTGACAGGCCAAGTGAGTGTTTGAT
>MU226779.1:2283460-2293481 GCA_018584345.1 Thuja plicata | reverse complement strand
GATGTAGGCATATATATCACTCAGTCCAAATACATCAAGGAAGTGCTGAAGATATTCAAGATGGAAGATTCCAAACCAGTTGGAACACCTATGGCTACCGGATGTAAGCTGACAAAAGAAGACAAATAAAATGAGATAAATCAAACCTTATATAGATCAATGATTGGCAAAGTGATGTATGTTGTTCATACTAGACTAGATATAGCACATGCAATTGGAATAGTTGCAAGATTCTCTGTTAATCCCAAAGAATCACACATGACTATTGTCAAGAGAATTTTGAGATATCTAAAGAATATTGAGGACTATGGCTTATGGTATAAAAGAGGAGGAAAATTTGAGCTACAAGTCTATACAGATGCTGATTGGGCTGGAAACATTAATGACTGAAAGAGCACAATTGGAGGAGCATTCTTCATGGGTGACATACTTGTCACATGGAACAACAAGAAGCAAGGATGCATCTCTCACTCTACTGCAGAAGCAGAGTATGTAGCTGTTGCTGTAAATTGCTCCGATATTGCATGGATCAAACAATTGCTAGAAGGTATGAATATGAAGATTCTTGAACCAGTAATTATCTATTGTGATAATACCAGTGCAATAAACATTTATAAGAATCTAGTCATGCATGCTAAGACTAAGCATATTGCTATAAAGTATCACTATCTGAGAGAACAAGTGCAAGAAAAGGAGGTGACATTGGAATATGTTCAATCAAAGGAACAACTAGCTGATATATTCACCAAGCCATTACCAAAGGATACATTTGAGTACCTGAGACAGAGACTAGGGTTCCAATCATTGTCTATCAATCGGTAAGTTGACTAGAAGGTTGCATCAGCCTATACCAAACTAGAAGATCAATCATGTTGGTGCAAACACTAAGATAAGTAGCAACAAATACATCTGTACAAAGAAAGGTACAAGTATGCACCGAACACCAGAGACATTGTATTGCTGATAGATAGGGAAATTCAAGGGATATATTATATAAAGGGATGGAACATGATATAGATGATTTTTTTTTGGCATTGTTGTCAAAGGGAGAGATTATTCTCATTATCAAAAGGATCAAAAGGGAGAGATTATCTCATTGAATCATAAGGGAGATATTATCAGATTGAGAGATATGATAAAGGGAGAGATTATATCATTATCCATCAAGGTGAAGTTCCTAAATATCAGAAAAAAAGAGTTAATCAATATTGAAAGGGAGAGAAATTAATTACATATGAAATATCCATCTCAGGGAGAGAAGTAACAAAGAGAAAGATTATTGTCAAAGGAAAAAGAGATTATCAAGAAGAGGAACAATCAAGGCAGAGAGCATATCAGAACAAAGACATTAGATGCTACATCTATCTAGTGAAGGGATTGAAGATTGAAGACAACCTTTCTACATGAAATAAATCTAAGCTATTTTGAGCTTACCGAAAGCCAAACATTTGTAATAGTTACAATAGGAAAGCTTGATGAAACTGTTATATTTCATATTATATTAGTAATAGTATAGTATGATAATGTAGTATGTTTCCATCAATGCCAAAGGGAGAGATTGATGACATATAACTGATTGAATGTTTGAAGATGTTAAGTTGATCAGCGAAATGCAAAAAGATAATGCAAGACATTAAATCAGTTAATGGATTATATTGTCATGGATGTCAACTTGATACAATCTAATTGGTTATAATCAAAGTGTCAAAGACTTAAGAGAATTAGAGAGATAGATATTATGCTTTAAGTAATGCATAAAAGACAAGCATTCACAATATGACTTCAAACACTGATGACTAGTGGAACCCGACAGACAGAGATCACCGAAAGTCAAATCACAGTGATGCCCAAGAAAGAACACCAATGAGAATTACTGACGAGAAGAGTCACAAGAATAACCAATGGCCAGAAACATAGTGTAAACCAACGGAGAAGACCAAGGAGAATTGAAGTGTTGATCGAAGCTATCAAAGAGTTAAAACACTGAAATTAACTTGAGTTTAGAAATGAAAAAATATCTAGCTGGCAGAGCTAAATATGAACTTAACTGGTAGTTATCTTTGTTTTCATCAACAAGATAAAGCCAAAGATAAGTAAAGGATTTAAAGTTGTTTTGTCCAGTTGGCAAGAAGGTCTATGTGAGATAAAACATGATTTTTTGCTTTAAAATCTAATTGGAAAGAACTATGGATCACGCCAATATCAAGAAAATTAAGAACCTAACAATGGTGATATCATGTCTATAAAGAGACAACTTAATTCATTATGAATTGAGTGGGGGTGAATGAATGAAGAAGAGGATGTTGAAGAGAAACTGATGAAGAGAAAATTCATACAGTCCTGATCAATCAAGCTGAGGAAAGAGCTAAAGTTTTCTTTGGAAACTAAGCAACAAAGCACAGCATCACTGAGCAGAAGTAAATTGGAGCAAAGGTATTAACAAAGATGTATTGATCAGATTAGTTTTATGAGACTACAATAGATCTGAAAATATGCAAGTATAAGTTGTATATGTGAATAGATCATATTGTTTCAGTTTAATTATTGATTCAGAAAGTCTCTTAACCGAGCGGGATTTAAAGATCCTTTCTATATTGAGATACATCCCAAGGAGTATCAAAAAGTTTGATCACGAAGATAGCATGAGATGCCAGATACCTATTGACAGGCCAAGTGAGTGTTTGATCAAGGAAGGTAGCATAGAGATGCCTGATAACAAGTGACATACTAAAATTGTAAATCCTCTAACAAGGTCACACCTAATAGTGTGTTTGTAACCTTTAACAAGACTGGCTCTTCATCGAGCTCACTTCAGAAGAGTGAAAATTTTGGGTTACCAGTCCCAAGTGGTTTTTCCCTTAACAGGGTTTCCACGTTAAAAATCCAAGTGTCAATGTGTTTATGAGTCATTACTTTAGTGTTTTGAATTACACATAGCTAATTTGGATTGATCGGTATACTCTAGATAATTTACTATCTTTTGATAAATTAACAGGCTGCTATTCAGTAAACATACAGTATAAGGTTTAACAAAGAATTTTGAGCAGTAGTAATTTGATAATTATATTTGAATGCATTCATCTTATAGGACTGAAGATAACTAGAGGCTTAATATTGTGGTACTAAGTTTTTTGGGTTGATTATTGGAATATTTTTGAGGCCGCTGATTCANCCCCCCCCCCCCCCCCCTCTTAGTTATTACTAACATAATTAACGTCAGATTTTTGATGAAATAAAGATATATACTATTGGTGCTTCATTCATGGTGTGATTCTTCTATTATCAATGCAAAATTGATGAATGTGTGCATGTGTGTTCATCCATTTTAGAGAGCCAACTTTGTTTATTGTGTATGAGTCTATGATTAATTAAATTGGATTTTGTTGTTGTTAATTCATCTTTTTGTGATGAATGATTGGAAAGTTTTATTCTATTGGTTTAAAGATAAATATGTCTAGTGTGTGCGCGCATTTGGTGGCTTCACGATCTAATCATTTTTGGAAAATATTGCATCTAGGTAAAAGTTTCTTCAAAAGATTGCTTCTACTGAGCATGGAATTGTGATATGGTTTGATTCATGTTTTGTGGTCTTCTATCTTTTTCATCATTTAATTCACAAGTGCAATTCAATGACGGTTTGTGTCCGTTAGATTTTTATTTCCATAATTTTTCTTACAAATTATTGTTACCCAAAATCTTTTGATTTTTGTTTTAAATGTGTTAAAATAAGTAATCATTGTATGTTTTAAAGTTAGATTTTCATCATTAATGAATTTTATACATTGGTAAAATTGAGAAAATACAAAAAGGTACTAAAGTTTTTTTTGTAGCCTAGAGTTGAAACTTACCAGCAAAGGCCTCCTTGTGAACATTCACATTTATCTTCAACTGAGTTTACCAAGTGGTTGTACCACGACCATGAATAACCTTGGGAGTAACCTTATTATTCTTTCAAGAGAGGAATTTGGATCTCAAATTCATAGGAATTGACTTGTGTTAAAAAAATGCTCAATATGTCCTTCTGCTACTGTCAGTCCTCTTTTCAGATCCACCTTGTTTCCATTCAAAGGCCCTATGACATTCTCCACCACACTTGAAACAAGTTCCCTTAAAGACCCTTTTATCATCTCTTTGGTAGCCCTTATTCCTATAATCACCTCTTTAAGAATCCCTTTCAAGAGTCCTCTCCTATGTCTTCCCTTTGTCAGAGTCACCAAATAATCTACCACCTTTGCCTTTGTGGAATCTTCCACCTCTTCCTCTTTGTCTTTATTCTTGTCTTCAACCTTTAGGGCATACTAGTAAGCATCTTCCACATTCCCAATCTTGATCATACTGAGCTCCTCTTGTATTCACATCCTCAAACTATTCATGCATCTTGAAACTCTCTCTACTTAATCCTCTTTAAAGCCTGATCTAATATCCAACTTGTAGAAACCCTTGGTGTACTATTTCACATTCATATCCTTTTGTCTCAAATTTTACAATCTCCTTATCAAATTAACCTGATAATTAGAGAGGAAGAACTTTGCTTTCATCTTGTTCACCATCCTATCCCAAGATTTGATCTTCTCTTTACCTCTACTCCTCCTATCATTCTACAAATGATCCCACCAAAGTGAAGCATGACCTCTTAACTTATTACATACATAATTTAACTTCTTGTCTTCATTAGTACCTTCAAAATCAAAATACTTATCCATAGATGAGATGTACTGCAATAACTCATCTACATCCAATTGTCCATTATAATCTGGTAGATTAAAATGTAGTCTTTTATTAACCCTAGTAAGAGCCCTAATAAACCTTTCTTCTCCTTGATCCACTTCAGGTTGTTCTCGAGGTTCTCCTTCAACTTATTTTTTAATTTCTTCTTCAGTATCACTTACTTCTTCAATATGTTGACCTCTCCTCTGGGCCATTTCAACCGCTTCCAATTAGGAAACAATCTGTCTCAACATTTCAACAACATTAAGGTCTGAACCTTTAGCACCTCTCCTAGCCATCTCCAATGATTCATCTGCAACCATGGGTCAGATCCTTATTCTACTACCCTGGGACAAACCAAATCAGGATCCGCATAGCTAGGAGACAAGATCTATTCACCACAAACAAAAACCTTACCTCTGATACCACCTGATGCAACCAAGGCAAGAGGGTACAAGAAAAATTAATAGTCAAACCTTGCAGCAAGAGTTACACAATAGAAACTTGAATATTTCAAGAAGCAAATACACATACCTAGAGTATGGAACACACATGTAACCTTTTAATTAATAGGTAAAACTATTACAAAGCTCTACAATAGCAGTCAACATGCCCAACTCAAATGCCAGGGACTTATTAAAAAGAAACCTAATTATCCTTCCTGACCTATGAATACAAAAAAACCTCCTCCAAACCCTAGCTTACTGCCTTTGATGTCCCCAAACAAGAACCAAGACCCAACCTAAATACATGACCACGACCTAACAAGTCAGCCTCAAGATTACATTTCCCAAGAGAAACAAAATGTGTTACCAACTAACCCCTAGTCATCCCCTGATCTAAGATCTCTAACCGACAAATAAATCACAAGTAGCGATCATACAAACAAGTCTCCCAAATACATAATCACATAGGAAAATGAGCCATAAGCACCTCCGAGTAAGGAAATCCAACCAATATTCAAACACTGACCGATTCAAGAAAATGAAGAACACATTCTAAACACAGACAAATAATCCAACACAACTTTAGCTGTGATACTCCAAATGAGTTTCGGTCATAGGAAAATATTTCTAATGATCTCTAGAACATGAATCTATGACTGTAACCACCAAGGATTTGAAGAACTCGACCGCAACAAGAAACACAACAACTGGTGATCAGGAATAGAAAAAATGAGATGTTTTTTTGGTTGATGCAAGATTGAAATGAACCCAAGATGCTCCTGCATCAATAATGCAACATTTTTTCTTTTAAAAAAATAACTTCATTGTTATAACACATTCACCCTTCTTGCATAAACTCCATTAGCGTAGGAAATCTCTCAAGAAAAGGAGAATCTTTTAAAAAACAACTTTATTATTCCATGCAACAACATGGAATGGAACTATAGTAGGAAGCTTTGCACTGAAGTCTCTACCAAAAGTAACAAAATTGGATGTGAAAGTTCCCTCCAAACTAGTTTTATCGATTTCTAAAGTTTTGTTCATGGTGCATTTAAGGTGTTGGATAGACATTTTTTTGAACTAATAATGATTGTATTTGAAGTGTAAAGTATTTATTAAACACCTTGAACATCACATTGACTTGATTTTATGAAAAAATTTCTACCATAATTATTTATAACTTTGTTCTCACCCATTATTTGTTTAAAAGCAATTATGAGCTTAATTTGAAGCTTGTAAAGGGGGGGCAATATTTATTTATGCCATGACTTGTAAATAAAGAGTTAGTTTTTGAGTGTAGATACTTATTAGAAAATTTATTTAGAGACAGTTCTAATGAGCCATTCCACACACAAGTTGGATCTCAACTTAGAGTATGTTTTAATCATTTAGTGAAGATCTAATTTAAAAATAGGTCATTTAGTGAGAACTTGATTCCCAAATAACTTTTAAGTTCACTAGCTCAAAATTGAGCATCGTTTTTGGCAAATGTACATGTTTTGACATTCTCTATGCAATGGATCTTTTGATACATTTAAAAAATAAAACTAAGTTTGAAAGTGCCAAAATCTAGAGGGGAGAGGGGGATCACCAAACATTATATAAAAGAGTGGTTCCTTGAGTTGTTCTTGTACATTACAAAATGGGTTTCAAGGGGGTTTTTATCCTATTTCCTATTGCACAATTAGAAGGAAGATGATACTGTAGGCTCAAGAGGACTTAAGTACTAAATGAGTTCAATGATCCTTCATTATACTGATTAGAATGAGGAGGAATATGATGTGATTATGTAATATAGAAGAATAAACATGCAAAAATGACCAGTTTCAGAATACACAGACTGATAGAAAAAAAAAACCTATAGGTACAAAAAATAACAACCAGATAGCATTAATGACACGTGATTTCAGTTGGAGGCTAATTTTTAGGGAAGACGTCACCCAGGGTGCCCTATTCTCGGGAAGAGGATGAAAAAGGTATCCTGTTCGCAACACTTTTGACTAAACTCAGTTGCAAATTGCCCATCAGATCCTATACTTTTCAGATTTGGTCCCTGATGCATTCACCACCTATTCTTGCACACATAGAAATTATGAAAAGGGTTGTGTATAGGGGTTTTCCTTAGTCATACCCCAGTTTGGAATCAACCTTAAAATGAAATAAAATAAATGAAAGGGTGTTTTATATAGTGGAGACTAGATCTAAAAAATGAAGTATATCATATCTTGAAAATGCAAATGCTTCTTTGAATTTGATCAAGTTTTTTTTAACAATAGTTTTGACTTCACACAAAAACCCAAAAGGAAATCCTAAAAGAAAAAACCTTGTGTAATAGATATTGTAGTTTACCACAACCCTTTGATAGAAGAGAGAGAATGACTTGAAGACTTGAATGATTGAATTAATATAGATGGATTCTTGTATGATGATATTCTTCCTTGATGGTAGGATCCTTTTATTGGATTTTAATGAGGGAAATAAGTGTGATCCATGGAGAGGATTGTCTTGAAAACACCTTTAAATTCTTAAGAATGCTTGGATGCAAAAGAGCTCTTGAAAACTTGAGCTTGGTTGCTTGATTAAGAATTATGGATAATGGATGCCCAAATCAGGAGAGATATATTTCTTTTATACCTCCCACAACATTTTAGAGCTTAAAATTCGAAGGAGGCATACACAAATTTAGAAATCCTGCAAAATCCACAAGACGGGCCCCCGATTCAATTTTTGAGCAAAAAATCAAGGAAGAGGATGCCTTGGGTGTCCTCTTCCCAAGAAGAGGATTCCTCCCACCCATCAGGAATGAAATAAAAATCCTAGATCCCACATAGAAAGGGGACTTCAGATTTTGAGGTATAATAGACTCTGGGGTCGAGAAGAAGAAGCAAAAAGGCCAAAAATAGAAAGATAGGGCCCATGTTGGATAATAAATGAGTAAATTAGAGAAATAATAAAGAGAACACATAGAAATAAGGGCTCACATCATTTTTTGGTGAAATTTAATTAATAAAGGACTCATATTTGAATTTAGGTGCCCATTAAGTGCCACATGAAATCCCATAATGCATATTAAAATGGAAATACACTAAGAAGGGTGATAAAAAAAAATCATAAAATTGTACATATCCATGAGGTTCTTACAATTCATGATGATACATTTAGCACCCACTTTAGCTGGAGTATGAGGCCACCTCACGCTCATAATAAAGGAAACACGAGAGAAGAAAAGAGAGAGAAATGATCATGGAAAAACCACAAAGAGATAAGACATCACTAAGTTCAAGGATGTAAGCCCCAAAATGGATCTTAACTCAAACAACCATGCACAAGGGAACAATAAAAAACAAAAAGATAAAATACAACAAACAACAAAAGACATAAACAAAAGGGTTTATTACTAAAACAAAATTTCCAAATCAACTAGTTGAAGAGACCTTGATTTAGAAAATGTCTCAACCACTAGTATCGCATTTGGAAGGCTATTTCAAAAGCACAAATGGTCACATGGAAAGGGAAATAGAATACACCAATGCATTAGTAATAGGAATAATGTATTTATTTTTGTAGTACAATCTATCATGTATGTTGTTTTCATGTGAACACTAAAAATATGTATGGTTTCATTTTGTTTCTTAATTTAATGAAATATTTAAGTTTCTAGAATTGTTTTCATGATTTGTAATTTTGTAATTATGTTAAAACATATAATTAATATAAATAATTTTTCATATTTTTTCTTTTTCCTTTTCTTTTTGATTTATTCATATAGTTGATATTTTATTTTGGACACTTTAATTATAATTATATAGTTTATCGAGGTGAAAACTATTGAGAAAAATAAGTAATTATCTTATTTATAAGATAGTAATTGTTAGTAATAATTGAGAGGGGGGGTGAATCAGTGGCCTCAAAATTTATCCTTTAAACTTTAATCCGCTAATCAATACACCTTAGATTATTAAGTCCCTACAAGATGCATGCCTTGAAATACTTGAAATAATTAACTGTCTGTCGGTTTACCTTGTCTGTCCTTATTCTCCTTGATTAACGATAAGCAGTAAAACTTATTTACCGATACTCAGTAAATATGCAGAGTATACCAATCAATCCAAAAATGCATATGTGAAATTTAAAACAACAAAGTAATAAACCATACACACATAACACATGGATTTTAACGTGGAAACCCTATTAAGGGAAAAAACCACTGGGACTGGTACCCCAAATTTTCACTCTTCTGAAGTGAGCCCTGTTAGGATCCAACCCTATTAAAGGTTACAAACACATTGTTAAGTGTGACCTTGTTAGAGGATTTTGTACATATAGGTTGTCACTTAGTATCTGGCATCTATTTTGCTACCATCCTTGTATCAGCCTCCTTCTTAGATTGTCAATAGGCTTTAGGAAAATCTTTCTACCATCCTTGAATCAACCTTCTTCTTAGGCTGTCAATAGGCTTTATGCAAATTCAATGCTACTTTCATGAATCAACCTTTTTGGTAATCTGTTAGGATATACCTCAATTATAGAAGACTGTTAAGTCCTACTCTATTAATAGACTTGATGCTTCAATGGTTAAACTGAAACACTATGACCTATTTCTAATGCAACTTTGAATTGCAGATTTTCAGATCTATTTAAGTACAATACCTCTCTGATCAATGTATCAATTAAATTCCTTTTTCTCCACACTTTCTGCTCTATGATGTTGTGCTTCACTGTTCGTTGTTGTCTGCAGAACTCTTTAGCTCTCCCTCAGCTTGATTGATCAGGACTGTATGAAGTTTATCCTTCACCAGTTTCTCTTCAGCATCCTCTTTCTATTCACTCCCCTTCCATGTATCTGATGGCTTACAGAAATGAATTAT
>MU226779.1:2267842-2279540 GCA_018584345.1 Thuja plicata | reverse complement strand
ACCTCTTACACTTCTTCTTTTGCTTATTTTCATCATGTTGTCAAAATTCACATGACACAATCTTTTGTGCCACAACCATATGTCTTCATTTCTAGTCATTAAGCAAGTGGTGTTAGTATCATTCAGACAAAATAAGTTACCTTTGGTCCGTTCATCGATACCAATCAGTTTTTGCTGATTCATTGAAGATCTTTGCCTTCTTGTTCTCAAATGCTACTCTATGACCTGAATTATTCAGCCAAGAAACACTCAATAGATTATAATTCAATCCCTTTATCCAATAAGCATTTTCACATTTAATCAGGTTATTCAGCATTATTGTTCCTTTACCTTCAACTGGACAAGGTGTATCATTTCCCATTCTTACTGTACCACCATTATAGTATTCAAAAGTGTTAAAATTTTCTTTGTCACCAGTCATATGGTGAGGGTAGCTACTATCTATAATCTAGATATCATTCTTACTAACCCTAGATATGAGTGCAGTTTCTTCATACCTTTCATCTTCATCTAAATCATCCTTCACAGCTACAAATACCATCTCGATGTCATCATTAGGTTTAGTGTCAGTATCTTCATCTTTGCAAGCAGCTAGGTAGCTAGCCTTCTTTCCTTTATCCTTGTAGTCTTAGGTATCCTTTCTTTCTGATCGTCGATAACCTCTGTAATCTTTGTTATCACCTCTGTCAGATTTCTTCTCAAAAGATCTGTCATCACTTCTGTCATCTTTTCTTCTGTTAGGACATCTTGCAGCAAAGTGTCCAATTTCTTTACAATTAAAACATACAGGTGGTAACTTGCCTTTGTATTTACCTTTGCCTCTCTATATTATTTTGGCCATAAGTGCTTCAATTTCATTTAGATCTTATTCTTCACTTTCACTTTCACTGTCCCTTCTAGATGAGCATCTATGATTGGATTTGCTTATTTTCATAGAAGACTTAAATGCAGACTCTAAACTTGGTAAGACACTGTTGTCAAAGTTATTCATCTCAAATGAAATTAGTCTACCAATTAGGCTATCAAGGGTAACTGTATTGTTTGGTACTTCTCTCATTTCTTGAATAGCAGAAACTCTAATAACATATACAGGAAATAAGGTTCTTAAGATTTTACTTACCATTGTCTCATCTTCAAGTGTACCTCCAACACCTCATATAACATTGACTACTTATTTTATTCTTGTGTTGTACTGTGTGATGTTTTCACCTTCTTTCATTCTAAGATCATCAAAATTTTCTCTAAGGCTTCCTGCCTTAGCTCTCAGAACATTTGTATCACCTCCATGTACAAGCTTCAGTTTGTCTCACATTTTCTTTGTAGTTGTGCAATCTTTGACATCTTCAAATTCAGAATCAGAGAGTGAGGAAGAAAGCTCTAGAACCATGAAGTTATGCTCATGCTTCACTCTCAATTGATCTACTGTCAATGGTCCTGTAGGCAACACATATTCAGTATCTAAGTATAGAGTGACATCATTACCAATACCTGATAAGTGGAGTCTTATCCTTCTTTGCCACGAAGCAAAGTTGTCTTTGTTCAACTTGGGCACATCTCGTATGTTCATCTTGTGATCTTTGCTTAGGTCTTGAAACCTTCCTTCTAAGCACACAAGCTCTGATAACAATTTTTAGTAATAACTAAGAGGGGGGGTGAATCAGTGGCCTCAAAATTTATCCTTTAAACTTTAATCCACCAATCAATACACCTCATATTATTAAGTCCCTACAAGATGCATGCCTTGAAATACTTGAAATAATTAACTGTCTATCGGTTTACCTTGTCTGTCCTTATTCTCCTTGATTATCGATAAGCAGTAAAACTTATTTACCGATACTCAGTAAATATGCAGAGTATACCAATCAATCTAGAAATGCATATGTGAAATGTAAAACAATAAAGTAATAAACCATACACACATAACACATGGATTTTAACGTGGAAACCCTATTAAGGGAAAAAACCACTGGGATCGGTACCCCAAATTTTCACTCTTCTGAAGTGAGCCCTGTTAGGAGCCAACCCTGTAAAAGGTTACAAACACACTATTAAGTGTGACCTTGTTAGAGGATTTTGTACATATAGGTTGTCACTTAGTATCTGACATCTATTTTGCTACCATCATTGAATCAACCTCCTTCTTAGACTGTCAATAGGCTTTAGGCAAATCTTGCTACCATCCTTGAATCAACCTTCTTCTTAGGATATCAATAGGATTTATGCAAATTCAATGCTACTTTCATGAATCAACCTTTTTGGCAATCTGTTAGGATATACCTCAATTATAGAAGACTGTTAAGTCCTACTCTGCTAAGAGACTTGATGCTTCAATGGTTAAACTAAAACACTATGACCAATTTCTAATGCAACTTTGAATTTCAGATTTTCATATCTATTTAAGTAAAATACCTCTTTGATCAATGTATCAATTCAATTCCTTTTCCTCCACACTTTCTTCTCTGTGATGTTGTGCTTCACTATTTGTCGATGTCTGCAGAATTCTTTAGCTCTCCCTCAGCTTGATTGATCAGGACTGTATGAAGTTTATCCTTCACCGGTTTCTCTTTAGCATCCTCTTTCTATTCACTCCCCTTCTGTGTATCTAATGGCTTACATAAATGAATTATGCTTGTCTCTTATATAGACATGATATTCCTTAATTCTTGATTCTTGGCGTGAAAAACAATTCAGCCAATTTGATTTACGACTTTAACTCCTGATTTATCTTGGAGTTATCTTCTTGCCAACTGTATAAATCTTCTTTAAATCAATTACTCAAATGTGGTCAAATAAAAAAAATAAAACAACCAGTTAAGTCTATCCTTAAGCTCTGCCAGCTAGATATTTTGTCATTTTCTGAACTCTATGTTCTGTCGGTCAATTCTACAGTTTTTCGTCGGTGACAACTGCCAATTCGGTCGGTGTAACTCCAGTTAGCTTCGGGATCTCCGTCCGTCGGGCAACACTGTCTCCTATTTGTCAAGCATCCTGTAATTTTGCTTCGTCGGCAACACTGTGTTCTGCTCGTCGGGTATCGCTGTGACCTTTTTCTTTCTCTTTATCGATGGTGTGCACTCCGTCGGTGTTGTCTGTCACTTAGTGAATACTTGACTTTTATACATTGTTGAAAGCATAATCATTGTTCCATTGATTCTTTGAAGTCTTTGGCATTATGTACATGATCGTACAGATGATATCAAGTTGACATCAATGACAATACAAACCATTAACTGATTTAATGTTTTGCATCATCTTCAACTTAACATTATCAAACATTCAATCAGTTACATGTCATCAAGTAATAAGTTGTTCGCATAAAATAGCTTTTATTTTATATCTATTAATGTAGTATTATTACTATAGAATATGACTTAATTCTAAATTTAATATTACACATGTTATTAAACTTTACTTAAATATTATTTTTAACTACTCAGGATATGAAGGATAATATTGCACACTCATAAGAACCTTCTTTTTTTCTTATCCTCACAAATTTGAAAACTTAAACAAGTAATTCATCTCTTTTTGGATTTCTTTCTTACTTTATTTTTAGTAGATTTAGAAAATATAAATCTATGCAATGTAACTCTCCTTCCATATTTTGAATATAATTAGAATAATGAAGAAAGCATTTTGTAAGCAATTTCTATTTAGGGATCGTGACTAATTTGAATTTATTTCTATGCATTAGATTTTGATTTTTAGTTATAGATTTGGATTTGAATTCTAACATGCTATAAAAATATAGGAGTTATAATGGGTTTGTTTTGGATTCTAAGTTGTTAAGAGTTAAAAATATTATTGAAGTGTACATGCAAATTTTGATAATCCAATATGCCCCTCTTACATCTTTGGATAATTCAGAAATTAGAAAGGTTTAAAGAAAAAATGACTTCTATTTTTGTATGTGTTATTTTCTTCTAACTTTGAAATTTAGGGTTCTAGTATCTCTAGTCAACTTGTAAGTTATTATATTATAGTTAGAAGGTGAGAGAAGGCAAGATTGACTGTCATTTTATTAAAAGTGGAGTTCAAATAGTAGGAGGGTGTTCAAATAAAGATCTAATGAAGTACTAAAAATAAAGGATTTCCAAGCAATACATGCTCTACCATTGCATGCAAAAGGGCCAAAACCTCCATTTCAATATAAGATTTTTAATTTTTTGAGTTCATTGTCCCTAGAAGGTTTTTTTGGCCTAACATTATTCAGCTATATGACCATACCTTCATACTTTCTATACTTGTGCATACAGTTTTATTATTTTTGTGCATTAGTAATGTCATCCAATGTATTTTTGACATTAATTCGAGAGTATACCACTCTTCACTTTTTTTTAAGATATATTTTTTTAAACTTTGACTTTGAAAGACCATAGTTTGGTCACTCAAACTTGAAATCAAGGGCAATTTTCTTTTAGGGTGGAATTTTTTGTGCTCTTCGCATTGGTATAGGTGGTTTCTTAATTTAATACACCATTATTTTTTCTAAAATTTTAGTTTTATCAAAGATTTTGTTGTTAAGTCATGCTTTTTAAAGCTTCAATCACTTGTAACTTTCACAAACAAGCTCCTTTTTAGATGTCTTTTTTAAAAAGTTGATATTTTCTAAGATGTACAGAATAACGATATAACTTTTTAGCTCCTATTCTATAAGCACATAATTAGTTTCAACATTTTAGCAACTTTCGGGTCCCATTAAAGTTGATTAAATCTAGAATCTTGCATTGTAATCACACTAAAATAAAATTCTAAACATTATACTTAGTATGGGGTCATGTTAGTGAGTAAGAGAGTTAAAATTGAATAATTTGGAAGGAGGGGGTTGTTAATACATGCACACTCAACTTATAAAGTGTCAATTTAATGTACAATATTGGAGGGCTTATACATACTAGCAAATACATACTCTATATAAAATACGTCGAGATGTATCGAGGCATTGAATTTTTTCAACTTTAATTTTTATTAAAGGTAAATGATGAAAAAATTAAACGCCTCAATACAACTCGGCATATTTTATATAGAGTATATATTTTCTAGTAGCAGTCACGACGCATGTGACACATTGAATAAATTAATATGGGTTAGGGTTAGAATTACACATACATTTAAGATTACAATTTGGTTAGGGTTAAGATTAGGATTGTGGTTACAGTTAGGATTTAGGGTTAATATTATGATTTAAGTTATGGGTTCAATTTTGTTTGGTGTTAGTGTAAGGTTTGATTTTATTTAAGTTTTATGATGGATTGGATTCATTTTGTTTAAATAAATGTGATGAGGACGTACTAATTAGAAATGTGATCACTTGGTAAGATACTAATTAGGGTTGAATTTTAATTTAAAATTTACTAAAATAGGAATAATATAAGGCTCAATTCAAGGTTTAGGGTTAAGGTTGAATTTGACTGAGTGTTGGGGTTAGGTTTCAACTTGGTTTAATGTGTAATTTAGTTCAGAGTTAAGATTAGGGTTCAGTCTAGTTTAACATTTAATTTTGTTTCCAAGGTCAATTGTTTTTATTTCTTCTTGATAGGTTTCTCCGTGATCAAAATATTTAAATCTAAAATTTAATTTGGCTTAATATTTAATTAGGATTAGGGTAAGGGTTGCAATTAAATTTGTTTTAGTTTTAGGGTTCAATTTTGTTTAGGATTAAATTTCTGGTTATGGTTCAATAAATCTTAATATTAGGGTTAAAGTTTAATTTATCAAGATATATCACTACGATCATAATTAAATTTCATCCAATGTGTGAGGAGATTTTGGAAAGCCAAATACTCTTAACCTTAAAGAAGAAAAGCTTGAAGATGACGGCCTTAAGATTTAGGGTTATAGTTTAATTTAATCTTCAATTAGGGTTAGGGTTAGGGTTTAACTTGTGTTAAGGTTTTCTTAAGTGCAAGAGTGAAATTTAGATTTTGGTTTAGTGTTAGGGCTCAATTTTTTTGGTATTAGTATTGATGTTTAGTTTAGTCTAAGGTTTATGATGGACATCAATTAGAAATGTGATCAATCGATAAACCACTATTAAAATTTTGTTTACTTTAAACATTACTAAAAAAGGGCTAGTATAAGGCTCAATTCAGGGTTTAGGGTTAAGGGTGAATTTTATTGAGTGTTAAGGTTAGGGTTCATCTTGGTTTAATGTGTAATTTGATTAAAATTTAAGGTTAGGGTTCAATCTAGTTTAATGTTTAGTTTGGTTTTCAAGGTCGTTTGTTTCTATTTCTTCCATATGTTTCTCCACGACTTAAAGATTTAGGTCTAATTTGATTTATGGTTTGGGCTCAATTTGGTATACGTTAAGTTTGAATTTGAATTGGGATAGAATCTAGGTTATGGTTAGGGTTACAAATCCATTTGGTTTAGTTGTAGGGTTAGGGTTCAATTTTTTATTGAGTTAAGGTTCAAAGTGGTTCTACATGTTAGGGTTAAATTTGATTTGTTTAGGGTTAGGGTCAAAGTTAAATTTCACATAATGTGTAGTTAGGTTTACGGTTATGGTTTAGTTTGGTTTAGTATTAAGTTTATGGTAGATTTTAGTTTTTAGTTAGGTTTAAAATTTAATTTGGTTTAATATCTAATTATGATTAGGGTTAAGGATAAAATTAAATTGGTTTTAGGATGAGGGTTCAATTTGGTTTAGTGTTAGAGTTAACTCTTGATTTAGTTGGGTTGAATTTGGTTTAAGGTAATATTTCAAGAGACCACTTGGTTTGTTTTTATTTCCCCTTTATAGGTTATGTTATGATTTGAAACATTGATTAAAAAAATTTCACATAATAATTTTAATTTTAAAAAAATAGTTTTATGACAAATGATGAACTAATATTTCTAGAAATTTCAAATATATATTTCTTAAGATTTAATTTGATTTAAGGTTTATGTTGGATTCATCCAACATGTGAATAGATTTTGGAAAGCCAAATACTCTAAACCTTAAACCGAATAAGTTGACGATGATGGCTTGAGGTTTAGGATTACAATTTAGTTTAATCTTCAATTATGTTTAGGGTTAGGGTTTAACTTGTGTTAAGATTTTTCTATGTGCTAGAGTGATTCATTTTGTTTGGTATTAGTGTTCAGGTTTAATTTGGTTTAAGGTTTATAATGGATTAGATTATATTATTTTAAACATATTTGTGAAGGATAAAATGGTGTATGGGGTATATGTGGGCTGGATGAGTGAATGTATATGTTGTAAGGTATGAAAATGGTGTTGAGGATAAGATAAGGTTCTCTTCCTAGCCCCAGATTGTTGGCAAGTTGAATCCCAGGGAGTATATGACTTATTTTGTGTTGTCATTATGGCAACAAAGTCATATGAAGTTTTGATAGCAAACTTAGTAGTGAAAATTGACTAAGTATAGAAGACAATACAAAACAGAGATACACAGATGATCAGAGCACCAGCGCACATGCGTACGGATGATTCAGACTAAGCGCCTTTAGACATAAGGTCTATGATATGTTTTTATGCTTACCTTATACACGCATAGTATGGAATGTCAGTACGGATAAGTTACAGAAAGAACAAGTACACTAGCAGTTAAGAATATAGAGTATGGAGCCGACTTCAGGTTTTTGATTAGTGTGTAATCTTTTGTTATGTAAAGGCTAAGTGCCTATTGTAGTAAGTTTATAACCATGTATTAAACATTATTGTAAACATGCTTAAGCCAATTTGTTTGGAAGCGTTGTGTATATTGTTTTTGGGTTGACTAAGGTCTTGTTTATAGTCGCATCTATTTAGGAATAAACACACACACACACACACACAGATATATATATATATATATATATATGCAATGAAAAGATATATTTGAAGTGTCGAAGAAATATGCACAGCAGAGCAGTGTAAAGATGTCAGTATGAGATAGAGCCCTTAAAGAAGATAAGAGAATAAGCGCATAACCAGAACTGATCAGACATCTATGTCATATACAACAGTTCATTTTGGATATAGTGCATATCTATTCTCAGGAGGTTGTAGCCTTCTTTTGTCATTGAGCAGTGAGCTCTTGGATAGTGAGTCCTCACCCCTAATAGGGTTGTTTGTAAAAGACTCCTAACAGCGTCAAGCCTTTAACCAGGTCATTGTACTTGCATTGTAAAGACTACTCCTAATAAGGAAAAGGAACTTTAACAGGTTCATTATACTAGTGCAATATTTGTGGGTACTAATTCTGATGCAATGGAGGTGTGGTGGTACACCCAAAATTGAAGATATTTGTTCTTCAAAAACCTTCATCTTGCAATCACTGCAAGGTTAAAGAAAAATGCCCTATGATCATCAGTCAATGATGTATAAAAATGTCCTATAGGTCAGATAGACCACTAGGTTGATGGGTCTTAATCCCTAAGACTCCAATCACAAGAAGATGCAACTAATCACTAGTTACTCTAGGGACACCTTGAAGGTAATTTTTGGTTTTAAAGAGTCAAATTGAGAGAATGCATTAGAGGGGTGAAATTAGGAATGGATTATAATCATTTGGGTCCAATAACACATGTTCCAACATGTTTTACGATTCTACCATGCAATCTTCATATACTTGCTTTGTAAAGGCCAAATATTGCTTCTAGCCTGACTGAAGGGTTTTAAGCATTTAAATTTCAATATTTAAGACTCTAACCCAGACCAATTTCAGTTTTGGAAACCCCTTTTGATGCTTAGATAGACCCCAAAGTATAGAGGATGGGTCATAAGAAACTTTCAACAAACTATGGCAAAAATAGTTTACTAGAAACCCTCAAGTAGGCCAAGTTTGTGAAGGAAGTACCCTCAAAACAACTCATAAAAACTCCAAACCAATTTCATTGGATGGGGAATGTCTAAAAAGGCTTAAGTTCCGAATTTAAAGTCTGGGTTCAAAGATTTAGGCCTCCAAAACTCTGTTGTCCCAACCAAGAATGGAGAAACACATTGGGATGCTCAGTTGATGTAAAAGGTGCTCCTACACCATACTCCCCTGGAGAAGAAAAACCCAAGTCCCTACTTTGGATTAAATATTCAATTGTTGAACCATGACTCTTAATCTGATCCTCAGTCATCCAAGTAGCATCTATCTCAAGAAGACCTTTCCATTTGACAAGGTACTGAAAGTACTTCCTCTTTCTAGTTTGCTTGAGCAATTTGGTGGCCAATATACTCTCAAGTTGCACCTGTTTGCTTGGAGGAAGGTTGGTAACATATTCTTCAACATCATAATCTACATTTCCCTGTATGTCTTCACCAATTATACCTCTGAAAGGTGTGAGGTCTGCAACATTGAAGCTGGCAGAAATTTGTAGTGTTGGGGGGAGAGTGATCTCATATGCATTGTTACCCAGTTTTGACATAATGGTGCAAGGTCCAACCCTTTTCATATGAATTTTTGAATACTTCCCTTTGGGAAGCCTTTCTTTTCTTAGGTAAGCCCAAACTTTGTCACCAATCTGAAAAATGTACTTCCCTTCTTTTCCTATCAGCCTGCTGTTTGTACTTGGAAGTTACTTTTTCAAGTTGTTGCCTTACTTCCTCTTGTACTTTTGCTATGAAATCTGCAAGCTCTTGCCCTTGAGCACTTGATTTAGGATCTTGTGAGACATCAATCAGATCTAAGGGACCTCTTGGGTGAATTCCATAGACTGTTTGGAAAGGATTTTTACCAGTTGATTTGTTTATGGAATCATTGAATGCAAATTCAGCCTGTGGAAGGATGGTGTCCCAAGTCTGAGTGTATTGCTTTGTAAGGAACCTTAATAGGTTTCCAAGGGACCTATTGACAACCTCTGATTGACCATCCATTTGTGGATGGTAGGCTGAACTATAAGTGAGGTTTGTACCAAGTTTCTTGTGTAGAGTTCTCCAAAAGTGCCCCTGAAACTTAACATCCCTGTCTGAGACTATAGACTTTGGTAAGCCATGAATCCTAAATACTTCTTTAAAGAATAAATGTGCAATATGAGAAGCATCATTAGTTCTCTTACAGGGTACAAAATGTGCCATTTTGCTGAATCTATGCACTATGACAAAAATGCTATCATAACCTTGCTTTGTTCTAGGTAACCCCGTGACAAAATCCATAGAAATAGACTCCCAAGGGCTGAGTAGGGATAGGTAATGGTTGGTACAAACCTTGATTTTTAGATGTCCCTTTTTCTTGCTGACAAATAGTACATTCTTGAAAAAATTTCAGAATATCATTATTCATCCTTGGCCAATAGTAATACCTTTTCACCAATTTTGTGGTCTTACCAATACCAAAATGACCACTCATTGAACCACAATGATTTTTCTAAATTATATTTGCTCTCATGGAGCATTTTGGGATGCACAAATGAGCCCCTTTGAACAATAATCCATTTTGTAGCAGAAAATCTAAATATTGGGTATGGTACTTACCCAACAAATTTGTGCAAACTTCAAATGCCTCTCCAAAATCTGGATCTACTGCATATAGATGTTTAAGGGCATAAATCCTAATGCCAATGCTATGTAATTGTATTTCTTCAACCAAATGAACCCTTCTACTAAGGGCATCAGCCATTTTATTGGATACACCCTTCTTATGCTTGATTGTGAAGGTGTATGCTTGAAAATGTTCCACCCATTTGACATGTTTTGCACTTAGTTTATCTTGTGAATTCAAAAAACTCAATGCATGGTTATCTGTAAAGACAATAAATTCCTTGGGAAGCAAATAGTGTCTCCATTTCTTAAGTGCCTGAACTAATGCATACAATTCCAATTCATATGTAGAATGTGTTTTCTTGGCATCATTTAACTTTTCTGAGAAAAATGCTATTGGTTTACCTTCTTGGCTTAATATAGCCCCTATTGCCAAGTTGCTTGCATCAGTCTCTACTGTGAAGACCTTGTGAAAGTTAGGAAGAGTCAATATGGGGTATTGGGCAACCTTGTTCTTCAAGTACCTGAATGCATCATCTGCTTGCTTTGTCCATGAGAACTTTGTCTTTTTGCCTCCCTTGATTGTGTCTAACATGGGTGCACAAATGTGGCTAAATTTCTTGATGAATTTCCTTTAAAAGGTGGCAAGACCATGAAAGATTTTGACATCTCCATGATTCTTTGGTGTATGCCAGTTGATTATGGCATCCACTTTGCTTGGATCCATCTTTAGTGTGCCCTGTGAGATAACAAACCCCAAGAAAACAAGTTCTTTCTTCATGAACATACATTTCTCCATATTTATGACCAATTTGTGGTCATGTAGCCTCTTTAATACCTATTCCACATG
This sequence comes from Thuja plicata, assembly GCA_018584345.1. NCBI lineage: Eukaryota > Viridiplantae > Streptophyta > Pinopsida > Cupressales > Cupressaceae > Thuja > Thuja plicata. Next base: position 2,268,291 of record MU226779.1, on the reverse strand, counting down.
CTGCAAATTCTCTTCTTTTCTGCTACTATATATTAGTATATCATCAAGATAAATAACAACAAATTTTCCAATAAAATCAATGAAAATTTCATTCATGAGCCTCATGAATGTACTAGGGGAATTACTTAGCCCAAATGGCATAACAAGCCATTCAAATAGGCCCTCAGTTGTTTTGAATGCCATCTTCAATTCATCACTTGGCCTTATTCTTATTTGGTGGTATCCAGACTTTAAGTCAATTTTTGTGAAATAGGATGCATTGCCAAGTTGATCTAGAAGGTCCTCCATTCTTGGTATGGGAAATCTGTACCTTATAGTAATATTTTTGATGGCTCTACTATCAGTACACAATCTCCATTTTCCATCCTTTTTAGGTGCCAAAACTGATGGGACAGCACAAGGGCTAAGGCTCTTTTGTATGAGGCCTTTATCTAGCAATTCTTTGACCT
>MU226779.1:2252700-2264442 GCA_018584345.1 Thuja plicata | reverse complement strand
TAATGGTCTAAAAACATGAAATAAAGACAAAAAAACTAAAACCTAAGAGTTTTTCCAATCCTTTGACCCTCAGTTGACCAAGGGCTTATCCTGCCTAATCTTGGTACTAGAGTCTCACAGTTGGATTATAAGGGAAACTCTTTATTCCTAAACAACCTATGTGCTATTAGGACCCTTTAGATGATCCTTACATTATTTTTTTGTCCTTCTAATGCTTAGTTGATGTAGAAGGTGGTCCTGCACCAAATTCCCACCGGGGTTTTCCTCTAATCAAGGTTTCCCCGTAATCATTTTATGTGTTATGTGATCTTGTGTTCAGATTCAAGTGATATATAATTGATTTATGTTTAAAGTTGCTGAAATAGAATAATTAATTAAACACTGATTCATCCCCCCCCCCCTCCTCAGTGTTTCCAACAATTGGTATCAGATCTCTAGTCCTCTGAAAGAAAGTTTAACCACTTGAGGAGATCATGGATTCAACAGAAGCAAAACATCTGAAAAAGAATCTTGAAGCAGCCCTTGAAGATCTAGACAGATCTGAGAAAGAAAATGAGGAACTTAAACTAAAAGTTGATGGCTCATAAATTCTTATCAAAAAGTTAAGAAAAGATTTGAAAGATTTCTCTACAAATGATTTGGGGAAAATGGTCAAGAAACTGAATGAAGAAAACTTATCTTTAAATGATAAGATAGAAGAATTGAATGATCAATTAACTGATAGCCTAACATCTATTGAAGAGAAGAACAAACATAATAAACAGTTAGATTAAGAACTCATGCAAGCTAATATGAAAATATTGGAATTGGAAAACATCAAGAATAAGATTGAATTTGAATTATCTGGAGCAAAAGACAAGATTGATAAACTTCACACAAGTTCTGATTTAATTCAATCACAGCTCTATGCACAAAAGATAAAAGGTGACACCACTATAATGGGATAATGTATAGCTCAAATTGAGATCAATTCATTACAAGAAAGAAAGAAAGCTCAAACAGAATCTACAGAAGAAAAGAAAACTGAGAATCATGAAGAGACTAAAGCAGAACACAAGGCAGTCAACCGTACTTTCTTTGCCTGTAACAAACATGGTCACTTGGAAAGAGATTGTGAGGATGTAATACCCTTTAATGGTTATTGTTACTCCTGTAATAAGTTTGGTCATAGGGCTATTCATTGCAGGACAAATCAAAGAAATCAGTCACAACTGAACCAAAGGAATCAGACTCAATACAATCAAAGAAACCAGCCTCAAAGAAACTTGCAGAACATTAAATGTCAGATATGTAACTACAATGGACACACAGCCAAGTAGTACAACATGATGAATAACAACATTAGACCTCATATCATTTGTCACTCACGTGGAAAAGATGGAAACATCTCAAGGTTTTGCAGGACACGAACACAAGGACAAGAGAATCCAAAAAGGTCTTTGTTTGAAGAATTAGGAGAAGTTATGTTTGTGGAAGCTAAAACTAACTCAGATAAAATATGGTTGAAGTAAATAAGGATAATGAAGAGAACAAGGTAGTAGATGCATCCTCAGTGGACGCACCTTCTACTTCTGGATAGTTGACCCTCATGGTCTTAGGGGGAGCTATTCTAGCTCTAAACCTTGCATGGCTGGTATACTCACCTCCAAGTATGTGCCTTTGGATTCATATCACTGATAAAAAAAGAATACAGTATACATTCACGCATTATCTATACTTCATTCTGAATAAAGTTTGAAAGTCTCAGTAAAAGCACTTACGACATTTAATGCAGAAAAAATTTATATAAATTGGTGGATTGATTGATTATTTTCATTGTTCACATCTGAGATAAAAAATTTGCAAAGCACAGAAGAACTAAGCATCAAAAGCAATCAAAGGTATTGATTTGATCAGTTGGTAAACAGATTGCAAGTTGAAATGGAACCCTAGTAGTTGCGTCATTTTGATTTACCGTGAAAACCTACTTAATCAAGCTACAAGTAAGTATGGAAACCCCAGTTGTATTTGACATTGCTGAAAGGAAGAGATTTGTCTTTAAGAAGCATCCATTCAAGTCTATATTAGATGATGCTGAAGGAGAATTCTCTAAGACTCTGTTAGGAGTCGTGCACATGGAAGACATTCACGCGTACATCTACTGCAAGAAGGAAATAGTTGGAGATAACACCATAGCTACTCTTATGGGTTCAATGATGAAACTAGACTACTCATTCAAGGATGAATATGCGCATCTCACTGATAACCCTATCTTTGAGTATTTCAACGCGCACGAGTTCTATGAGCCAGAATGGGTGAATATATTACTGAGCAGGATACATGATGACCTATATTAGATTGGTAAGGTTCCTATCTGCATCACTACAGACCTAATCCATGAAATGACTGGACTTCCTAAGACTAGACCAGTTCTTCCTAATGGCAAGGATATTAAGAAGTAGGTTGAACAAGTCTACTTATCTAGAAGTGATAGGCGTGGCATGACTGGCGATCCTATTAAGGAGAATGACATCAAACTACTCACTATGATACTTGGATACAAGTTTCAGCAAGCAAGCAGACTGAGTAGTGTGTCCGCAGCAACAGTTCTGGTAGCAAAAAGGATAGTGAAAGATAACACTCAATACAATCTCTATGAACTATTGTGCGCATATCTGATTGAGAACATCAAGGCTATTAAGCATGAGAAGAGAAAGATATTTAGGTTTGGCTCTTTGATCATCTACCTGTACTTCCACATTGTTGGAAAAGTTGCAAATATTTACCTAGATAGGAGTAAACCTACTATGTCTCAGATATCACTAAAAGCTACATCAGAGAGTAGTGCAAAAGATATTGTGGACGTGGATATCAAAACATTCAGGATCAAGATGCAAAAGAGGTTCAGGATACCTGAGAAGATAGTTGAGAAATACAAAGACACCATATGCTTCATGGTAGAAACTGACTATACTTGCATGGAGGAAGTTGAGCCTAGAACAAAATGGATTCACCCTCTCGGTTATGAAGTTGAAGAACATATTTTGGAAGGTTATGCACAAGTCCTCCTATCTGTGCCCAAGGATCCCAATGAACCTAGATGGGGTACTTATAGAGAAAAGACAAATCAAGTTGATTCTATCTTATATAATGCTGACAACAAAAGGAAGGCATCAAGGATTACCTCAAATATCTTAAAAGTTCATGGTGTTACACAAGAAGACCTAGACAGAGCTAGGGAAGCTAAGATAGCCAAAGAACTTGAGAAAACTCCCATTGAAGTAAAAATAGAAAAGTTTGATGATATGCCTAAGAAGAAGAAAAATAAATCAAATGTAGACACATTTGCGCCATCAACCACCATTGATCTAGAATCTTCACCACCTTCTGTACCCAGCAAGCTGACTAGAAGGAAGAAGTAAGTTCCTACAAGTCATCCATCCTCAAGAACTATAAGGAGCAAGGTAAAGAACACACAAGCCCCTCCTGAGGTAGGATTTAGACCTAGTCTAACTGTTCTAAAGAAAAGAATTGTTAATGAAGGAAGACTAGAATCTCTCAAGAGTGTATATGAAAAATATCAAGAGATAGACAAATTAGAAATTCATTCTATGATCATCTCTCACATGATTAAGTTCAAAAGGACAGTATTGGAACTCAAAATAGTCATACTAGACAAGGTATGGAACATACTTGATGTATTAAAGAGGCAAGAAATTGAAGAGGATATGAGGATAAGAGAAGAAACATTGGATAGTCTTCTTCCGGTATGTTCGCATGATGAGAAAGCCATTCTATTGGATTTAGTAAAGCCGTACCTAAGAACCAAAACAAGAGTTCTCCATATCATGAATAAGGAGTATGATCTGGTTGGTGAAGAGACTCAGAAATCCTTTGAGAAGGTACTTTTTGGATAGACATATGTATCCTTCAATAGTGCCTATAGCAAAGGTAACTCCAGTTCCTCCCAACAGGTTACAGAACCAGTGATTCAGGATGCACCCAAGATAGGTCCACAGGTTTTAGTGCCCTCAGTTTCAATAGCCTCTGATACAGTAAAAGATTTAGGAGATACTATAGTAATTGATGATATCAAAATATCCATGACTGCCTCTGAAAATGATATGGACAAAGTTGAAAAAGCATTTGTAAGCACTGAGGAGACAAAGGAGGTGTGCATTGATGACACATCTTTACAACAAGATGAAGTTCCCTCTAAAGATTCAACAGATTTGAATAAAGAGGAAGATAATCAAAATAATGAGACACCAGTCATGGAGATCCTAGTAAAAAGTGAATGCATGGATACTATTCAGAATACTATATTCACACCATCCATTCAACCATCTACTTCATTGTTGTCAAGCTTAACTCCTGACTCAACAAGTCTGGATGCATGGGGAGAAGAAGACTTGATCAAAATCAGCATCCTAGACTTGGAAAAAGCCAAAGACAAACAAGTTATGAGAAACCCTCTCTTTTTGGAATCAGTGAACATTCTGAATGACCTAGTGCCCGCGGACAAGAAAGTAGCTAAAATTCAGTCAGTTGATGATGTAGACAACATCCTAACAAACTTCAAAGCACATGTTACAAGCTTAGTAGACTCAGTACTAGAATTGCAGAAGATGAGTATAAAAAGGAAAGATTGAATGAACTGATAAAGAATTTTTCCTTAGATTTAAAGTCATTAAAGATTGGTTAGTCTATGTTGAAATAGTTGGCATCAAAAGGTAGAAAGGTTATTGCAAATTGCATGGACAGAGGCAAACTCACCTCTGAACATATCAAAAAGATAGAAGAGGCAGATATCTTGGTTAATAACATAAGACACTCAGTCAAAACATCATCCCAAGACATAAAAATCTGCAACAATATCTATCAAGGTCAGATAGACAAGATAGAAAAATCTAAAATGGAGATCAGTAAGATAAGGATCAGGCAGACTTAGTTGAGAAATGCACTTACGCCGTCCTTAGCAGTTCTGGATGAGAACATTAAACAGATTGATGCAACCATTGCTACTTATGATCAAGGACCGAACATGGATTTGACAAAGATGGAAAAAATCACATATGCCCTATGCGCCCATCTACAAACAATTGATGCACTAAAGGCATTCTGGCAGCAAGAGACGAAGAATCTGCAGATAGCCTATCCAGATGTATATAATGAGTAAGCATCTAGTGACTTACAATTTTGACACCTTTTTCATTAATGTCAAAGGGGGGGTAATGTATGTATGAGGAATAGTGTATATATATGCAAAGAAATATATAGTATATGTTAAGAGAAGAGAATATACAGTTTTTGGTGTTAGTCAATTTTGAGTAGCTTGGCAACATTCCTTTGTTGCCATTAATGACAAAGGGGGAGATTGTTGCCAAGTTGACTCCCAGGGAGTATATGACTTATTTTATGTTGTCATTATGACAACAAAGTCATATGAAGTTTTGACATCAAACTTAGTAGTGAAAATTGACTAAGTATAGAAGACAATACATAACAGAGATACACAGATGATCAGAGCACCAACGCACGTGCATATGGTTGATTCAGACTAAGTGCCTTTAGACATGAGGTCTATGATATGTTTTTATGCTTACCCTATACACGCATAGTACATAATGTTAGTATGGATAAGTTACAGCAAGAACAAGTACACTAGCAGTTCAGAATACAGAGTATGGAGATGACTTCAGGTTTTTGATTAGCGTGTAATTTTTTGTTATGTAAAGGCTAAGCACCTATTGTAGTAAGTTTATACCCATGTATTAAACATTATTGTAAACATGCTTAAGCCAATTTGTTTGGAAGCATTGTGTATGTTGTTTTTGTGCCGACTAAGGTCTTGTTTATAGTTGCGTCTATTCAGGCATAAACATATATATATATATATATATATGCAATGAAAATATATATTTGAAGTGTCGAAGAAATATGCACAGCAGAGCAGTGTAAATATGTCAGTATGAGATAGAGCCCTTAAAGAAGATAAGAGCATAAGCACATAACTGAAACTGATCAGACATCTGTGTCATATACATCAGTTCATTTTGGATATAGTGCATATCTATTCTCAGGAGGTTGTAGCCTTCTTTTCTCATTGAGCAGTGAGCTCTTGGGCAGTGAGTCCTCACCCCTAACAAGGTTGTTTGTAAAAGACTCCTAACAGGGTCAAGCCTTTTACCAGGTCATTGTACTTGCATTGTAAAGACTGCTCCTAATAGGGCAAAGGAACTTTAACAGGTTCGTTATACTAGTGCAATATTTGTGGGTACTAATTTCCACCGGGTTTTTACTCTAATCAAGGTTTCCCCGTAATCATTTTAAGTGTTATGTGATCTTGTGTTAAGCTTCGAGTGATATATAATTGATTTATTTTTAAAGTTTCTGAAATATAATAATTAGTTAAACATTGATTCACCCCCCCCCCTTTCTCTCAGTGTTTCCAACACAAATTTCACAAAGGAAAGATCCACTTTGATCAACCATAAGAAAATGGTTGATGCAAAAATGCATCAATCTATCAGAAATAAGAAGAAAGAAGAAAGCCTTACAATCCCAAATAATGGATGAAGAGTATGTAATAGATTTGAATTTATTAACACCTTATTTGAAATGAAACCTTTACCTTGGAATATAACAGATCTAGAAAAGCTTGTTTTATGATGTCTGTGTTGAGTTTCAGGAAATTCTACAATTGGATCTAGAACAAAAATATAGAGACAGACAAAACCCAGAAATCTTTTCCTTTTCTGAGTTAGGTCAACCTTGACCTCTTTACCGGGGTGCAATCATACCCCAAAATGTCAACCTTGACCTACACTACTCTGACGTAAATTCTATTCGCGAATCTTGAAAGTTAGATGAAAAGAGTATCCAAATTTGCTCCTAAATTTGCTATCCTATACCTGTACCTGCAAGAAAAATGGTTTTTTTGTTGGGGGAGGAGTTTTCCTTAGTCAAGCCCTGATTTAGGAAATAACCTTGAAATCAATACTTGAAATAGAGAATGCTAGCAAGTAGTATAATTAAATCTAACAATGAAGCTATGATATTCAATAGATATGCACAATTGTATTTCGAATGTAAACAAGTATGTAAATATAAAAGCTTGGACTCAATATTAGAAACCATAAAACTCCATGATTATATGCTTGGAATCCACCTTGAAGGAAGAATGAATGAATCTTGAGGATGCACAAAGGATCTTGAAGGAAGATCACACCACACATATGGATCGACCTAGGGTTTGAATGATGAATCTTGAATGCTTGAACCAAATCCCTTCAAATGATTGAATGCTTGAATCCTTGATCTTCAATTGAGAACTTGAAATCTTAAGAGGAAGACTTGAAAACATTTATTGAACTTTGAAATCTTGAGAACATGTAGAATTATTGCTTCTTAGAGTCTTGGATTGTTAGTTTTTTTTTGCGTAGTTGATGGTTAGAGAAAATGAGAGGAGAAGGCTTCCTAATATACCAATCTAGGGAATAATATTCTCGAGAGGCCTACATAGGAGAATTGAATTCCAATTTGACCTATACCCCTATAAGTGGACCTATATTAAATATAATTTAAGATTCGTCACTTCGGAACCTAAAACAACCGACCTGGAAGCAAGAAAATGACCTTTTGAATGTCTCCCGACAACCGACAAACTTTCCAATTGGAAAGGAGGACTTGGATCGAGGTCGAGGTTGACCATGACCTAGGTTAGTGTTGAGGTTGAGGTTGACCTAGGTCAAGGTTGAGTTTGACCTTGACCCAGGGAGTCAGAACCCCTGAAAATGTGCCAAGTGGGATAAATAGTGTCCAGAGAGGCCCAATCGAGGTCCTAAACAGGCACAGAAGCTGAGAAGGGTACAATAATGAGAGCAAAACATGATAATGGTATAAAAAACCCCCTAAGGAGGGATAAACATTCTTAACATGGAAGTGCTTCCATTTTAAGATGATACATTAAGCCCCCACTTTAGCGGGAGTATAGAAATTGAACATACTCATGGTAAAGTTAGAAGAAAGACTCCAGTGGATCACAAGGAGGTATAACATCACTTGGTTAAGGACATGAACCCCCAGACCAAGGATTCTAACTCAACATACATGCACAAGGGTATGAAAGCAAAGAGAAAATAATCATAGAAAGCATAAATGACTACATAAGCAAGACAAGAGAAACATTATAAATAACATAGCTTGATGATCTAATTGATGAACTATAACTGATTGAATGTTTGAAGATGTTATGTTGATGATCACCAAGACACAAAAAGTTAATGCAAGACATTAAATCAGTTAATGTATTGTATTTTTATTGATGTCAACTTGATATAATCTATATGGTCATACTGCTAAAGACTTCAAAGAACCAATGAATCAAAGGCTATGCTATCAGTAATGCATAAAAGTCAAGTATTCACAAAGTGACTGTATACACTGACATAGTGCACACCGACAGATAGAGTAAACCAAAGAGATCAAAGTCACAGTGTTACCCGATGAGAAAAAGCATGGCATTACCGATGATCAAAGTCACAGTGCTACCTGACAAGCAAAGCATAGTGTAACCCGATGGACAAAATGATAGTGTTGCTTGATGGACAGAGATCCCGAAGACAACTAAATTCTCACCGACGGAACAGTCAATTGTCACCGATGACTAACTGAAGTATTGATCGACAAAATAAAGAGTTCAGAAATGAAAAAAGGCTTAGCTGTCAAGAGATAAATATAAACTTAAATGGTACTTATCATTGTTTTAATCGACAAGATAAAGCCAGAGATAAGTAAAAGATTTAAAGTTGCTTTGTCTAGTTGGCAAGAAGATCTCTACGAGATAAATCAGGAGTTTTTCTTTAAATCTAATTGGCAAGAATTGTGGATCACACCAAAGATCAAGAAAGCCAAGAAATGGTGAAATCATGTCTATATAAGAGACAAGCTAATTCAATGTGAATTAGGGGAGTGACAAGAGAATAGATGTTGAAGAGTTTCTGAAGGAGAAGAAAGTATTCATTCAGACCTAATCAATCAAGCTGAGGATAGAGCTGAATTCTACACACACCGACGAATAGTGATACACCATCACAGAGAAGAACAGTGTGGAGAAAAGTTATTGAATTGATAACATTGATTAGAAAGGTAATGCACTTACAATAGATCTGAAAATCTACAATTCTAGATGTATATGTGAATAGATCAATTTACTGTTTCAATTTAGCCATTGAAGCATCAAGTCTCTTAACCAAGTAGGACTTAAAAGTCTTTTCTAATTGAGATACATCCCAAGGAGTATCAAAAAGTTTGATCATACAAAGTAGCATTGGATATGCCCGATACCTATTGACAAGCCAAGTGAGTGTTTGATCAAGGATGGTAGCATTAGATGCCAGATACTAAATGACAAACTATTCATTTAAATCCTCTAACAAGGTCACACCTAACAACATGTTTGTAACCTTTAACAGGGCTGGCTCTTCACTGAGCTCACTTCAGAAGAGTGAAAATTTGGGTTACTGGTCCTAGTGGTTTTCCCTTAACAGGATTTCCACATTAAAAATCCATGTGTCATGTGTTTATGAGTCATTACTTTATTGTTTTGCATTTCACATAAGTAAATCTGGATTGATCGGTATACAATAGTTATTTATTGTATTTCGGTAAATGGATAGACTGCTTATCGGTAAACATACATAAGAAGGTATTACAAAGTATTCTGACAAGTAGTAATTTGATATAAGTATTTGGAGGCATTCATCTTATAGGACTAAAGATAACTAGAGGTATAATTTTGTGGTACTAAGTTTTAAGGGTTGATTATTGGAATATTTTTGAGGCCACTAATTCACACCCCCCCCCCTCTCAATTATTACTAACAATTGGTATCATAGATTGTGTGTTTAGAAGGAAGGTTTCAAGACCTAAGCTAAAGATCACAAGATGAATAGATGAGATGTGCCCAAGTTGAACAAAGACAACTTTGCTTCATGGAAAATAAGGATAAGACTCCACTTATCAGGTATTGGAAATGATGCTACTCAATACTTAGATACTGAATATGTGTTTCCCACAGGAGCACTTAGAGTTGAAGAAATGAGAGAGAAGCATGAGCACAACTGCATGATAATTAAGGTTGCTTCCTCACTCTCTGATGCTGAATTTGAAGATGTAAAAGCATGCACAACTGCAAATTAGATGTGGGATAAATTAAAGCTTGTACATGGTGGTGATAAAAATGTTCTGAGAGGTAAGGCTGAAATCCTTAGAGGAAAGTTTGATGATCTCAGAATGAAAGAAGGTGAAAATGTCACACAGTACAACACAAGAATCAAAGAGGTAGTCAATGCTATCTGAGGAGTTGGAGGTGTACTAGATGAAGAGACAGTGGTGTACTAGATGAAGAGACAGTGGTAAGTAAAATTCTAAGAACCTTACTGCCTACTTATGCTATTAGAGTATCTTCCATACAAGAAATGAGAGCAGTAGCAAATAACAATGTTACTCTAGATACTTTAATTGGAAGACTAATTTCATTTGAGATGAATAACTTTGATAATAGTGTCTTACCAAACATAGAGTCTAGATTTAAATCTTCTCTGAGAATAAGTAAATCAAGTCATAAAAACACTATGAGAAAAGATAGTGAAAGTGAAAGTGAAGAATAAGATCTTGATGAAATTGAAGCACTTATGGCTAGAAGAATGCAGAGAGGAAAAGGTAAATTACCACTTGTATGTATTAATTGTAAAGAGATTAGACACTTTGTTGCAAGATCTCCAAACAGGAGAAAAGATGACAGAAGTAATGACAGGTCATTTGAAAAGAAGTTTGATAGAGGTGATAACCGATATTACAGAAGCAACTAACAATCAGAAAGAAGAGATACCCGAGACTACAAGGAAAAAGGAAAGAAGGCCACTTACCTAGCTACATGCAAAGATGAAGATACTGACACCGAATCTGATGAAGACATCGAGATGGTGTTTGTGGTAGTAAAAGTTGAGTCAGATGAAGATGAAGAAAGGTATGTAGAAACTTCACTCATATCTAAAGTTTGTAAAAATGATGTCTGGATCATAGATAGTGGCTGCACTCACCATATGACTAGTGACAAACAAAATTTTGAAACTTTTGAATACTATAATGGTGGTTCAGTAAGAATGGGTAATGATACACCTTGTCCAATTGAAGGTAAAGGAACTATAATGTTGAATAACCTGACAAAATGTGAAAATGATTATTAAGTGAAAGGATTGAATTATAATCTATTGAGTGTTTCTTAGTTGAACAATTTAGGTCACAGAGTAGCATTTGAAAATAAGAAGGCAAAGATCTTCAATGAATCAGGAAGTTTGATTAGTACAGGTGAGCAGACAAAAGGTAACTTATTTTATCTGAATGATACTGACACCACTTGCTTAATGGCTAGAAATGAAGACATATGGTTGTGGCATAAAATATTGTGCCATGTAAATTTTGACAACATGATAAAGATAAGCAAAAAGAGAAATGTAAGAGTCTTACCAAGGATGTCATGTGCAAAAATTGTCAAAAAGGTAAGATGACAAAGTCCAGTTTCAAAAGAAAAAACCATACATCTAATGCCATTCTAGAATTAGTCCATACTAATCTATGTGGACCCATGAGGACAAAGAGTTACTATGGTGATAGATATTTTATTCTCTTTGTTGATGATTACTCTAGAATGATGACAATTATGTTTCTAAAAGATAAATCAGAAGCATTCAAGATGTT
>MU226779.1:2220734-2244347 GCA_018584345.1 Thuja plicata | reverse complement strand
TTGAGGATGCACAAAGGATCTTGAAGGAAGATCACACCACCATGATGGATAGATCTAGGGTTTGAATGATGAATCTTGAATGCTTGAACCAAATCCCTTTAAAGGCTTGAATGCTTGAATCCTTGATGTTCAATGGAGAACTTGAATGATTGAAACAAAGAATGGAAAACCTTGATTGAACTTTGAAAGATTGAGAACATGTAGAATTCTTGCTTCTTAGAGTCTTGGATTGTTAGTCTTTTTTTACTTAGTTGATGGTTAGAGAAAATGAGAGGAGAAGGATTCCTTATATACCAATCTAGGGCACAATCTTCTAGAGAGGCCTACATAGGAGAATTAAATTCCAATTAGACCTATACCCCTAGAAGTGGACCTATATTAAATATAATTTAAGATTCATCTCTTCGGAACCCGAAATAGCCGACTCAGAAGCAGGAAAATGACCTTTTGAATGTCCCCCGGCAGCCAAAAAACTTTCCAATTGGAAAGGGGGACCTAGGTCGAGGGTGAGGTTGACCCTAACCTATGTCAGGGTCGAGGTCGACCTTGACCCAGGGAGTCAGAACCCTTGAAAAATGTGCCAGGTGGGATAAATAGTGTCTGAAGAGGCCCAATCAGGGTCCTAAATAGGCACAGAAGATGAGAGGACAACATGATGATGGTCTAAAACACCCCCTAAGGAGGGATACATGTTCTTAACATGGAAGTGCTTCCATTTTAAGATGATACAATATCTAATGAGGGAATATTATTTAGAAATGTGATGGATTGATAAGACGCTAACTAGGGTTGACATTTAATTTAAGGTTTAGGATTAAGGTTGGATTTATTTGAGTATTAAGGTTAGGGTTCAACTTGGTTTAATGTGTGATTCAATTTAGAGTTAAGGTTAGTGTTCAATTTAGTTTACTACTTAATTATGTCTAATTTGATTTAGGGGTTGGGCTCAATTTGATATACATTAAGTTTGAATTTGATTTGGAGTAGAATCTAGATTAAGGTTAGGGTTATGGTTCCATTTGGTTTAGTGGTGGGATTAGAGTTCAATTTTGTATTAAGTTTCAAATTGGTCTTTTGTTAGGAAAATTTCATTTATTTAGGGTTAAGGTCAAGGTTAAATTTGATTTATTGTTTAGTTAGATTTATGATTATGGTTTAGTTTTCTTTAGTATTAGGTTTGTAGTAGATTTTGGCATTTGGTTAAAGTTAAAGTTTAATTTAGCATGATCTATTTAATTAGGATTGGTGTTAGGACTACCATTAAATTTGTTTTAGGGTTAGGGATCAATTTGATTTAGTGTTAGATAGAGTTAAGTCTTAATTTAGTTGGGTTCAATTTGGTTTAGGGTAATATTTCAAGAGACCTCTTGCTCTATTTTTCTTTCTTCTTTATAGGTTATGTTGTGATTTGAAACATTAATTCAAAAAATTACCACATAATTAAATTTGAAAGAATATTAAAATAATTATATAACTTATTATGAATTAATATTAATTATTTCTCTCTAAAATTTATTGTTCATTAATGATAAAATGGAAGAAAATCTTAATTTATTCAAGTACTTTTGAATTTTAGATTGAAAAATATTGAAACATCTTATTTTTTAACACTTTTCCAATTTAGTCATTGAGCAAATCTTTTTATAGTTTTTTTTTTCAAAATAAGATATTTATAAATAACAATTATGTTACTATATTTATATTTATAAATATGATAAGATACTTTTCTAATGTTTATTAGAAAAGTAAGATGAAACGTATTTAATCTAATTTAGAAAACTAATATCTAATTAGAAACATTTACATTTTTCATTGACAATAAAAATATTTCTACATTCTATTTAGACTTTTCCCCAGTGTCTATGCAGCCATCAGAAACTCAATTTTTACAAAGGAAAGTTAAAAAAAAAAGACTAAGTCCCTCCTTGGTAACATTAGAAAACCTGATGGCTGGATAGACGTTGCCAGACTTTTCTACTAAAATGTTTCTATATTTTCTTTATATTTTTCTAATATTCCACTTTTCTAATTGAGAATAAAGATGTTTCTAATAAAAAAAAGTTTAAAAATAATATAGAAAAGTATAAAGAGAATATAGAAATATTTTTATTGTCAACTAAAAAAGTAAGATGTTTCTAATTACTTTTTTACTATATTATTATTATACATCTTTATTCTCATTAATCACTCTCTTATATAATTTTTATAATTTATTTAATAAAATCTCTTACACATTTTTTTAAATAATAAATTAATTACTATATTTATATTTATAAATATGAAAAGCTAATTTTGATATTGTTTTAATTTATTTTAATATTTAATTATAGAAACATCACAAAATTGATAATTAAATGTAAAGGAAACAAATAGATATTTTAAAAATAAAAATTTTGTTACAAGAAAAAATAATTTATAAATACAAAGTATATATTGCGAACTAGATATGCCACAAAGCCATATGCATTGTATATTCAGTAAGCCTTTTGCAAAGCCATTGAACATTTGTAATGGATGAACTATTGTTCGAAGCACAAAAGTCACAAACGTAGAAAGAGCATGTGGACAATGAGATCTTCCGCATTTGTATTGCCTTGAAATTTGTGAAGAACATCAATTGTGAATGTAGGAATTAGGTTCTTATAAGTCTGACAATGAAGTCGGGTTTGTGTATTATTGAAAGTAAGTCACCATAGAGAAATCAACAATGATAGGTGGACCTATCAATTAATTTCAAATTGCATCGACATTTATAGCTTTCATAGGAATTAAGAAGAGACAAAATAAAAAAAACTTGAAGCTACAAGATTCAATATGCAATTCCTATTCAACAACTTAAAAATTGATTATACAAATCCTGACTACATTAGAACAAAATATGTATAAAAAAAAGAAAAAAAACCAAGATGCCAAATGAAACACAAACATGTCAACTTTGCTTAATCACAATTTCAGCTAATAGATATGAAAAAATATGTTCACATAACAGTGCATGTGGTCAAAACACAACAATGGAAAAAGATCAGAATTATCACACCTATGCATCCTTTTATACTTACATCTTAAATTCTAAAACAAAACAACACAAATAAGAGATCTCTCTATTCAAACATGATAGTGTACATCAAAGTAAAATAAGATGCTACAACAAACATGCATTTAATATTTTCACTCCACTTACATGCGTTTAATATTCTTCACCACCATTGAATTTCCACTCTACTCACATCTGTTTAATATATTAGAAAACTAAACATTACATAAAGAAATTAATGCCACTCACGCGTGTCACTTTCTATTATTAAAATTGCCAAAAAAACCTCTATTGTTTCCCTATTCGTATTCCATTGTTGTTGCCATTATTAATGACGCATTTGTTGGTCCCGTTATTTTTGGTTTTTTCTCATGCATGGATAGTGAATTGTGAGTTGGTAGTAGAATTTGAAAGGTTTCTTTTTTCTTACACCATTTTTTTGGAGACCTCCAATAGGGGGTTTGATGCCATTGTAGGTTACGCCTCTTGGCGTAATGATTTTTGTAATCATAAACTAAGTTACATTTTCACTTTTAGGGGGTTTCATTGTAAGTTTTAGCATTAAATTCATTTTTTTTCCTGTCTAAAATCAAAAAACAAATTTTCCTAGCAACAAGGGATAAAGAATCACTACCTTGAGCAACATCTACTACCTTATTTCCTTAGACCTTTTCTTGAGCCAAGTTACTATGAACAGAATAATGTTTTGTATAATAACAATTAAGTGGAATATAAACTATTGTGTCTTACTATATCTTAGGATGCTCTACATCACATAGAGCACACTTAGTGCCCTTTCACTACTAGGAGCATCACCCAACAATTATATGGAGACTTTAGATCTTCATTTGAATGTGATGTTTTCAAATATAATTAGACACATACTAAGACTTTTGATGTACAATATACTTTAGAGGATATTCTAGATCCTTCTTATCCAATGACATAATTAGAGTTCAAAGTTGATTATTCAAGAGCTTTTAGTGAAATTATGCATAATAGGGTTCTTCATGTCTATAAGATCCTTTTCCTTGGGAGACTTATTTACTAGAAATTTTACATCCACTTGTGGACTCTCACCTTTTAGATCTTGATGACTCTCTTAAGGAAATCCTAATCCTATCATTTTATATAGCACATCAAGTTGTGTCATCTCCTATTCTAGATTATCTTTCTCTCCCCACCACATCATGCTAATCACATGAAACATCTTGATGCACTTTGGTATAAGTCTTACACTTTAGTGGTCATTGTTCTTGAATCTTGAATGTCACATTCATGGTCCAACATAAAATCAAGACACATGAGTAACTTCTATAATAATATATCTTGATTACTTTCTATATTCTACTCCAGTAGGAATTCACAATTTAACAAGTCAAAGTGTCACACTTAAAAAATGAAGATACATAATTTGTTATAGAGGATCCAACTACAAGTTTACTATGTGACCTTCTACAGTGCCCTTACCTCTTCTTTGTGGAGGAACACATGCACCTTTTCTTGTAGGGATTTCAAGACACTCTTATATCAAGCTTCTTAGTCCTTCTATATCTTCCCTCTTTTTAGGGAGAATTTTTTACCCATGGGTTTTCTCCTCTTCCTTGTCTATGAGAGTTTACTTACACATGAGTACCCAACATGGTTTTCTTTTTAGCACCCATTCTTGCATCTTTTACTTTCTTTTAGCATTTCCTTAAGTTGCACTTAAGGGGGGGGGGGGGGGGGTGTTGATGTCATATTATTACAACAAAATATGACTTAGTTCTAAGTAAATTATTGCACATATTTTTGATATTAAAAGAAACAAAAAAAAGAGTGTTGTCCCATTAATACAATAGCCCAGAGGGCATTCAATCAACACATGGACAATAACAACACATTACCAACAAATTAATCACTAACTACTAACATAAATAACATCAAAAAGTAACGATCATCTGAACCATCAAAAATTAATAGTTGCCCTTGGAATTACTATCCAGCATACCATCTAATCTACTAAAATCCTGATAATAGGGTCACCTAGGGCCATCCCTAGTTAAAAAATTAGAACAATTACTATCAGTATCATAATTAAAAACCAAAAAAACATTAATTGTCTTTAAACTATGTCTAGGACAACAAATATTAGCAAAGCAAATAAACATTAGGAGGGATGATGTCCCTATTGAGCCCCTTTGAAATTGCATCTCACTCAATCTTGCACATGTTATTTAAGTTGAATTAGGTAATTATTTTCATTTCTTAGAATAGGAACAATAATTTTGCATAATCATGAGATTCTATTTTTTTCCTCATCCTCATCGATATGGAAATTTAAATAAGCAAATCTTTTTTTTTTTTGGTTTTTGCCTTATCTTTAGTGGATTTAGAAATTATAAGGCTATATAATGTAACTCCATTTCTGTCATTAAAATATAATTAGAAATAATATTTTTTTCGTGAGCAATCTATATATGGTAAACTTAGCTAATTTATTTTATTGTGAGTTTGTGAATTTGTTCCAACTCTTTGTAGAGAAATTCGATTTATGTTCCTTGGGAGCAACTCGTGCATTTTATTTTTGTGTGCATTGGTTTGTTGGAACCGTGGCGGGTTTGCTATGATTTGGCAAGAATTTCATATGTGTGCACTGAGCATTTATTCTATTCTCTCCATTATGGTTTTTTGCCTATTTGAGAGGTAGGGCTTTTTGTATTTTATTAATTTCTTAGTATTTTCATTTGATTCTTATTTGTAATCTTATTGAGAGATGATTATGATTTTTTTCACCATATTTCTTATTGCTTTTAACGCCTGACTGGGCTTGTATGAGTATTTGGATTTTCGAATGGTAATTTATCGTCGTTAGGTTGTCTGTTTTCTCCCATAAAGTAGGATTTCATATTTTATTACATTTTTGGGTTAGTGGGATCCTAATAACCAATGAGTTTTAATTTTGTCACAAGATTTTGAGTTTCATTTTTGAGCATTTTTTGGGTGCCTCCATTTGCATAAGCTCGAGATTTGTCTGTCACCATGTTTGGCAAGTTTTAAATGTTCACCTTGGTTGATCCCATGATTTTTGTAGGGTCATACAATTATAATGGATTGAGGACATTTCTAGTATTATTTATCATGATCTAAACTCGCCTATTTATCAATAAATTGATAATTTTTATACCTTGTCGGTTATTGCCAGAATTTAGGATTTTAATGCTTTTGGAAAATTTTGAGCCTTTCTTGTGTTCTAGAAAGATGTTTAATGGATTCCATTAGAATCTGTGCTCTTGTAAAAGTCACCAATCGAGTGACTTGATATGTTCACTTTGTGCGTGTGATTCTCAGTTTCATGCCTTGAGTATTTTGGGAGTTGAATTGCCTCCTATTATTGCTTGATTTCTTGTTGGTACTTTTTCACCTATGTCCTTGGTGTAGACCAAGTAGACATTTTATATTATCTATGTCCTTGGTGTAGACCAAATATACATGTCATTATACTCATGTCCTCAATGTAGACTGGGTAGACTTGTTAGTGAGAACCGTGTCCTTAGTATGAACTAAGTGGACAAGCTTGTTATTCACATCCTTGATATAGACTAAGTAGACAAACCTTGTCTTCTTATCTCTTTTATTGTGAAGTTGAGCCGTAGGAATAGGTGCATTGGGTAGGTATTGTGAGTAGCTCCTCACATGTGCCCCAACCCACAAGTGCTCATATCAGACACATCCACGAGTTCTTAAAAAGTGATAACGTAATAAAATAAATTGGGTATAAATATTGAACAATATAAATTGGAAACCTCAGATGTCGACTATTGAACCATATGGGTAGTGGAAACCATTGAATCCCCATATGTCATGAGTGACTTGTGCGGGTGGTAGGTGGTGCTTGAGTCCCTATATATCAGTTATTAACCTGTGCGGGTATGAATACTCTTTATGCTTATTACTCTCATGCATAGGTCCTGTAGTAGTGAGTAGTACCCTTGTGTATTGTGGTTGTGCTGCATTGTTTTGTGTATTAGACATTAGTCCACATATTGAGTTTTCTCCATGTGTTATTGTTTATCTTTATTTGAGTGCATTGATTGGCATGAGTGTATACTTGCATTCCATGATATGCTTGTTCCTTTATTTGGGCCATGTGACTACCTCCCCGAGCATGATGGGGTGGGACCAAGGGTTCCAAATGGTCAGGTGATGTGACCAACCACTATTGGGAACTAACATATAGGTGATGGATCTGATCGAGAGACTTAGAGTGATGTGGATCACACGTTCTATCCCTCTACTTTTACATTTTAGTAATTTATGTACTTTTGATGATATGCTTAGTAGATTAGGTTTAATTTATGTTGATTGTGATTATATTGAGTGTGTACGTCCTCAATTTTATTTATCTAGTACTCCTCAGTGTGGAGTTGTACTTATTTAGGTTGTACATTGGAGTCGATATTAGTTTACTTACAAATTTATGCTTTTTGTAGAATTTTGCACATATGTTTGTTGTTTCTATGCATATGTTTGGAATTTATACACATTTGTTATCTATTTTTGTGCCTTTGTACTGGCTTTGTGTTTCTGTGCACTCATCTTGTTTCTTCCCAGATAATTACCAGAGTTGTGCATATGTTCTGATCCTTCTCCTTCATATTTATAATAGTTTGATGTTATCTTAGGTCTGTGTAAAAAAAATTGATATTTAGATTCTTTGTGTTATTGGGACCATTTTCATGTATTTACATTCTATTTTTTGTTTTATTTTGTGGTTGTTTAGATCACATTTTGATTTGATTTTTAAATGAACCCAGTGATGGATCATGCTAAAGATGGACTTGTCTTCTCGATTGACGACCGTGGATGAGTGTCTGG
The DNA here is from genome assembly GCA_018584345.1 of Thuja plicata. NCBI lineage: Eukaryota > Viridiplantae > Streptophyta > Pinopsida > Cupressales > Cupressaceae > Thuja > Thuja plicata. Next base: position 2,236,456 of record MU226779.1, on the reverse strand, counting down.
TCTTATCTCGCGAGGCTCGTGGATGTGGTCCAGGCTCTCACGTGGTGACCTTGAATGGAAATTGTCCATTCTAATTTTTATTGGGGTTGTCATGGAACCTTGTAGGTACTTCTGAGTCTTCTGCTTGTGCATGATCATGTGACGATCATGGTATATTTATATCCTTGGTTATGCATTATTTTTATAGATGCACTTATGTTCATGATTTTTTTCCATGTTTCAAAAAAAATTCTTAGTGCATATTTGACTCTATGTTCCGAGGGTCCCTTGGCGGGGCATTACAAAATAATAAATGAATTTTAAACTGACAAAAGAGGTTATAGAAAAAATGTGTAAAGCAAATAAAAAAATACTACTTTCCAACTTCAACTAGTCTAAACACATAACTTCTATTATAGTAGTTTGGGTATAACTATGGAACTACTTCTAAATGATATAAGAGCTTCATATTGAACACAAACCTTATAATTGTTGGTGGAGGGTTTTATTTAAATATTACAAGATGTTGCAAATGCATTTCATACATAAATTAACAAATACAATTTTTGCTAAACTAATCATTCATATATAGGGTCAATTATGATAAATTTAAAGATATTTTAATGGATCTCTTTCTAAGAATATAATAGAGTAACATCTAACATTCAAATGCATGCTAAAATCAACAAATGAAAGATAATACATATCCAATATGTTATATCCCTTACAATTTTGTTGATATAAGCTAAGGATAATCACAACAACAAGATTGGAGGTCAAGGATCATGAAGCAGAGTCCCAAATAACCCAAACATCCAACACAATTATAGTAGTAAGGAAATACTAAGATATACAAAAATAGTCCCTATACCATCCAAATGCCCAACCAACAATAAAAGAAAAGATTTATCTCATATGCACAGACTGTAAAACCTCATAGTAGTGCCTAATAAATGCCACAAAATATTCCCATGCCATGCAAAGGTAAAACTTCATGGATTGTTAATGACTCATAACAACATTAAGGTTAAGTGACATGCCAACCACAGTTACCAACACTCTTTCTCTCCTACTTAGTTCATTTTCCCTTCAAATGTTATGTTTGAAGGAATTTTTGCCACTCTGGACTTTATTTTATATTTTCATGATTTATTTCATATATTATGGTTTTAACTTTTATACAATATACCATGCCTCATAATCTCCTTTAAACTACGAGGTCATCATTTCCATTGAACTACCAAAATAAACACAGCATAATAACTTTATCTATAAATACCAACAAGCAAATCTTGTTTTCTAATCAAGCACCCTGAAAGAAACCTTAGAGCTAAGTTAATTTATTAATTGAGCTTTGATTGACAATGACCAAGTAACACTACAAGAAAAAAATAATAAAAAGATCACTTGAACTAGGCAAGATCACACAACTCATAAAAGGATGACTATTACATCACCATGTTATCGATTCGCCTAAAAATACATAAACAACATTTATGAGGCATTCCGATCAATCACTTTTTGATGCCATTGATAGATTAATATTGAACCAACTTAACAAATGTGGTCTTTAAAATCCATAATGCTTGTATTATCACTAATAACTACATGGTAGTATTCAATCATATTATATCATGTTCCAAAGTAATATAATTTTAAGGTTTAGACACTACTGTACCACTCTTAAGAGGTAAAGCATGTATGGCACAAAGTTAAATGTCATCTTTATATTACCATTAATATTGACCTTCAAATTTTAGAGAAGGATAAATATGAAGAAGCACACCATTGATGTCAAAACATCTCCTTGCCATATGGTTTATAAGTTGTAGGTACACATATATTGCCATGTTTATAAGATGAAGTCACACTCAAATCTACAAATAGATCAAGTACTACTTATGAAACTATACCACTCAAATAAAAAAATCAACAATATCTAAACATAATTAAAAAGAAAAATAAAATTTATGAAAGCCATAACCTTCCTTAGTTGCATGACATCTTTGCTTGTACAATCTGAGTTGGCCTAGTGGTGGAGAACTTGTGCTCTTTAAGAGAGGCCACGAGTTGAAAGAGAGGTTCCCAATAAGGCCTCCCATAAGGAATACATGATAGTTCCATATTACTATAAGCCATATGTAGGTCTATATACAGATTGTCTGATATCATGGACTATGAAAGAAACTTTCTTTCTTTATTATCCTAATTTTTCCTCACTATAGAAACTCATTTGAATTTGACTACGGCTTAGTGTAAGAAGTACATGATAGTTCCATATTACTATAATCCATATGTAGACCTAAATAGAGATTATCCTATACCATAGACTTAGACTATGAAAAAATCTTTCTCTCTTTCTTACCCTAATTTATTTGTCTAGGAGTACCTACTTATGGCTCCATTATATAAGTAGGTATTGGCTCCTTAATGGGAATAAAACATGATTATAATAATATAATAATAATAATAATAATTAAGATTCAACGAGACCTCGCATATATGAAAGTAAGATTTTGTTCCCTCTACTTTACTACCAATCTGTCGCACCGACGGGAGTTGTAACGCTGTTGAAGAGGGGCAGTGCCTATAAATTACCTGCGTCTCAGAGGCGCAGTAGATCTGGGGAAGAATGTCAGCAATGGCGATCGGGGCAGTGTGGGCTGTGGCTTTGATACTGTTAGCGCCTCTTTGCGCAGGAGAAATAAGGGTTTCGGAGATTCGATTGGATGCGCGGTCAATCATCCCGTTCGATGAGTTCGGGTTCACGCACAGAGGGCACTTGGAAATGACAGTGAAGGATGCATCGTACAAAGCTGAAAAGGAACATGATCCGGCTCACATGGGTTTCTTCCTGAGCACGCGAGAGGCTTGGATCCATGTCCTCCATGAGCTCCAGCGCGGCGAAATCCACTGCGTTCTCGACAGTAAGCTCATCAAGCCCGTTTTCACTTTCAATAGTCTCCAAAACGGCGCTGCTAACATTAACTATCATGATTTCGATGCCAATCAGTACACCCTTGTTTTTGCCAATTGCATTCCGGAAACCCTCGTTTCTATGGATGTGAGAACTGTTATGTATAATTTAGAGGGTGGGACTGGGACTAAAGATTATCTTTCAGCTGGTGAAACCGTGCTTCCCAGGCTTTATTTTGTCCTGTTTTTGATATACTTGGTTCTGTCTGGGGTTTGGATCTATGTCGTGGTGAAGCACCGCGCTACGGCCTACCGGATCCATGTCTTTATGATCGCACTGGTCTGCCTCAAAGCCCTAAATTTAATCTGCGAGGCAGAAGATAAGTCTTATATCAAGAGAACCGGGACTGCTCATGGATGGGATGTGTTGTTTTATATCTTCAGCTTCCTCAAGGGAATCATGCTGTTTACTCTAATTGTCCTGATTGGCACGGGCTGGTCGTTTTTGAAACCCTATCTTCAGGGGAAGGAGAAAAAGGTTTTGATGGTTGTGATTCCCTTGCAAGTTATTGCTAACATCGCCACTGTTGTGATCGATGAGACCGGGCCGTATGCAAAAGATTGGCTTGCTTGGAAGCAGATGCTTTTGCTTGTGGACGTGATTTGCTGCTGTGCTGTTCTCTTCCCCATTGTCTGGTCTATCAAGAATTTGCGCGAGGCTGCTCACACAGATGGTAAGGCTGCGGTCAATCTGATGAAATTGACGCTTTTCAGGCAGTATTATATTGTGGTGGTGGGTTATATCTATTTTACCAGGGTTGTGGTCTATGCCCTGGCTACCATTACCGCTTACCAGTATGCTTGGACTAGTATATTGGCTGGAGAATTGGCGACACTTGGGTTTTATGTATTTACCGGTTACAAGTTCCAGCCTATAGGACACAATCCCTATTTTGTCATAGACGAAGACGAGGAGGAGGCTGCCGCGCAGGCATTGAAGATGGACGATGACTTTGAGTTGTAAGATGGTGGTTTTTTGAAGAACCCTTGTGCAGATCTGGATCAAGATGCTCAGTAGTCGTAATTCTTCCAATTGGCCCTTCAAAGGACCTTGGAATTCAAGTATTCCTGAGGGATTAACCAAGGTGGGTTAATCTGCTGCAAGTTTCTGTTTTGTTTATGTATCGTTATGTAGTAGGATTTTTCTATCTTTATTTTTTTGTTTTCCACTTACCTGTGGTAGATATTGATTTCTGTATTTGAAAGTAGACGCCAAAGACAAGGAACTGTGGATTGTGGCATATAAACTTGTGGCCGTGTTCTTTGAACTTAGATAGTTAATTTGTACTAAATTTAAAGGATTATTGCCATTTATAAAATAAATTCTTTGAAATTTCAGATTCTGCTTGTTTAAGTAAGTGTTTTAACTTTTAGCTTTAATTTTCTGTAAAAAATAGTGTCATCTGCCATGCTTACGGTTTCGAGACTATGACATTGATTCACAGTACTCAAGCTCTATGTCATTACTTTACTTTTATAATCCTGATAGAACGATTGTTTAGAGATCTTGGAACAAATATATTGTAGAATTAGGCGTGACAAATTAGGTTTATTTTGGTATGAGTTTCTATTCTATGAATGTATCTTCAGATAGCTGGCGAGTTGCCAATAGGCTTTTTTTTCCTGTGGTGTTCCTGTTCTTAATAATAGATATTGCTTTAGGCATTTGGAAATTGAGGCCAAACACAAATAATGGTTATTCTGCCTTTTTATATAAGGAATTTGTGCTGCTACAAAATAAGTAATCTGGTTTCTTTGAGATTTGCTGATTTTTTTTTTCTTCTGGTATGCTTACAATTTGCAGATTGTTCCAGTCATTTACTAGATGCAAGATCTATATGGTTATTTTATTGATTGATGCAATTGGGTGTTTTAAGATGTATAGAGATATCATGTGGATTTTAATTGAGAGGGATTTTTTCCATCTGCATAGACATTATTTGATTGTTGACAATGTCTTTACGATTTATTATTGTTTTAAGATTATATATTCAAATGATGAGATGCTACAATGGCATGCCTAAGAATGATATCATTTTCCATATTGTGGATGGGGAGTATGGTAGTAACTGGAACAAGTATATAATGTCACTGAATGCACTCTCTTGACTGGGTATATGTACATGGGCATTTTCAGTCAACGGTGTGTACTATGAATGCTCTTTTCAGCATGCTTTAGTAGTAGTTAGACTTCCACTAAACCAACAATTATAAGTATAGAGAAAATCTCTTCAATTCTTTTTCTTCAACGTGGCTAGTTTTGGCACAATCTAAACTGGTAGACTATTAGGCACAGAAGGTTGAGATTCACTTTAACAAACTGTACTTTTCATCAATTCAACTAGCTTTCTTGTAACTATGAATTCATTGTGTTGCTGGCATGCATTATAAAGTATAAATGATGTTTGTATGTGATTTCCATTTGCACGGTCGCTAACCATCTAAGCATCCTTTCCTCATGTATTTCGTTTTTCTTCCTATTGCTTGATTTATGTGGGGAAGATTTTGTGTGGGCATGGTGTGTTGCTGTTATCAAACAGGCTTGAGTTGAAATCAATTACCATCATTTTTATGTGTTGGGACATTTTTGTTTTGAAATGTATGTTAGCTCGTGTAAACCCCTTTGCGGATGCATGTTATCCATTATGATTGTTTGGTTGCATGATTGAATTTTTTTTCCCTCCACAGCTCTCCAAACATCTGATTGTTCTGAATTGCAGCAATTTTGGTTTGGAGCTTATTGGAACTTGTTTGTCAAGAACATTGCTTATGTAATTGGTTATTAGTTATTTTGTAATTGCTGTTATCAAACAGGCTTGAGTTGAAATCAATTACCATCATTTTTATGTGTTGGGACAATTTTGTTTTGAAATGTATGTTAGCTCGTGTGAATCCCCTTTGCGGATGCATGTTATCCATTATGATTGTTTTGTTGCATGATTGAATTTTTTTCCCTCCACAGCTCTCCAAACATCTGATTGTTCTGAATTGTAGCAATTTTGGTTTGGAGCTTATTGGAACTTGTTTGTCAAGAACATTGCTTATGTAAGGTTATTAGTTATTTTGTAGTTGTAGATTTTAGTTTTCTATTCGGCTGCATTTTGTGGTCAATAATTTTAACATTAAATTTACAATGATAGATGGAGAATTTTGGATCATCTTTTTTTTCATTTTAAATTCTTTCACTATAACATCCAATACTGTCGATTTATATTTTCAATGATTTTCTTAAGTTGGACTGATTCTGCAAGCTATCAAGCATTCTAGAAGCCCATGATAAATAATAGTGAAGAAAGTTGAAAACAATTAAGTAGTTGTTAAAAACAGAACCAACATCTTTCCGAGTAATGTTGAAGAACATTACTCATATAAGAAATCCTAAGATTTTTCGGAGATTCAACATATGCTAAGTTACCGGATTCGCGTATTTGACCCCGGATCCGGGTCCAGGTCCGGATTCTCGACCCGGTCCGTGCTGGATCCGAGCAGGGTCTGCATTTTGACCTGTGGGTCCGGATGGATCCGTGGCCCACGGATCCAGACGGACCCACAAGTCAAAATGCTGACCCTGCCTGGATCCAGCATGGACCAGGAGGAGAAAACAAGGATCCTCAAGGATCTGCCGCGAATCCACAGAGACCTGCGGCCAGCCAAGATGTAAAGTGGTAAAATTAAGACTTTTTTTTGCCTTGAAAAATAACTCTCGGAGCCTTTATAAAATAATTAAAGTCGGTTGAGCTTTCGGGGGTGCTGCCCCTGAAAACCCCCGCGGGGGCGCTGCCCCTTGACCCCGCCCTGTACTGTGACAGGGAGCGCACAAGGGGCGCTGCCCCTTGACCCGCTGCCTCTTGACCCCATCTTTGGGGGCTTTGCCCTCAAACCCCCATTTAATAATTTTGGGTGGAAACTACGCCAATAAAAGTGGGGAAAAATTAACCTTCGACTCTTATTAGGCTCCATATAGAAGATGATGATGATGAAGAAGAGAATATCAATAAATTATTAATCCATTAGTTGAACTTCAAACAATGATACTTGAATTGATGTTATGATTTAATTTTGATGTTTTGAATCTTTGAGGGCATTGATCAATGATCAACCATCATAGATTCATACTATGGAATGATTTAGTTTTAGAATTATGTATATTTATCTTATTTTTTGTATATATATATATATATACACACTCACGAATCCCTACGAACCCAAACGGCAATTTTTTTTTTTCACGAATCCACGAACCGGATTCGCGAGCCTGAATCCGTCCCCGAACCCGAATCGGCAACTTAGAACATATGTCGATGGTTTATAGACAAAATTCATTTTCAGTTTTTGAAACAAAAGATGTTTTCAGTGTTGTACTTGAGAGCATTGCGATTTAACAAAACTGACCTGTTTAGTTTGTCGCTTTGCCTAATGTAGATGAATGGGCTTCCAAATGTCCCTAAGGTAGAGGCTTGGACTTCGTAGATTGCTGAAAAGATAGTGCTTGATTGTGATTGGCTTGGACTTCGTAGATTGCTGAAAAGATAGTGCTTGATTGTGATTCTTTTTAACCAGTCCTCTGTTAATCTTTGAAACTTTATTGCAGAGTATGATCCATATGAAAGCAAATGTCTTTTTAAAGATTAGCAAGATACCTCATTGGAAAAAAAACCCTCATAAATTAACAAATTGTAGAAAAAACACAAGAAACAATGATGGAAAAAGTCTCTTTACACAATTAAATCCAAAAGTAGTTGTAATACATATTGTTTTTACCAATTATTTTTAAAATACTGACATAACTAAGATTTATTTGATTTGTCTCTTCGAAGGCATCCGATAAAAAGACTTATTTGATTCTCTGTGTTAATTTATACAATTGTTTTAAAAAACAAATTTATGGGCACACTATTTACATGAAAAGAAACCTCTGTGGAAAAGATTGTTTTTTCAGAGTTTTCATCAATTCTTGAATTTTTACAGCTGGAAAAGAATGTTTTTTCTGAGTTCTCATTTACTCTGAATTTTACAGCTGGAAAATAATATTTTTTTCTGAGTTTTCATTAACTCTGAATTTTACAGCAACATTCATAACAAATTCTTCTCTTATTATGGAAGGTTGATCGATTAGTCTGGCATCTGGGAAGTCATATTTTGATGTTCAGGATTGGGGTTTCTCAATCGCCTAGCATTTTTATATTGTGATTTAACTTAGTATTAGCTAGGCGTTTACAATACGGTGTTTTTATTCAACCAAGTGCCTTTGGGCAAACACAATGTAACTAGTGTTGTTGGGATGAAGGGTTTGAATTAGGCATTTAGTGGGTTTTTTTTGGATCAATAAAGGGCCGAAGCCGAAATGTATTAATATTAATAAAACAGAGTATATAAGATAAAAGTAGAAAAAGTAGGGAAACTGTCCAACGAGCCATGCATCAATGTACATCCCACGCAGGGGAACCATTTAGTAGGCATTTAGTGTGGTTATTTTGGCATTGATAATTTAATATATTAATAATAAATGTTTGAATCTAAATAATTAAGATAATTGTGTTTAACTTTAGTTTTGATGAAGGTTTGATTGAGATAATATTGTTGATTGGTCTATTAGTATGTTAGAAAATTAGAAATTGTTTACAATTGTTTCAAATTGATGAAATTGGTAATTGTTGTTTTCGTTCACTTTTCTTCTTGTGGAATTGAACTTCATGCTTATGTATTTGAAAATTGCATGTGAATTTGAGTGTAATCGAAACCAACGTTATTAAAAATCTATTTGCTTTACATTTAGAACTTGAATTTGGAAGGCATAGTTTTAGGAGCTTGTTAGATTAGGACAATTTCTTTTTAGTCAAACTATTGTTACTAATTCAATTTAATACAAAATTTGAATGCATACTGTTGGTGCCATTGCAATTATGATGATGCAAAATGTAGTGGAGCATTTCCATGTATCATTCTAGATATGGTCAGTGATCGTGATTTTTAGATTCTTTGATGACAATAATGAATTGGGTTTTTTCCTAATATAAAGTACCACTTGCAATTCAAATAAAGGAGGTGGGGTTCATTTATAATTTGTTAATCCATTTCAAATACTTTTGCTTTTTATTAATCTCATTATAATTCGCTGTGAAAGTGTCATGATGGACCTAAATTAAAATTTGAATTTAAAAGTATGAGATAAATTTAGCTTATTTTACCAACTTCCAAAGGAGAAGGCAACGTCTATACAGAGATTAGAATGCATCATTAAGCAAAATTTTGATTAATTAAAAATTAAAAATAATTAATTTTTTAAATTTTTAATGCTTTTGTTTATGGAGGAAGGTTAGAATTATTAATTTTTTTAAAATAAAAAATTTAAAAATGTTTTAATTTTTAATTTTTAATTTTTTATTAATTATATATTTTAGTCAATAGTGCATTCTGATTCTTGCATGGCCATTTCCATTCCAAATTTTGAACCCTAAAGGGTTGGAGTTATTGAATAGCATTTTGCTGAACTTTTTAGAATCAAGGTATTTGACACATAATTTTGCACCAATCAGCCTTATTAACTATCACCTTCTTTCTTATTTTGTCCATCATTGCCTTGTTCATTGTAGTAATCATTTGTAAACCAAGGCCTCCCTCCCTTTTAGGTTTGCACACTGTCTCCCAATTAACTAAGGTGAGTCTCCTTTTTTCTTCCAAACCCATCCACAAAAAATTCTTTTGATTTTTTTTCCAGGTTCTTAGCCATTATACCAATGATTTTAAAAAGTGAGGAAGTAAAGGGGTATACCTTGGAGAGAGGAAGCAAGAAGCTAAAGCTTGTCGCATTACTTAGTACTTTCCCTTTCCATCCAACCAATTTTCCTTGTAGTCTTTCTATAATGGAATTCCAAAATGTCTAATTCACCTGTTTCATAGTCAATGAGACTCCCAAGTAGAGGCTTGGGAGAGACATCTCTACACCCTAGAATTCATTTTTTTTTCTTGGAGGACCTCTTTAGTATTACAAAAATAAACATTTCTTTTTGCATAGTTAATGTGTTTCTCAGAAGTCACGACATACTCAAAGATTTTTTTCCAAGAGTTTGCTTCAACTAGAGGATTTGCCAAATAAGATGGCGTCGTCCACAAATTACTAGATAACAATGGTAGGGAGAGTGGAGGTAGGGTTAATGCCTAAGAGAGTGCCCTTACTAACAAGGTTAAGGAAGTTCCTACCTAAGACTTTTGCAAGAATAACAAAGAGATAAGGTGAAAGTAGGGTACCATTAACTAAAATAGAGAATATGACCATCTCCACACAGATCTTAACCATATTAATCAACCTATTATTTATTTCCATCTTCTGTAGAACCTTATACAAGAAGTCCCGCTGCACTCTATCATAGGCTTTCAAGATGTCCAACTTCAAAGCCATCCTTGGTCTACCACATTTATCCATTGAGTGGATAATTTTGTGCACTGTTATTACAACATCTAAGATTTGAAGATTTGGAACAAAGCCCTTCTGATTGTTGTTGATCATACTTTTGAGAAAAGGCTTTAGACAATTAACAATAACTTTGGAGAATTTTTTTTGACAATGTTGCATAGACTTATGGGTCTAAATTACTCAATTTTATTGGGTTCTAGCACCTTGGGAGTGAGAGCCATATAAGTGTTTTTGTTTCTCCTCAAAAGTTTACCTATTTTGAAGAAGTCACGAGCAACCAAAGTGATATCAAACTTAACAATATCCCAATGGTCCTAGAAAAAAGGAGGGAAGCCATTAGGACCGAAGGCTTTGTGTAATGCCCCGCCCGGGAATCCTTGGAACACAAGGATAAAATATGCACGATTTTTTTTTCTTTTAACAAGTTACCTAACACCATAATAGAATAACCAAGTGCAATAGATAAACATCTAAACATGAAAAGAAACTCGAGGAACATGACAAACTCAAATGTTCACCTACACAAGTGGAAGTCTTTCTGGTACTTCCGTAGATTCCCAAGCCACGAACCATATACTCAGAACAAAGAACACACGTTCTTGAGATAACTCAAAGGAGATCCGGATAATGTTCACGGATTACAAGAGGGGAGATACTATGCTATCTATCCCGAGCAAGATGTTCTTTTTATGCCCAAATGAAAGTTCCTACGGTGGTTAACCATGAAATTTTATTTACCATTCTATCCATAAACCAAAGCATGAGCTCCGCATACAAGAAAGAGATAAGCTTAACCAACGAATATAAAATTGGTCTGATATGAATGAGATGGTCTCTACACAAAAGAGGGTATCTCGAACCGTAATTAGGTTTTCTGGAAGATGAACGAAAGTGTCCACTATCCTTGATACGAAATATGATGGCATGCCATACAAATAGGGTCTCAGACGAAACATGATGGTGTCCCATACAAAAAAGTATGTCATTCCATATGAAATAGTATGTAATTTCGTACGAATCATGATGTAATTTTGTACAAAATAAGATGGCATACTATACGAAACACTGCTCCAGAGGCCATAAATTTTGCATCCGACATCCGATTGACTCCGTTCAAAAAGTGTCGGAAAATATTGACAAGCTCTATGATAATATGAACCTAAAACCAACCTAGGACATCAACATTTTTTTGCCATCCACTGGAATCAAGTGCAGTTGAAAAGCAGGTGACCGTTGTTGCCAAAACATGCAACGAACATGATTCTCAGTTCAACAAATGGGTAGGCATGCCGACACCAACGTACGACATGAAAAGAAAGCTAGTTCCACACTAGGGAGTACCAAATACACACATATCAAGGCTATGGACACTCGATTGCATCAAAACACATAAATGAAAGCATAAAACAACTAGGCTAATAATCAAGAACATCAAGTATCAATATGATGCATATCCTAATGCCATGAAGATCATAAAGCATCCATCTACTCTAAGGTCACATATGTACATGTGCACATAAAGATCAAATACATATACATCAATGAAATTGCACTAAGTACATAATTGAAAGGACATCTAAGTATGTACAACATGAGTCAACTGAAGTATACCATGGAGCACTCAATGCTCGAACACTCTGAGTTTGGAGGAAGTCCATCTCTATACGTTGGTCCCTAGTAGTGGTATAGTACAACATCACCCTACCATGTGGAACCCTTAGGTCCACCACACCGTGCTAGCAGAGATAGAATCTCGACCACACACAAGACAAGCACTCCCACCAGAAAGGGATACACTCATGCAAAACAGATGCATAAAAATTAGGGAACGATACAAAAATCCAATGCAAGAACACAATAGGTGTAGGCCAAGGTCACTACTCAAGCTAGGCATGGTACGATATCGAGACTCAATAATGGAGTGTCATCACACGGCTCGTACATGCCCATGTGGAATCGAACAATCCTTCTCACAAAAAGAAAGCTCTATCGTGCTGACACACGTCTATCAAACAAACAACCGATTTTATGCCAAATCAACATCTGTAGATGGTTCACGACTATCCCGATTCACATATCTCAAACATACGGCTGATGGATAAAACGTTGATCTTATTGTTATTATTATATATTTCCCATTCATTTTAAGGTTATCACTTATTAAGAAACCCCTTCATGTGTCTTGTGTCGGTCACTTGTGGGCCAAGATCCACGTAAGGAGCCACTCCACATCTACCAGTCAAACACAATGATGCATAAAAGATTCCATAACCTCAATCAAAGAGGGAGGTAAAAGAAATAACACATGGCTCCATTGGTCTCAACCAAGAGCACAGGTCCCAATGTAATCCCTTTATGGAACACAAAGAGCTTGTGATGTGGTTTCAAACACCAACATCACACATTCCAATGTGATCAAAATCAAACATGGAGAACAATTCCATAAGAAGGAAAGACAAAAATAAGTGCTCACGACACACTCAAATAGCTTGTGATGTGGTCTCAAACACCAACATCACACATTCCAATGCGATCAAAATCAAGCATGGAGAAAATTCCCACAAAAAGGAAAGACAATCATAAGTGCTCACAACACACTCAACTAGGCTTGTGGCTAGGAGTATGGATTCATTCACAAATTCAAATTCAATAATATAAAACCATATAATGATTGGAAACCTGGAGGTCAACACACTCCAACGTTCAGATTAAACCGAACAAAACAAATAGTAAAATTAGGTGGCACACAAAACGAGGTGACCTCAAAATTCTCAAAAACCAAAATTCTCATAAAGATACAAAATGGAAAACCCAATTTCCCATAGGCACTCAACAACACATAAATGCGATAAAAACTGATTTTCGAGCACACACAAAAATTTGAACAACATAATAGTAAAATAACCAATAATGAAAACCTTAGTTACTCGCAGTGAGTCAACTGGGCATCTGAAAGCTACGAGAAAGTGGGGGAGAACTAACTCTCATCCCACAAAGAAAAAAAACAATAAACAAATCAAACGATTTAGAAACGAATAAAATATCGAAGGCCCTACCTCACAGCCAAAGGAGAAACCTGAAAGAATAAGGAATAAATAAATTTCCTCACTGAATCCAAAAGTAGTTTCATACAAATGGATGTATTTGCAACACTATTCCAACAAGCCTCTACCACCAAGATCCAGCGACCCAGTCAGTCACAACGAACAACAAAGCGAATTTCTCTAATCAAGTTTGGAGCAAAATCCAAATTTTTATAAAAACCAACAAAGGAGAAGTGTTTTCAAAGAACTCAGTTTCCAACATATATAACACTTTTTAAAAAAGTGACTTTAAAATTAGGCTACTTAATTATTTTAAGCGAAGTATTAACTAAACCCAAAACCAAATAAATCAATTTGAAATAATTTGAATCCACCTACGAAAAATTAGCTGGTAAGAGAAATAAATAAAATAATAATAAATTCCTCGAAGCTTTAAAAATAAATATTTAGTTAAATCATCCGCGATAATTACAGGAACTTCTAAATGCACAAACAGTCACTGGTTTATCATGAATGCATAAAAAAATCCAGATTTACCATCATGTACCAGAGGGAATAATATACTACTTGCAGATACAACGTCCATACAGGGACGACATTGGCTCAACATGAAAGGTCAGTAATACTATCTCCTGGGCCACTGCCAGTGATATAGACACACTCAAAACCTGTAATCAGTCAGAATGTGCCTAGTACATGTTCACTGAAATACACAAACATCAAGTGTACCTACTCACAATAAAATAGCCGAAGCACAACATATAATAATCAAGAAATGAAGGAGAACGATGCCATCATGTGGACCTCATAAAGGGGGTAACTACGACTTTGTCTCACTTCTTACAAACACATGAAATATAATATATATCAATTGCATGAGCGAATAGTGAACATTAATTCATTTAAATAACCACTGCTTTTACATTTTATGCATTTAAATAAAAGCATTAAATAATCAATCATGACAAATGAACATATATCAAATGAAGTAAATACAAAAGTATCCAACAACATATAAAGCATAGTAATACTGAGAATTTAGACATAATCATCAACATAATAATCCATTGTTTCTCAAAGAAAAATAGACCAGATAGCATCATCAAGCATCATCATGTAGATTTGATCTAAATATTACTAACAACATAATCTAACATTAAAATTAGCAATGATGCAAGTGTCTGAAATAAGGTATGGTAATCAGCTACTTCACATAGTGCAACCACCAAATCAGATCACATGGATAATCATGGAATAAGAACATCATGGTACAATCTAATATTTCCCAATCTAGATAATATCTCAACAAGATAAGCAATCATAACTAGGTAACCACTGACACATACTTCAGTGAAACCATCAAATCACATCATAAGAAAAATAGGTAGATACCAATCATAATCATTGGAGTAATCTCAGATTGAGCACAAGAGTAAACTGAGCTGGGTGCATATCACAATGCCAACATAATACAATCACAAAGGAACAATCACCGAAACACAATGAATCCTCAAAACTTAGAATAAAAGTCTCAGAAGGTTTAGCATCAAAAATTAGTTATACAACCAACATAAGTTCGTAAACAAGTTGTTGATGCAATATAATAGATAAGATCACCCCGAAGGTATTGTAAAGAGGTTAAAAAGGGGATAAGGAGATTGTTTATTAATTATTGTTTGATTTGCTTAGAGTGTGTTGAGTTCCTTAACCCTACTTTACATTTAATTGAATTTGACTGATTGTATATTGCAATTATGATTAGGGAGAAGATAAGATGCTCCTCTTCTATTCCCAAATGCACAAATGGAAGATCCAAGTTGATCAACCCAAAAGAAGGGCTAATGCACAAATGAATCAACTATTTGGAAAAGAGAATAACAAGAAGGATATTAAATTCTGTTAATTATTAAGTAAATATGATTTATTACAGTAATTAAAAAGGATAGGAGGAAGAACCAACCTTAAAATAATGCAGATTTGGAGAATGCTATTTTCTGAGGTCTGTAGACTATTTTTGGAAAATCTGAAGGATGACCTGGACCAGAAATGCAGAGACGAACAAAACCTAGAAATATTTTCCCGATCCGATGTTGTCTTATGAAAAAGGTCGACCTTGACCCACAAATGTCAACCCTGACCCAATAATGTCGACCTTGACCTACATAGGTCCGACAGAGAATCTGTTTGCGGTGTTTGACAAGAAGCCAAAAAGGGTATCCAGATTTGAGTCCAAATCTGCAGTCTGGAACCTGTACCTACAAGAAAAACAGGTTTGTTTGTTGGGGGGGGGGAGGGGTTTGCCTTAGTCA
>MU226779.1:2170833-2191968 GCA_018584345.1 Thuja plicata | reverse complement strand
ATATATATATGTATATATATATATATATATATATATATATATATCAGTAATGATCCAAACCTGAATGCCTTTGATTTGTCTCACTTGATTTTCTTGTCATTCTCCTGAAATTGTTGTCTGAGAACCTTGCATAGGTTGTATTTTATATTTTCCTTCGCCATCTTATAAGCCATCATTATAACACCCACAGAAACTGAATTAGGTCAGCTTCTGTAATGAAGTTTATATCCCAAAATCATAGAGATTAATCTCACATCTTGCTGAAAGATGTTGGCTATGATCATTTCCCTCTTATCCCATTTGGAATGTGTTAGGGTTTCTACGTGTTTCTTCATATTTTTCTTTGCAGTAGGGACAATTCCAGTATTATCCAATCCTGTCACATCATGCATCAGCTCACTCAAAATTATAACAGGTTGCTCACCTATCCATAGAAATTGATCATGGGTTCTGCTAAGAACAATCTTAATCTATTCTTCTTCATTAAACTCATAAAGTTACGCCATTCACATAACATTGAGGTTATGTAAATGAGAGAACTCATCCTTCCAAGATCCATCATATTTTATCATGTTTTTCATCTCTTTGAGTATCTAAAATTCTCCCAATGACTCATATTTACAGTGTATGTATGCCCTAATGTCTTCCGCATGAAGCACACCGTTGGGTATTTGCAAAAATGCGCCTTCGAGATCATCTTCAGTGGAATTGTAAGGATGTTTCTTGAATTTGTATCTCGACCTCTCACTAACATCAAATAAAAATAGAGTATCCATAGTAGAAAAATATTTCAATAAATCAAAATACCTTTTTCTTGATGAATCAGGATATGCACGCTCAACGATCATGAAAATGCCCTAGCTTGTTTGCTTGTTCGCTTGTTCCTATGGTCTCCTTCAGTTGAGCTTGAATTGTGATTAGAAATGTCTAAGTAAATAAACTTATACTTCTCCATATATAGATTGACATCATTCCCAATGAACATTTAAGTTGTCCATAAGACCACATCATCTTATTCTGCAAATATAGGGGCTAGACAAATTTTTGTTATTTCTCCAAAGCTCCCCCTAGGGCCATGCATGACCATTTAGGTTGAAGTAGCCACATCAGGCAAGGGTTCAATAATATCTACTAAATATTCCTAAACCTTAGACTCACTTTGTTCCTTTTCTTTCCATAATTTACCACTTTCCTTGTCTCCTTCCTTCTTAAAATGATTGCCAAACTCATCCATGTATTCTGCCATACTTTTTCCAACATTACCAACATTTTTATTCCCAACCATAGGTGGTGGTCTTCTGTTTCTTGCAACTCTATTATACCTTCAAAACTTTGCTATATGTCCTTGATTGATACATTTATAACATGTAGGAGATGATTTATTCTGATTAACCTACAGTCTACAGTTTCTTGCGATGTGTCCAAAGTTGTTGCATTCATAACATGTAATCTTAGCTGTCGTTTCTTCTCTTATGTAATCTTGTTTAGTGCTGGATTGATCAAATTTTCTACTTTCTGCCTTGTTGTGTCCATATTCATAGCAATTGAAACAATAACCAAAAAAGGGTCTATAGGGAGTCTTACCTCTGCAATCCCTCTTCATTTGACCAACTTTGTTACATCCAAAGCATCTTCCTCTGAAAGGTATGTACTATTCTCTAGGTTCCTCTTGCTGTCTAGGATCTTCTCCTTGATTAGGTGTCTCAACTGATTTACCTTCAGACTGTCTTTCTTGAGATTTTGAGCATTCTTCTTTATCAAAGCAAACTCGTGTTATGTCACCTTTAGGATTTTGTCTTTCCTTCTGTTCATCAATCTTGTCACTGTTTGCATGGATTTTTTCAATGTGATTCTTTGCATCAACAAGTTCTCCCTTAATGATGTGATTATACTTTTCTAATTCCTAATACTTGATTTTGCAATCATCAAGTTTAAATTGCATCTTTCCCATATGCACATTTGCATTCTTCAATATTTCTTCAAGTTTTGTCTTTTCATCTTTCTCTTGTTGAAATTCTTTGGCCATATGAATAGGGGTAACTTCGCATTCATGTTTCAACATTCCTTTTTCTTTTTCAAGCTGCTTAATCTGATTAGATGAATCATTATCAAATTCTTCCTGTATCTTATCCATAAGATCTTTCCTTTGGTTCTTGGAAAGTTCAAGTTGTTCCTTAAGCTTCTTTATGAAACCCTCTGCTCTTCTTAGTTTGAATTTCAATTTAGCATTATCAACTTTATCCTTATAAAGGTCTTCAAGTGCTGCCTCAAAATTTTCTTCCAAACTACTTGAATCCATCTGGATCTCCCTCAACTTGTTAGGCTTTCTCTCCAAGGGCCACACGCTCTGATACTAATTGTTAGGATTAAGTAATACTAAGAGAGGGGGGGGGGGGTGATTCAATATTACATCACTTTAATTTCAAACTTAAAAATTTCAAGCTCAACCATGCAATTACTGAAATAAGAATAACATACACATAAAGAAAACAACTCATAACACCATGATTTGTTCACAAGGAAACCCTGGCCAAGGGAAAACCCCGATGGGGATGATATCCACAAAGTATGCAATAAAAAGTATAGAATCCTTGTTAGGAGATGAATATTACATTTAATACATACCCATATTAAAGGATAGAAACCCTGCTAGGGGTATACAAGGAGCTCACTACTCTTACAAAACAAAACTGTCTGTTACAAAGATTTATCAATATGAATTATTACAAGCATTTTCTATGCTTGAGTAGTCCTAGTTAAAGCTCGCAAGATCTGCTGTCTTATTCTCACATCACAATACATTTACACACTCCACACACATCTTCGCATCATAAAGCAACTTTACTTATATACTCGATCTCAAAAGATTCTTCCATTCGGCTCACAAGTACATCACAAAACGTGTACAATACTTAACCAAATAGAAAATATATAGTCGAAGATCATACATCAACAAAAATAGGGTAGGAACCAATCCAAATCCATAGTAGCACTTCTGGATTCCAAAAAATACTCCCTTAATCATCACGACCACTCATCTGCCTTGTATCACTTCTGCACTGTCTTCGCATAACTTCAACAAACTGTAACTCTGTCCAATCGACTCCAAAATGAAAGAGACCTTAATTGAAGCTCTATTAAATACCATAGTACACCCCTCTAAGCTCAAATGATTTAGTCTGATGCATGCTGTGATCGCTAATCAAAACTATGTAACTATACCTTGTTAACCGCTTTATGGACTTAGCCATTTTTACAAACTGAATATCCAAAACTAGATTGTACTTCAAGCAACCATGCCAATGAGTAGTGTTGCCATAAATGAAAAAATCTATGCTATGATGATCATGCCACTTTCCAAAAGATCTCACCTCCAACACGGTGGAAATCTATCTAAAAAGGAGAGCATTATCCTTAACTCAAATCTATAGCCAAACACAGGATGGTAAGATACATCTACCAAGACCGTGTCTTTCTAGCCTAAAGCTAGAAATAATACACCACAAAAAATTCTCTGGAAAACTGATCTTCATCATGGAGTCTCACAAGAAAGGATAGCACAATTGCTATTATAACACACACACACACACACACACACACACACACAAAGAGAGAGAGAGAGAGAGAGAGAGAGAGAGAGAGAGAGAGAGAGAGAGAGAGAGAGAGAGAGAGAGAGAGAGAGAGAGATGACCAATGAGGTGTCCAGAACCAGGAAATAAGACTCTCCCTATCCCCACACTACACCAACCCAAACAAGGAGGTTAGGGAACCCCCAACCACAATGTCTCGAAGAATTCTTGGCAGCAACAACCAACAAAATAAGGTACATCAAGCTCCTCCACATCCATTCTAAAAAAATGCATCACAAGGGAAAGGTATGGTCTCAAGACCCGCAACCAAGATTAAATTTCATAGGTGGACTAAGTCACACCCAACCATCTAGAATAACAATGCCAAAAGGGAATACACTCAAGATCTCAAGATCACCCTGAAGGTACAACTTCTCACATGTCCAATATGATCATGAAATACAAACACATAAAACCAAAAAATCCACATCTACCTAGATGTCATGCAAAATGAAAATGGGAGAGGCGATACACTTTGTAAGCTCACATAGAAAAACAAACAACAGTCCTAACTTCATCCTCAGAGATTGGGGCCAAAATTTGGTCATTATCCTCCAAGTTAAGAGAGGGTTGAATGCACTACAAGAGCTGGTAGTCCAAATGAAAATATCTCGCAACAAGATCCTCATATATCCTTTGGAAATAGTCCATGACTAAAATGCCAATTTGGTCATCCTCAATTGCCTTTCAATTTTGTTGTGTTATTAGGCTTTGAATCTAATTCCTTCTTTTATGATTACTGGCTGATTTGTTGAAGAAAATTGTGTTTTTACCTCCTTTTAACCATTATATTTATTACCTCTCTTTCTAATACATTTATTCCCATTTGAGGATTGTTTTCCATCTACTATGTAGATCTTCCTCCTCTCTACACATCTCTGTTTAGCCATCCCCCTTTCCCATTCTATCCTAGATTTCCTAGAGGCTAAGCTCAATATCCTTCTTCTGGATGAAGATATTACTGAATTCCAATCTATTCCATCCTTTGACATTCCTTCTTGTTAAATCAACATTTTGGGTAAATTCTGAATATTACAGTACCCTATGTGGGTGTGTTCCACCAGGTCTCCACACACTTGTTGAAATTAGGATGTGAAGTCCACATAATTTCATATCTAAAGGGAGAACTCCCTATAACATGCTTATTCTTCCAGCTAAGTAAAAAAGAGTTGTGGTTAGAAATTATCCCGCGCAGAGCCTTTAGTAATGTGTTAATACCCATATTCCAATTTGTAGAAATTAAAACCTTGTCCAATCTAACTTGAATGTGATTATTCCCTTTCTTATTATTTGACCAAGTGTATGCCTGTCTAGCTAGGTCAATGTCAAGAAGACCAGTGTTATTCATGAAGCTCGCTAAATCAGACATGCTCTTAGTGTATTCATTCGTGCCACCCATTTTTTTAGAGGGGAAGAGCGGTGTATTAAAATCTCTAGCTACCATCCAAAGACTTGCTTTATGATTCAACATTCTCTTAGCAATTTGTTGCCAAACCTTTTTCCTGCCCGAATGAGAATTTGAGGCATACAAATTGATTAGGTTTCAAGTCTCAATACCATAACTAAGGGTGACAATTAAGTAATATGTTTACGATGCAATTGTTCTTCCTTTTATTTTTTGAGGGTCCCACATAGGGACAATTCCTCCAGAGGCTCCACTAGCATCACAAACAACATAATCGCTACCAAGCCACATATTTTTGGCTATGCCATCAAAAGTGTTAGATTTTATTTTCACTTCCTGCAATAAAAGAATATTAATTTTATTGCCCTAGATCCACCCCTTCAGGGCATGCTTCTAATGAGGGTTATTCAGAGCTCTCATATTCCAGGAAAGGATTTTCATTCCTTGTTCATGTTATCTATCTCATGGGTAACCCACACATCCTTATTAGAACCCCTGGAAATTCCTTTATGCTTTGAAATCCTCATCGAAGAGCGACCTTTCTCCTTAACTTGGTCCCCTTCCATCATGCTCTTGGTTTTCCTCACCTTTTTTAGTTTCTCCTCTTCCCTTTTGTGTAGCCTCAAAATATGTTACTGGATGAGTGGTGTACAAATATTCTTATCACGCAAACATTACATGGAATCAATTCAACCAATAAATATAAAATATACTACTTACGTATGTCTCTAACCCGCCTAATAACACTTAAAAAAGGACAATCATATCTCAACATTATTCATTTAAGATATGTGTACATTGGAATATATTAATGAAGTTCATACTATTGTAAAGTAGTAAAAGCATCTAAAGATGAGATTGAATGAGCAATATATAAATAATCCTATCTTTGAATATTGTATGGAATAAATTTAACTAATTTTTTTTTTTATATATGCCCCTCTCACCCACCTAATAACACTTAAAAATAGATATCTCTCAACATTATTTATTTTAGGTATGTTTATTATAATTTAGTTTAAAAGTTCATATTATTGTAAACTAGTAAAAGCACCTAAAGATGCTATTGAATGAGCAATATATAAATACATCTTGTCCAACTATTACATGGAATGAATTTAACAAGTAAATATGAAAAATACTACTTACATATGTCTCTGCAATCTAAATAATAACACTTTAAGAGATATGTACCTCTTAACATCATTCATTATAATTTATTTAACAAATCATATTATTATAAGCTTGTAAAGCACCTAAAAATATTATTGAATGAGTCATGGATAAATAATTCTCTAATCCAAACATCGTAGAGAATGAAATTAAAAATATATTAAATATACTATTTACATATATTCTTCTTACCTATATAATAACATTTTGATAAATGAATATCTTTAACAAACATATATACATTAAATTTTTATTAAGTTTGTTTATATTATATTAACTTTCAATGACATGAAATTAACAAAAATAAATAAATATACTATTTACATATGCCCTCACTTATATAATAACATTTAAAAAATAAATAATGCATATACATTACAATTTATTAAATTTGTTTTTTGTTGTCAAATGCAGGAAGATCAACCATGCTAAGAGCAATGTTATCAACCGTTTCCATTTATCAGATGTCTTTCCTTCCACTTTCTAGAGAGGCCAAAGATAAACTAGATGACAAAATGAGAACCCTCTTCTAGAAAGGGGTTTCACATGACAAGAAGATCCCCTTAATAAGTTGAGATAAGATATGTAAACCTAGAGAAGCACGAGGAATAGGATTGAAAAGCCTACAATGGTAGAGTAAGGCATTAGGTAAATGAGCGAGAATTCTCCAAAAGAAATACTTATCAAATTCAGAACCCGAAACAATATTCAGAGCTACAAATCTACCAAGAGGGTCCTAAATCTGGAACTTTATACTGGATAGCAAAGAACTAATCAACAATAAGTTATCTTGGGACATTGAAGATGGGAATAGGGTACTATTCTGGCATGATTCTTGGGGGGTTAATAGGCACTAGATACCACCCCCCCTCCCTACAAAGAATAAAATATGTTTTAGAAAAGCACTGGGGTAAATTTTCAAATATTATATCAAATTCCCCAGTGGGGATCCAACCCTGGGTTGGAAATGGAGGCCATTGGAAGGTCTACCTTTATAAAGGGCTAAAATCTTATAATTGAACAATATCTTGGTCTTAAGGAAAATCACCCCTAGGGGGGAGGTAAGAAAAATTATTATAGTTAGGATCTAAGACTAGAGAATATAAGGTTAATGATAGATACTCATAAGCTATAAACAGTCAAGAATGGCAAAAGACAAACTTACCCACCCACATGTGCTAGTACAGACTAGGTCTCCCCAAATCCGAGATGTTTTTATGAGAAGCAATTCAAGGAAGAATTTTAATAGCAGATTGGTTCAAGAAAATAGGATTTGTAGGCCCCTCAAGATGTTTGTTATGCGAAAAAGATGAGAATTTAGGAAACCGTGGAGCACTTCCTAGTAAAGTGCCCATATACATTAGAATGTTGGAATTGCTTGTGTAGTAAACTAGAATGGAAATCAACCCTAGGAAACAATCTTAAACAAATCATTCAAATCGATGATATACAACTATGAGAACTAATTTGAAGCTCAAATCGATGATATACAACCAGATGATGGCATTCTTTGGGGATATCAACATAGAAAAGTGGGGAAGAATTTTGAATTGGCTAGATGACCTTACTTGCAGTGCAGTTAGGGCAGTCCTCGGCGAAGTGTATTAGACTATGACTAGGATTTTAGGGTAAACTATAACATTCTGCCTACCTTTTCAGCTATAGATCTATACGTAGGAATTCCCAAAGTGGAGGCGGAGGAATTATGCTGCTATATTTTCATTAAAGAGCTTCTGGGCAACCTTAGGAAGGCTATTTACAGTGTGGATGAGGAAATGAGAATCCCATATCCTGAAGACTATGTGGATCCGGATGAGCCTAGGGCAGGAGACATGGTAAAAGCTGTTACAGTCAAATGTCCCTTGTTAGTTTGCACGGATTTTGGGGCTTTTGAGGTCTGCAAGGAAGGGATTATCATAAATCTGGAGTTTTTACGAAAAAAAATGGTTACACTTGAAGGAAAGGGTGGGGGATTGGTTGCAGGAATACATGGTGTGGGAGGGCTGGGATGTGACAGACTTTGTAGCCAAATTTGACGTTGAAAATATTCAAGTCATCCCACCTATCATAATTGGAGCCCAGAAGCCCGAAGGCATTGCAGAGAAGGTTGTAGGAGAAGCAGGGCCATCCTCCCCACCTAGAAAGTATCCGTCTATGACCGACACTTTCGTCGATCATAGCTTTCTGGAATGAAGGCCTTATGATGGTCTTATGTTAGTAGGGTAGGGTTTAACAAGCATAGTGTAGGCATTATGGTTTTTTAGCCTTGTCGATAGAATACTGGTTGTAGATTTTAGTGTCAGCAGTACATTATTCTATCTAGTTCAATTTGTATTATAATAGATATTCATAATTTCTCATTTTGTTATATGGGCTTAGTCTATTTTGTGTTTTCAGTTTGCAGGATAGTAGTTGCTTGTTTTTGAAATAAGCAGCAGCAAGAGGGCCCGAGGTACAATATCAGCACATTAGAGGAGAATTAACAGTAAATTAATCCAACCTAGAATGCATACAAACAGTTCATAGACATCTACCTTATCAAAAACCAAAATAACAAAATTATAGTCCGAGCACAAGTGCTTCATTCCAAAAACCAACGAGCAGAGAGTATAGAGTTTAAACATAATAAAACCAAGCCACAGAGGGCTAATAACCAGCATTAAAGTCTTAGACTTAAAACTATAACAAAAAAAAGTAGCCCAGCCAAAAGGCTTATCCACAACATCCCTAGGAACCAGCAGCAGAGTCATTTCCCGTCTCATAAGTGCTTCGACATCAACATACCAGCCCACTCTTCATGAAGTAAGTTGAAGAGTTCCCACGGTTGTCCTCCTCCAGCACATGTCCATTCAAAGCCTTCTCATTCAACGAACATAGAGTAGTTGAAGAGGCATGCATGACCTTAAGAGAAATTTTGCTGACATCCCATAGCCTTATGTTGGTACTATCCATATACAGTTGCTTGTTATGATAAGATGGTCCTGTTGATTGTGGTATTCTGTAATGGAATATAAGACATCAATATCAAAATTACTACTATTATATCTTCCTCCTCTCAAATCTTTTGGAAGTGCTCTAATTTTTAAATGAGGTAGTTTTTTTTTATGGCTATGGCGTAACTTTGCACCGTTCTATGTGAATTAATTGTATGGTATATGGTGGCAAAGGTATATTAATTCAAAATAGATAATCTCATAAAAGCAATATGGTGATTTAATTCGGTAGTAAAGGACACTGTAACACTAAATTCATTAAAAAAAATAATTGAATCTGTAAAGTGGAATCGAATTTGGTCTCTCTTCTTAGTGACTGGTTTAATGAGTATGATAGATTTAAGTTTGTTAAATTAAGAAAAGATAAAGCCTGTCGACTTTATATTCAACTATTTTTTATTCTCATATTGCCTCCTTTTAATGGTAAAGCTATCATTGGTATGGATAATCTTAGAAGGACAAGCCACTTAGTTTCTTTCATTTAACCTAAATGAGGCAACATAGGCTATCTCAGGAAAATCTTATGACAATATCAATCCAATGGTGATTTCTAATACATAGATATGATGACACAATGGGAATCTTCTGAATAATATGGATAAGCAAGTATGGTTTACCATTGCAAGGATTAGTTAATGATAACTCTGTATAGCAATATATTGTTGTCTTCAGCTTATAAGGCTGGCCCTTATTAGAAACAAAATGACCAATAGCTCCAAATGAACAACAGGACTCCCATGTAAGTTAAGTAAGAAAGATGAGTTTTGTGTTTTCATCCTGATAGCAATATAGGATAGGACTTAAAGATGATTTAATTAGTAGTAATTTGGTAAAGTTATTCAAAATTGAAATAGTAAAGTAATGAGATGGTTTGGCAATTCAATATAATGTGAGGTTTCAATCATAAATATATAAATATGCCGGTCCTATTCTTCACTACTAATGGAAAGGAACAAGCTATGATTTGTTTAAGCAGAGCACCTAGAAGATATAAAAACTGAAACGTAAGAAGGTAAGAGCTTTCTTTGCTTTCTAGGTGAGTAAGACTAGCTCATTCTATGTTTTTGCATAAATAATCTGTATAAATCAGGGGATAATTTGGAAAATTGTTATTCATTTTCTGCTTCTGCATCTTTAATTTCTGTATAGAATTTGCTACGTTGATAGCATTATCCCATGAGTAATTCTAACATATTTTAACGACTTTATGCCCCTTATCTAACCAATTTTTTATTTATTAAAGTTATTTATATTATATAACCTTCCAACCAAAATATCTACAAAACACCAAAGTCATGATGCATAAAAATTGATGTTTGGATTCTCTCGAGTTTTTCAGCCATTTCTGCACATATATCCCTGTCTACTTTGGTCCAGACAATGCAGGAAAGAATAGCTTAAGAACAATCTGTTTCCAATAAGAGTTCTGTGTTTGCAGTCAAGAAGAGCTCAAGAACACTCTGTTTTCACTAAAAAATCTGTCTTTTACATAAAAATTTTAGAATGAAGATTGAAGCTGCAGTTATTGTGAAGCAAGTTTGGACAGGAATCAGTGAAATGCTGAAGAAGAAATCTAATGCTGTGAACAACAAGGCCATTTTCTCAGCCCTGCCAAGGAAAATGCATTCTGTTTTCAGATAAGAAGGCGAGTTAGATTTGGTAAAGTCTAAAAAAGACGGTCACTTTCAGTTTGTTTTTTAATTTGCAGGATAATTGGAAGCATATAATTGGGATGGCAGGTGAGGGTTATAGTAGGGATGGAATTAATGAAGTTGTTGAGTTCTAGTTCTCTGCCATGGCAGGATTAACTAAAATTACAGTTCTCTGCCATTACAGGAACTAAACATATAGTTCTCTACCATGGCAGGAACTAAAAATAGATAAGATATATATACATACAATTTATTAAATTTGTTTATATAATATAACCTTTCATCCAGAATATCTACAAAACACCAAAGTTGTGATGCATAAAAACTGATGTTTACAGTGCACCAAAGTTGTGATGCATTTAGAAAATTGATATTTACAAAACACCAAAGTTGTGATAACTGAAAAATAGATACTCTCCTTGAAACAGCAATCAATTCCTTTGACTTAGTTTCAACCAACCAAATTAGGTACAAATTCCATGCATAATATCTGGAGGCATAATATCTGGCCATGAAATTATGATTTAGCCCTAATTAATTGACCACCTTTACTGCATCCACCTACAACAATCATTCTTTGGATTTCTCCCTCTAGGATTAACTTCCCACATTCATCACCTTTATTAAATCCCATCTCAATACTAAACTTTTTCCATCTGCAATTTATGATTTTCATCACCTCCAAATCTGATCATTTGCTTAAAGTCCATGGCTCCATCTGTACCACCTTCAGAAGAGAGCGTGATAAGTTTGGCAGAATCAGGGGTTAAAAAGCTGCCCACAAGCTTTTTGAAGGATGAGGATGAACGTTCAATAGTTCCTCACAATGTATTCTGCCCTGATGTTCCTGTTATATCGCTCTTAAACCCTCAAAATGGGTGTGAAAGAGAGAGGATAAGAGCCCAAGTGAAAATGGCCTGTGAAGAATGGGGAATTTTTCAAGTTGTAGATCATGGAGTTCCTAAGGATCTTACCACCCTTATCATGAAGGACGCCATGGATTTCTTTGCACTCCCTTTGGAGGAGAAATCACAGTATTCTATGAAGCCTGGTACATATCTTGGCTATGGCAATGGGAGTTTTATCAAGGATGATCCTCTCATGGATTGGAGAGAACTCTATGTTACTAGATGCTTGCCTCGTGATACAACTATCTGGCCCCATAAGCCAGCCACCATGAAGTAAATTTGCTTATTTCATTCTATTTTTCATATTTTTTCCCAAGTTCTTCTCTTTAAAATCTAAGATGAATGATTTACTATTCTTTTGTAAGGTAGATCTTGGAAATTATTTTGGAAAATAGAATAAAATAATTATCTTTTATAGTTACAATAGAGTAAGATAATTATTTTTTATAGTTACAATAGAATAAGATAATTATCTTTATTATTATATTTGTATTTTTGTTTGGAGACTGTTAGATTGTAATTAGAAAATAGAATGAGATGACAATCTTTATTTTGAAAATCGTTTTCATATATAATGAGAAAATAGAATGAGATAATTATTTTTA
This sequence comes from Thuja plicata, assembly GCA_018584345.1. Taxonomy (NCBI): domain Eukaryota; kingdom Viridiplantae; phylum Streptophyta; class Pinopsida; order Cupressales; family Cupressaceae; genus Thuja; species Thuja plicata. Next base: position 2,179,603 of record MU226779.1, on the reverse strand, counting down.
TTTTGAAAATTGATTTCATACATCTATTAGATTTTATAGGAAGACTATTATAGAAAAGAGAACCATATGTTTTTTAAGAGACAATTCATTTGTAGTTCTAGAAAATAGAATAATTATCTTTCATAATAAATTATTTGTAATTAGAAAATAAAATAAGATATTTATCTTTACTTTAAAATAATATTCTATATATCTATTGGGTTTTGACTAACTACTAAGTATGGATTCCCAAATATGTGATGTTAAATATTTTTTTAACTTTCTACAAGCATTTTATAATTGTAGATTGAGACATCTTCAGTTCAAAAGTAGGGTTTTGTCAATTTGTTTTTTATTGGAAAGCCTTCGGGTGAACATGCCTCATCCCTTATTTTGATGTTGGAGCCTTACGAGCCTTACGCTCAACAAGACTTGATCTCTGATAGGCTTATTAAAAACCTTTCAACTTCAACAATAGACCATGGACCCATTTCATCAATTTTTGAATTCTGACTATTCATTAAAGATAAATGTTGAAATACTAAAATGCCTATAAATATTTTTTGAATTTTGAAAAGCCTTCTATAATTGTAAAATGAAATAACTATCCTTATTTTAAAAATAGTATTTGGATTTTGTAGGAAAACCATTGCAGATTACAGCGACGCTATGGTAGAGCTGGTAAGAGAGTTGCTAGAGGTGGTGTCAGAAGCATTGGGGTTGGAGGCAAAGGCCATAGATAATGCTTTGGGGGATGCAGAGCAAAAGCTTCTCCTCAATTATTACCCAAAATGCCCACAACCTGACATGACGTTGGGGTTAAAGAGGCACACAGATCCAGGCACCATAACTTTGCTCCTTCAACATGAAGTTGGTGGCCTTCAAGTCACCAAAGACGATGGCAAAACTTGGGTCACCGTGGAACCCATAGAGGGGGCATTTGTGGTGAACTTGGGAGATCAGATGCATGTACGTAAAAGATTATTTAATTTGATTTGTGTAAATAGTTCATATGATTTTGATTTGTGTAAGTAATAAGCGATTCATATAAGTGTGAAAATTTTCTCTCATATCAAATAATTGATTGAACAGGTTATAAACAATAATATGTTCTTTATCAAAAGATTGATCAATTTGTTTAAGTAGTGTATAAGAAATTGCTATTAAGTTTCAACTGTGTAGTTTTTGACTTAAATTCATTGACTAACATTTCATGAGTAGTGGTTCAAAGAACCCATCTCACATGAGAATGAATGGAACACTTAGCACTCATTGCATCTAGGTGATGCTCACAGAGGTGAAGCGTCGGGATTTTCAGGAGGTCATCGGTCCCAGTACTACTCCAGCTCAAGCGCACTTAACTATAGAGTTCCCTCCATGGTTAAGCCCACTTTGGTTACAACCCCATTTGCAAAACCTTCAGCAAGTGTCGTTTCTTATGAACCATTCATTAGAAAGCCCCTTATGCTCATCAATTGAAAAATAGAAGATATTTAATTGTTCATATTCTTACGATTATTAAATCAGATGATAAACAGTACTTTATTCTTTATCAAACGATTGATTGAATTGTTTAGCTTCATATTAATAATAAGATTCATGTAAGTGAATCTTTTTATCCTCCATCATCTTGAATTCACTTTTTTTTTTTCTATTTCTATTGATTGAGCAGGTGTTAAGCAATGGTATATTCAAGAGTGCAGATCATCGAGCAGTGGTGAATTCGAGCACAACTCGATTATCCATTGTAACTTTCCATAATCCAAATCCTAATTCGGTGGTTTATCCCCTCGATGGATTGCTTGATGATAATCATCCTTCCAAGTTTGAGCGTTATATCTACAAAGAGTTTTATGCAAGGAAGATGACCAAACATATTCAAGAGAGACAGGAAAAACGATCAAGGAGGAAGGAAATCTGTGGCAAAGAGGATGAAACTGTTTGATTGCTGTGAAAGTATACATATAGTACCATGTTATAGCAAAGGTTAGGCAAGAATAAGAATTAAGGTCTAATGTTTATTGAGATCAAGTAGGCTGCTTGGTTGGGTAAAGAATAAGGAATAGTATTTAATGGAATTAAATGTAGTGGCTCCTTGACAAAAAGTTGGTAAAGAATCAGGGTCTGCTATCGAGTGTGAATAAATGTATTATTTTTTTTTTACTGCCATAAAATATAGATAAGAGTTGAAAGTATAGACGAGGGCCTTTTCAATGTGATTGTGTAAATAAAAAAATTCCAATTGTGGTATCTATATGTGTAATGTTCTTAGGATTATTTATAAGTGGTTTTAAGTTCTTATCTTTGAGACTCTAGCACTAGTTTGAATTTGTTGAGAGTCATCATGAATTCAATTAATTAGATTCAATCTTTTTTAATTTGTCAATTTGTACATAATTTGATATGTATGAAATATAAAATGTTCTTTATGCTTTGATTCTTCTATGGATAACCATAAATGAAAATACTTAATCTCTAAGATCTTAGAAAGATTCAAGATTATCAATCTAGTTAATAATTTAGTGGCGTATACATGGTTAATAATGGTTGTAATTATACGACTAACATTAATTTGAAAATAAATGATATTTTGACTTTTTTGACTAATCATAAATGACATGGATTTAACACACACACGCAGATAATATAAAGTCACATCATAGAATTTCATGTCATAATTGTATAGATATAAATTAAAAAATTATTAAATTTGAAAACATTCAGATGTCAAATAATTCATATTTACTAATAAATATAAATAATAATATTAAAAAGTAAATCAAACATCATATCATAAGAATATTATTATAGAAAATTAAAACAATAAAATAATATACAAACAAAATAACTTAGATGTTACACAAATCATTCTATATTCAATATTTTTTATAAACCTTAAATTTACTAGGAAGCCCTTATTAACTCTCTTATATTTTGTCCCCCCCCCTTTTTTAAGACCCTATCTTGTTAGTTGTCACTGTAACCCTAATTTTGCATGTGTATTCTATAAACACCTAGTTAGATAGATCAAAAATAATAAATGAAGAAATTATGAATTGCCAAGTTGAAGATATTATTTTTTGCATTGATAAATTTGATGAAGAAATTCCAATAGCTTTTAAGGTGATTATATTAGAAGATAGGCAATTACAACCAAATATACAAGGATGTACACTCCCAAGATAAAGGTAAAATAATAGGTGAGGAGAAAATGTGATTTAAAAATATTAAATAGTTAAGTGATTTAAATGATTATGTATTCATAGAATCTTGATTAATAAACAATTATTTTTATCATTAATATCTAACTTTATTGGTATGTTGGATCTATATATTATTATGAGTAATGTGTAGGGAAATTATGTCAAGGAAAATGGAGCACCATCTAGACCTAAAGTGAACACCTTGTAAAGTAATATTGCGTGAGTCCTCTTGTAGAATCTGAATGTGAAATTTCTAGTATAGAGGTGCTTTGAGGGGTATTGTTGTGGTTTTTGCATAAGGGTGTCTGGTGGGAATATTGATTGTCAAACTATGTGGCTTAAGTGTTTAAGTGGTGATTAATGTTAGGACCCCTTAATTATGTTTGAATTTTATATTTGTCCTGGGTTATAAAAAAATGTGTTATTTTCTCAATTTATTGTTTCATGTGGATAACGAATCAGTTGATCCGCGACTTGGGATCTGCAACTAAGTCTCAAACTACATTTTTTAGGAGGCCTTCCCCCACGCGTGAGAGGCCTTCCTCCTTTGGAGTTCGTACTAGTGCATTCAATAACAACATTTGGAATTTTTTATGGGCTCAACTACGCCCAGGTATGGTCATTATAAACTTTCGTTATTGCCTTCCTCATCGTCTGCTAGGGTTCGGTCATTCAAGCAAGTGGTGGAGAGTGAACACAAGGTTCAAGAGGGAGCATGCTTCATCTAGAAGAGACCTAATGGAGCATCCATTGTGCATACCAAAGATGATCGAGGTAAGGCCCTCTCGATTGAGGCTATCATTGTTAAGCCAAATTTCCAAATGTCGGTTGACATTGAAACAAAAAAAAACTATATTAAAAGACACTGTTGTTTTTCTTGTGGCTCAAGAATTATCTAAAATTCCCTCATGTTCTTTCTTAAATGATCAGCTTCATAATATCTGGGCCAAAAAACTAGGGTTTCATTTCTCATATTTTCGTATGATTCAAAAGGGATTATTTTTTATTTTCCTTATAAACCCCACCAGTCAGAAAGAGATTATTAAAATGGAGTTTTGGAAAGTGGGCTCTTACAATTTTAGGGCCTTTTCCTAGTTCCCTGATGCCATACAAGATTAAATCCTCGCCCTTTCATGCCCTTGTTGGCTCACAATTGGTAACCTTCCGCCCTTCCTATGGAACCTAATTCCTCAAGTGTTGAAACCGATTGGGAATGTCATAAGAGTGGATAAAATGGACACTCTGCTTCCCCACACCAACACTAGGGTTCTTGTTTCTATCAACTCGGTCTTGAACTACCAAAATAAATGTTATTCAAGATTTGGAAGGGAAAATGATTTCGTGCTCGATTACGTTTCTTGGTGGCATGAATGCATGCTTCCTTTGTAGGAGGGAAGGCCACATGTGTCCACTGCTCAAGAAGAATTCACCTCCTTTTCCCAAAGGCGCTGCCAAGTTGATGGATAAGAAATCCCATTATGTTACCCCTCCAAAACCCATGGGTGTACCTGGTGCTTCTCAACCCTTTCTTAAGATTCAACCACCGCCTACCTCTGAGAATCTTGTTTCTTCGCCTGATGCCCTCTAGGAATCCTTTAAAAAATAGATGTCATCCTTGCCTCATGTGGTAAAGATGTGCTTTCTAAATTAAAAAACCTTCCTGACGCTAATTCACTGGACTTTGGGCTGGACCCTAGTGCCTCTCAGCCTAAACACATGACACAAAATGCTCAACAACTTACTCTTGAGTGGATTAGAAGGTTATCTGATCCTAAATTCAAAGGTTTTTCCATTCCCGAGGCTAGTATGAATGAATGTCAATCCCCTATTTCCAACATTTAGGGTTCACATGAGAGGTCCACCATTTTCTCCTCCCCGTTGAGTGGGGGTGTTGTTATGGGTGATAGTGTCCAAGGTGTTTTGGTGACAATTGAGAACCTAAGGAGTCGGGTTGAGAAGTGTGGAAGTGAGGTTGATGCATATGCATCCCTAGATAGGCTTGGTTCTCTTAAGAAAGTTTATGTAGATGAGGATAAACTTAGAAATTTATGCCTTGTGGTCATCCCCTCTCCCCTTGTCTCCCCCCTAAGATTCACTATTCTCTGCACAACAAAGTTGTCATTACTTCCCATAGTACCATCCCTACCTACCCAACTGAGAGGACCAAAGGGTGAATCTGGTGTGAATATTGAAGTTGAGAAGGTAGAAGAAGGGGAATTTCAAGAGTTGGCTTTAGTACCTTGCAAAGAGGCTCAAGAAGAAACCAAAGTTTTTTTCTTTAATGCTCATAAAAATAAGAGAAGGTTGAGAACTAAGAAGAATGAAAAGAATGTGGATCTTGATCCTCAACCTAAAAATAATGGGGAGACCACTGCTAAGAAAAAGAGAGGGAGACCTGTTGGCTCAACCACTAACAAGGAGCCTCCAAAACATCCTAGATAGCAGCTCCTGAGATGCTATAAGAGCTTTAAGGCTCCCATGGAAACAAATCCTTGATGTTAGATGTGAATTTTAAGTGTTCATCATGGAATGTCAGGGGGTTAGAATCCCCTAACAAAAAATATATCATTATGAGATTTCTTATGCTGCAAATACTTATTGACATCCTTTTACTTCAGGAGGTTAAGGCGGTTGGTTTCTCTCTTGACATAAATATAAAGTTCATTTGGAAATATGCAAGGTGTTTTTTCACCAAACATTAGAAGGGAAAGGGTGGTTTTGCTATGTTGGTTATCCCTAAGTGGAGCAAATATATTTATGATAGTGGTTTCTCCCCTGCAATAGAGCAGTTTGGATTACCCTTAATTACAATATTTTAGAAGCTGATATTTGCACTATATATGCACCTAATCATCATAACGATAGGATAGAGTTGTGGAAGTGGTTGTTTCAATTGAAAAGCATCCCATGGATCATGGTAGGGGACTTCAATATGATTGAGGGGCCCCGAGATAAGGTGGGAGGTAGTAAGTTTGACTGAAAAGGAAGTAATAAATTCTTTTGGTATAAAATGATTAAAAAACACAATTTTTGACCTTCTGGTTGACAACAAATCTACCTATAAAGGTATATGGCATACTTCGTTTAATTTTGATCGGGGTGGTAGGAGGATTTATTAGAGGTTGGACATATTTTATGTGAACAAGGAGGTGTTTAGCTTAAAAAAAAATCCTAATGGAATTAGTGTAAATGTTATCCCCTACACTCTATCTAATCACCATCCAATTGTCAATACCATCTTTACAATGGAGAAGGCTAGTTGTGAGAAAAAGAGGAGTGATGGGTTTTCTCTAAATATTAGGCTCTTTAAAGATGATGATGTCAGGACAAAGGTGAAGATTATTAGATGGTATAACCTAGCAGTTGTTGATCACTCTAGTGCCATTGATAGATGAACATAATGCATTAGTAGTTGGAAGATGCTCTTCCAAGTTGTAGGGAAGAAGAAGGAAAAAGATAGTAGGAGGTGGAATCTAATGTGCATAACAAGATTTTATTGGTTGATAAAGTAATTCAAGAAGATCCGTCCAATATCAAAGCACTGGAAACCTTAACTCAATCCAGAGATGTTCTCAAGAGAATACAAAACATTAAGATCCAAGGAATCAAAAATAGGGCCAGGATTTAATGGATCAACCATGGTGACAAGGGGTTGGGGTACTTTTTTCAAATCCTTAAGTACAAATAATCCAAGGAGAGGATAGATTGTTTATGTGAAGATGGGAACATTATCAAGTCCCAAGATGACATACTAAAAGCTTTTGTTTCCTATTACTCAAATTTGTTCTCTTTTGATGACATTGGGCAAGATATTCTGCAATGGATAATAATAGTAGTATTATTCCTAAAAAGGTTTCAAAGGAAGATGCAGGGAAACTTAACATGCCTATTTTAGTGGCTAAGATCAATAGGGCTATTCAAATCATGCATAATTAGAAGGCACTGGGGCCGGATGGTCTTCCTGTAGAGTTTTATGAAGACAACATTGATTGGGTTGGATAAGATCTCTTACATGTTTATACTGAGGCTATTGAGAGGAAGTCTTTGGGCACATATATCAACTTGAGACTTATCAAGCTCATACCAAAAGATGGGGATAGGTCATTGATTGAGAATTGGAGGCCCATTACTCTATTGAATGTTTCCTATAAGATTTGGGTAAGGTGCTGACATTGAGATTGGTGGATATTTTGCCCTGGGTTGTAAACCCAACCCAAACTAAGTTTGTGAAGGGTAGGTACGTTCTTGATAATATTATTACATGTTGGGAGGCACTAGACTGGGCTAAAGACTCTAAACAACATGCATGTATGATGCTATTGGACTATGACAGGGTGTATGACAGGATTGAATGAAATTTTATTATCATGATGCTCCAAAGTTTGGGTTCTCTGAATTACTTTTGTCAAATGGTCATTACTCTGATGAATGGGACTTGTGCCTCAGTAGAGGCCAATGTGACTAGATCCTCTCCTTTTGAACTCACCAGAACTATTAGACAGGGTTGTCCTTTGTCACCAACTTTGTTTGTAGTTGCAATAGGTGCATTACTCTACCTCTTAAGGGATTATTTACTATCTCCAAAATTCCAAGGCATTCTTCTTCCTAATGGGGAAGAGTTGTCCAATATCCAATTTTTTGATGACAAAACTATCATAATTGAACTGGCTAAAGATAATGGTTGTCACATGATGAATAAATTGGACCTTTTCTTTTCTGCATCAGGGAGTAAATTATTCCTTCCCTAATCAATCATACTTGGTGGGAGGATTCTCCTCCTCCACGATGTTAATAAATTATCTTTAGCTTGGGGTGGACCAAATCACTTGGTTAGATATTTGGGAATCCCATTCTGTGTCTATCCTAACCTTAAGAAAATGTGGGATTGGATCAAAGGAAAGATTGATAAAAAAAATTGAGCAAATGGAACAAACAATACCTCTAACTGATTGGAAGATTTCAAGTGTGTCAGAAGATACTCTCATCTTATACCATTTACTATGCTTCCACTTGGATTTTTAATCAAGTCCAATTCAATTATGTGTAGAAGAAAATTAGGGAATTTTTATGCTCTGATGGAAAGGGGTTGAATAAGAGGCACAATGTGAGGTGGAAGTGGTGTACTATGAGTAAAGAGTTGGGTGTTTTGGGTTTGAATGATTTGAGGTTGCACTGTATCACTCTAGTTTTCAAATGGATAGCCCAAGATTATCAAGGTGAAGATTTATGGATAATACTAGTTAGGAACAACATTGATAGGGCTATCCCCTTGAAGAGCCTCCTCTTGGAAAGGTCTTCATATAAATGAACTATTGTCTAGTAAGTTTTGTTGGAGATTTGATTATGTTCAGTTGATTGATTGTATGTTTGTCATTGATGACAACATATAATACATAGTAGTAATTCTATATGTACTTATCAGAATGATGATGTACGCCTCTCTCTCCGGTTTCCCACAGCGTTCCAAGGGCGGGGGTTAGTAGCCAAGGTTCACAAGTGAATGCAAATCAAGTACGCAATAACTACTAAATGAATAACAGAAACGTGAGCAATAAAATGTACAAACAACAAAAAGGAAGACAAACGAA
>MU226779.1:2144961-2167384 GCA_018584345.1 Thuja plicata | reverse complement strand
TTGGTAAGTTTGATGCCAAAAGTGATGAAGGTATTTTCCTTGGTTACTCTACAAAAAGAAAAGCATATAGATGTTTTAATCTAAGATTGAAAAAGGTAATTGAAAGTACTCATGTAAAAATTGATGAAAAGTTTATGGTTCAAAAAAGATACTATGAATATGCACCTATGATTGAAGATGAACCCAAGCCTAGAAGCAAAGATATCGTTATTGAAGAAATGTTTGATTGCATTGATGTCTCATGCAATGACCCTAAATCAAGTAGAGAAGAATCACAGATTACGGAAGAAGAAGTCACACCTAAGGTTCCAAAATTCACATCTAGATACCACTCTAAAGATGATATCATTGGAGATCAGAGCAGCAATGTTTTGACCAGATCAAAAGCAAAAAGTCTGGCAATAGATGGAGAGGTATGTTTACTTTCATAGATTGAACCTTTAAGTGTTGAAGACACTTGTAATGATTCTGATTAGAAGAATGCAATGAAAGAAGAATTAGATCAGATAATTAAAAGTGATACATAGGAATTGATCCCTAGACCCAGTGAAAAAATGTGATTGGAACAAAGTGGGTATTAAGAAACAAGATGAATGAAGATGGTACAGTAGTTACAAACAAAGAAAGATTGGTATGTAAAGGATATGTGCAGAGAGAAGGAATAGACTACACTGATACATTTGCCCCAGTGAGTAGACTGGAAGCCATTAAATTGTTTTTGGCATATGCAACATTCAAAGACTTTAAAGTTTATCAAATGGATGTAAAATCAATTTTTTTGAATGGTGACTTGAATGAAGAAGTGTACATAGAACAACCTGAAGGATTTAGTCTTTTAGATGAACCAGACATGGTATGCAGATTAAAGAAAGCACTCTATGGTCTTAAACAGGCCCCAAGAGCTTGGTATGAGAGACTTGATGGTTATCTTACCAAGATTGGATTCAAGAAAGGAGCAGCAGATTATAACCTATTCACAAGAGAGACACCTGATGGATTATTATTAGTTGCCATATTTTTTGATGACATTATCTTCGGAGGTAATGACAATCTCAGTACAACATTTGCAAAATAAATGTAGAATGAATTTGAAATGAGCATGATTGGTCCTATAAAATACTTTTTGGGACTGAATGTAAAGAAAACAGATAAAGGTATATTCATTAATCAGACAAAATATGTGAAAGAAATACTTAAGAACTTCTAGATGGAAGACTGTAAGCCAGTATGCACTCCCATGATAATAGTAAGCAAGCTTTCAAAAGATGATGATTCCACAGTAATTGATAAGACATTGTGTAAATATACGATTGGTAAACTCATTTATCTAACTCAATCTAGACCTGACATATCTAATGCAGTTGGCATTGTTGGAAGATTTGCAGCTAAAACCAAGCAGAATCACCTAATGGAAATCAAGAGGATATTCAAATATCTAAAGGGAACTATAGACTATGGTTTATGGTATCCTAAATTAGAGAATGTAAAACTTCATGTGTATACAGATGCAGATTGGGAAGGATGTATTGATGATAGGAAAAGCACTTTAGGAGGAGCAGTATTCCTTGGAGACAGGTTGGTTTCTTGGATAAGCAAGAAGCAGAACTGTATTTCCCAGTCAACAGCAGAAGCTAAATATGTTGCAGCAGCACTGAATTGTTCAACCATGGTTTGGATCAAGAAGATGGTTAAAGAATTTGGCATTCAGGTTCATTATCCTATTTTTATTCACTGTGATAATACTAGCACTATAAACATGTCTAAGAAACCTGTGATGCACGCAAAGACAAAACACATAGAGATTAAGTATCATTTTTTAAGAGAAAAGGTTGTAGACAAAGAAGTGAAATTGGAATATGTAAGCACCAAAGAACAGTTGGTAGATATTTTCACAAATCCCTTATCAAAGGATACTTTTGAGTATCTCAGGGAAAAGTTGGGAGTAATTCCCTCTCCTGAGTCTGTTTAGAAGAAGCATCAAGAACATTAGTCATTAAGTGACTGATGAATGGTTGATTACTCTACTTTTGGAGTAGTACCTATGCCTAAAGATCTATGGCACCCTTTTCCATTGATGTCAAAGGGGGAGTATGTACTAAGGGGGAGTATATACTCTAGGGGAGTATATACATGGAACAACAACACAGTCAGAGGAACTGCAACAGTATAGAGAAATATTTGATGAGGATATTGAGAAGATTGTAAAAGAAAGAGGACACCATGAACATAAGATGTTTTTGATATCATATGTTGCCATCAATGTTAAAGGGGGAGATTTTTGGAGATTTGATTATGTTCAGTTGATTGATTGTATGTTTGTCATTGATGACAACATATAATACACAGTAGTAATTCTGTATGTACTTATCAAAATGATGACATGAAGACTTTTGTGGTTAGATACATGTTTTTGACATGTTTATTATGTTCTGTTCATACACACAGATCCAGATATGATGTTTCAGTCAAGTTGTGTAATTCTATTATTGGCAGTTACAGATTTGGAAGTGTATCTGTAAAGAGCCGACATATTTGACGTGTTTCTTGAGTTGCACCTATCTTTAGGATATGCGTGAATATATTCATGGTTAGTTATGAGTTAACTATCTTTGGTTAAACATGCCTATCATATTACATCAAGATCATGTTGTTTGAGTTGATTTGGTGAAGCCGACTTAGTGAAGCGTCGCGTCTATTCAGTTTATACTTGTGCGGTTGTAATTATGCTTGTGTGCTTAGCAGAGCCGACAAGGATGTTATGAAGAGTTGTCTTACACGTCCCATGATCTCATACTTTGAGGAAGATACTTATAGCAAGTCAATTGTGATACGCTAAGTGTGAATGATATGAAAAGAGAAGAAAGATGTATAGAGCAGATTGTTAGAGTTGGTTCATTCATCAAGAGTCTATGTGAAGAATAAGTGAAAGATTTTAATACACTAGAAATGATCAAGAAAATAGGTCTACTCTACAGTCCAACATCAGATATAGTGCATATATGTTATACAGAAGGTTGTAGCCTTCACCATTAAGCAGTGAGCTTTTGGACAGTGAGTCCACCACCCCTAATAGGGTTATTTGTAAAAGACTCCTAATAGGGTCCAACCCTTAACCATGTCACTATACTTATTGCATTGTAATGTACAAATCCTAACAGGGTTGAAATATCTTCTAACAGGGAATACTATAAACAAGTATAGTTCATTGTGGGTGCTAATTCCCACCGGGGTTTTTACCATTTGGTTTCCACGTAATCAAATTTTGTGTTGTGTACTATGTTATCTAATTCACCATTTACTTTGTTGTATTCTAAAGTTAAAGAAGAAAAAGAATTAAAGTTATTGATAACTGATTCACCCCCCCCTCTCAGTTATCCTTTGGGACTATTCTAACAAGTTTAACATCAAAGTTTCAAGGTCTAATGTGTTCAAATAAATCTAGAAATATTGGGACAATGTGAGACACTTAGTTAGAAGTAACAACCTATTTGATGAAGATAACAATATATGTGGAGAAATATTTGTGTGGTGGAATATCCATCATGGAGTGAAGTCTCTATCTCTTATACATGGATGTTTTGCATGTAGTTGGACCAATAAGGGGATTAGATGTTTTGTTGATATCATCAAGGATGGGAACCTTATCAACTGACAGGAATTGGAATGTAAGTTTGGATTACCCCAATCTCAGCGGAGGACTTATTCCATGTTGAGAGATGCTTGCAGAGTGAACATAACTTGCCTAGACAATGTGGTATATTATCCAACAGGATTTCTCTCATGAGATGGTTAGATGGTACCATGTTTCCCTTAACCAAATACAAATACATATTCAAGCTTCTCACTAACAATAATGAGATCCTTGAACATAAAAATGGTGCCTAGAGACTTACCTTTAACCCCACATTCCTAGACCAAACATTTGTTTGACTTGTGACATAAATCTGAGGATAGTAGAAAGAAGAAAAAACTCTAGAACAAATCGAGGATGAAACCAACAAAGTTACCAAATTGCAATATTTCTCCACTAATGTTTTGGTGAGAAAACATATAATGAGCAGGGAAAATATTTCAAAAAGAAATGAATGGAAATGGTAGCTTTAATGGCATACAATTTGCATGCACGAGAGTATACATGTATTGAGGTAATTAGTGGAGAAGTTAGTAGGTCTAAGGGCATGGAACCAAAGGTTGATTAAAATCTTGATGAACAAACTCATAGAAGATATGATCTCCAAGAATGATCATGGATTAGCGGAGGAGTTTTTATTCCATTGGAGAGAAAGAACTGATAATCCCTTGGTAAGAATAAGTGTCGGGATGCTAAATGGGATGAGGATTATAAAGAATACAACAAATGAATATGAGCGGAACACTCTCCAATGGAAGGAAGAAACAAAAGAGATTACCAAACAATATGAAGCTTAGTTGGTTAATCTGACCCTGGTGGATTGTTATGACAAAGAAGAAATGAGAATAATATTCTCGGCTTTTGACAAGTATCACGAAGAGAGAGATTTAGAATTATCCTCAGAAAGTAAATTAGAATTATTTATAAAAAAAAAATTAAATAGATTTTTTTGATGATTTGTCACTTATTCAACATCTAACTTGTTATGATGCAACACAAGAAATATTCCAATCCAATACATAAAAGTACCTATACCCATCAAGAAAAAGTTGTGTACAATTGGGTCATCTTATGTGATGCAACATAACTTATATTATGCAAATAAACAATTGGACAATATTGAACACATGGTATAAACACATAAATGTGTGATTTTATACCCATAAGAGAATAATTATACCCCACTAAAAAAAAGAACAAACAAAATGTTTGAGATTCAATGAGAACGATGAAAGTATACTTATAGTACCATGTTATAGATGAGGTTACGTAAGAATAAGAATAAAGGTCTAATGTTTAATGAGATGAAGTAGGCTGCTTGGTTGGGTAAAGAATAAGGAATAGGATTTAATGAAATTAAATGTAGTGGTTCCTTGAAAAAAAGTTGGTAAAGAATCAGGGTCTGCTATTGAGTGTGAATAATTGTACTATTTTTCTTTTTACTGCCATAAAATATCGATAAGAGTTGAAAGTATAGACAAGGGCCTTTTCAATGTGATTGTGTAACTAAAAAAATTCCAATTGTGGTATCTATATCTGTAATGTTCTTAGGATTATTTATAAGTGGTTTTAAAGTTCTTTCTTTTGGGACTCTAGCAATAGTTTGAATTTATGAAGAGTCGTCATGAATTCAATTAATTAGATTCAATCTTTTCTAACTTGTCAATTTGTACATAATTTGACATGTATGAAATTTAAAATTTTCTTTATGCTTTGATTCTCCCATGGATAACCATAAATGAAAATACTTAATCTCTAAGATCTTAGAAAGATTCAAGATTATCAATCTAGTTAATAATTTATTGGTGTATACATGGTTAATAATGGTTGTAACTGTAACGACTAACATTAATTTGAAAATAAATGATATTTTGACTTTTTTCACTAATCATACATGGTATGGATTTAACACACACATGCAGATAATAATTGTTCTCACTTAAAATCGCATCATAGAATTTCATTTCATAATTGTATAGATATAAATTAAAAAATCATTAAATTTGAAAAATATTCAGATGTCAAATAATTCATATTTACTAATAAATATAAATAATAATATTAAAAATTAAATCAAATATCATATTATAAGAATATTATTATAGAAAATTAAAACAATAAAATAATTTACAAACAAAATAACTTAGATGTCACACAAATCATTCTAAATTCAATATTTTTTATAAACCTTAAATTTACTAGGAAGCCCTAATCTAACTCTAGAAAATTAAAACAATAAAATAATTTACAAACAAAATAACTTAGATGTCACACAAATCATTCTATATTCAATATTTTTTATAAACCTTAAATTTACTAGGAATCCCTTGTTGGTGCTCAAATCGACAGATTGGATTTCCTATGGATTTTTCTTATCCAATGATGAGAAATACAAGCGATTTGGCAACGAACAAGGTTTCAACAACCTCCTGCAATTCTGGCTCCGCAGAACCAGGGCTGGTGGGCCTGTACCTTAAACTTGTCTTCCAAGTCTTCTAGAGGTTTTTTTATAGCGGATAACTGATAACTTCAACTCCTGCTTCTCAAGGTGTTAATAAGATCAGAAAACTGAAAATATGTGTTATCAAATATAATTTTATTAAAAAATGCTTGATATAATTGAGATATGAACTGGATAAGATGAAAGAATACAGTAGTTCAAAATTTGAAACAATGAAACCTTATACCACAACTTAGTTAACAAGAGAGACCAGTGCTTTAATCCAATAATGGGCAATAGAGTCGATATCACTTCAATCCTACGTTCAACTTCAAAGACAGCTTTGAAAACAAAACTTATCACCTTAAAGGCATTATGAAATGCACATATAACTAAAAAAGCTTAAATATATTTCAATTAAGTATCATTCCTCAAAAGACGGACCAATTGATCAAGGCCTTAATCAATAGGATTTATCCATGTGAAAATGAGAAAGAAACAATTGAATATATAGAATATAAACTTGAATTGAAATATGTGCAAAATCAAAACTATCACTCTAAGGAATTTCCTATTAGTTTATCTGAAGGACTGTTTGTAAAGAAATAATGAAAAACAAATGCGAAAATGAAATAAACATAGACTTATCTCTGCTTGATTACAAAGAATGGTATATCAAATTCATATTTGCAGCATTTGATCAGCTATTTCCACTCCACCATTATCCAAATTCATTCTCCTCTTTTTCAGGTTTATTTGACTTAATATTTATATATGTTTCAAAGGTTTCCTGTGAAAGGTCATACCTTTTCACAAAAAACTAATCTACAACGAACCCTAAATAATTATACAAATTGATCTTACATATGGTTTTAAAAAAAATATTTTCCCGCATCACATTTGTCATATTCTTTGTATTATTTGGTTTATCATCTCCTGTTTATATCATAAAGTTCCTCCCTATATTTCCCATATTGAGGGCCTGAATTTCAGGTGCCAACAACCCTAATCTAACTCCCTTATATTTTGTCCCCCCCCTTTTTGTCTAAGCCCCTATCTTGTTAGTTGTCACTGTAACCCTAATTTTGCATGTGAATTCTATAAACACCTAGTTAGATAGATCAAAAATAATAAATGGAGAAATTATGAATTGCCAAGTTGAAGATATTATTTTTTGCATTGATAAATTTGATGAAGAAATTCCAATAGCTTTTAAGGTGATTATACAAGAAGATAGGCAGTTACAACCAAATATACAAGGATGTACACTCCAAAGATAAAGGTAAAATAATAGGTGAGGAGAAAATGTGATTTAAAAATATTAAATAGTTAAGTGATTTATCAATTATTATATATTCATAGAATCTTGATTAATAAACAATTATTTTTATCATTAATATCTAACTTTATTGGTATGATGGATCTATATACTATTATGAGTAATGTGTAGGGAAATCGTGTCAAGGAAAATGGAGCACCATCTAGACCGAAAGTGAACACCTTTTAAAGTTATATTGTGTGAGTCATCTTCTAGAATTTGAATGTGAAATTTCTAGTATAGAGGTGCTTTGAGGAGTATTATTGTGGTTTTTACATAAGGGTGTCTAGTGGAAATATTGATTGTGAAACTATGTGGCTTAAGTGTTTAAGTGGTGATTAGGGTCAGGACCACTTAATTATGTTTGAATTTTATATTTTTCCTGGGTTATAAAAAATGTGTTATTTACTCAATTTATTGTTCCATGTAGATAACGAATTAGTTGATCTGCAACTTGGGATCTACAACTAAGTCCCAAACTGAATTTTTTTAGGAGGCCTTCTCCCACGCGTGAGAGGCCTTCATCCTTTGTAGTTCGTACTAGTGCATTCAATAACACTTGGAAGTTTTTATGGGCTCAACTACGTCGAGACATAGCCATTCTAAACCTTCATTATTTCCTTCCTCATTGTCTGCTAGGGTACAGTCATTCAAGCAAGTGGTGAAGAATGAACACAAGGTTCCAGAGGGAGCATTCTTCATCTAGAAGAGCCCAATGGAGCATCCATTTTGCAAACCGAAGATGATCAAGGTAAGGCTCTCTTGACTGAGGCTATCATTGTTAAGCCAAATTTCCAAATGTCGTTTGACATTGAAACAAAAAAAAACTATATTGAAAGACACTGTTGTTTTTCTAGTGGCTCAAGAATTATCTAAAATTCCCTCACGTTCTTTCTTAAATGATTAGCTTCATAATATCTAGGCCAAAAAATTAGGGTTTCATTTCTCATATTTTCATATGATTCAAAAGGGATTATTTTTTATTTTCATTATAAACCCTAACAGTCAGAAAGATATTATTAAAAGGGAGTTTTGGAAAGTGGGCTCTTACAATTTCAGGGCCTTTTCCTAGTCCCCTGATGCCATACAAGATTAAATCCTTGCCCTTTTGTGCCCTTGTTGGCTCACAATTGGTAACCTTCCACCCTTCCTATGGAACCTAATTCCTCAAGTGTTGAAACCGATTGGGTATGTCATAAGAGTGGATACAGTGGACACTCTACTTCCCCATACCGACAATAGGGTTCTTGTTTCTATCAACCTGGGTCTTGAACTACCAAAATAAATCTTGTTTGATTTGGAAGGGAAAATGATTTCGTGCTCGATTACGTTTCTTGGTGGCATGAATGCATGCTTCCTTTGTAGGAGGGAAGGCATAATGTGTCCACTACTTAAGAAGAAGTCACCTTCTCTCCCCAAAGGTGTCACCAAGTTGATGGATAAGAAACCCCATTCTATTACCCCTCCAAAACCCATTGGTACACCTGGTGCATCACAATCCTTTCTTAAGATTCAACTACCACCTACCTCTGCAAATCTTTTTTCTTTGCCTGATGCCCTGTAAGAATCCTTTAACAAAATAGATGTCATCCTTGCCTCATATGGTAAAGATGTTCTTTCTTAATTAAACAACCTTCCTGACGCTAATTCACTAGACTTTGGGCTGGACCCTAGTGCCTCTCTTCCTAAACACATTACATAAAACACTTAACAATTTACTTTTGAGTGGATTAGAAAGTTATTTGATCACAAATTCAAAGGTTTTTCCATTCCTGAGGCTACTATGAATGAATGTCAATCCCCTATTTCCAACTTTCAGGGTTCATAGGAGAGGTCCACCATTTCCTCCTCCCCCCTGAGTGGGGGTGTTGTCATGGGTGATAGTGTCCAAGGTGTTTTGGTGACAATTGAGAACCCAGGGAGTCGAGTTGAGAAGTGTGGAAGTGAGGTTGATGCAGATGCATCCCTAGATGGGCTTGGTTCTCTTAAGAAAGCTTATGTAGATGAGGAAAAACTTTGAAATCTATCCCTTATGGTCATCTCTGCCCCCCTTGTCTCCCCCCTAAGATTCAATATTCTCTACACAAAAAAGTGGCCATTACTTCCCATGGTACCATCCCTACCCAAGTGAGAGGACCAAGGGGTGAATCTAATGTGAATATTGAAGTTGAGAAGGTAGAAGAAGGGGAATTTCAAGAGTTGGCTTTAGTACCTTTCAAAGAGGCTCAAGAAGAAACCAAAGTGTTTGTCTTTAATGCTCACAAAAAAGAAGAGAAGGTTGAGAACTAAGAAGAATGAGGATCTTGATCCTCAACCTAAAAATAATGGGGAGACCACTACTAAGAAAAAGAGAGGGAGACCTGTTGGCTCAACCACTAACAAGGAGACTCCAAAACATCCCAGGTAGCAGCTCTCAAGATGCTATAATATCTTTAAGGCTCCCATGGAAACAAATCCCTGATGTTAGATATGAATTTTAAATGTTCATCATGGAATATCAGGGGGTTAGAATACCCTAACATAAAATATATCATTATGAGATTTCTTATGATGAAAATACTTATTGACATCATTTTACTTCAGGAGGTTAAGGCGGTTGGTTTCTCTCTTGACATAAATATAAAGTTCATTTGGAAATAAGCAAGGTGTTTTTTCACCAAACATCAGAAGGGAAAGGGTGGTGTTGCTATCTTGGTTAGCCATAAGTGGAGAAAATATATTTATGACTGGGATTTCTCCCCTGCAATAGAGCAGTTTGGATTACCCTTAATTACAATGGTTTAGAAACTGGTATTTGGACTATATATGCACCTAATGATCATAAGGATAGGATAGAGTTGTGGAAGTGGTTATTTTAATCGAAAATCATCCCATGGATCATGGGAGGGGACTTCAATATGATTGAGGGGCCCCGAGAGAAGGTGGGAGGTAGTAATTTTTACTGAAAAGGAAGTGAGAAATTCTTTTGGTATAAAATGATTAAGAAACACAATTTTTTGACCTTCTGGTTGACAACAAATCTATCCATAAAGGTATATGGCATACTTGGTCTAATTTTGAACAGGCTGGTAGGAGGATTTATTACAGGTTGGACATATTTTATGGGAACAAGGAGGTATTTAGTTTTTAAAAAGATCCTAATGAAATTAGTGTAAATGTTATCTCCTACACTCAATCTAATCACCTTCCAATTGTCAATACCATCTTTACAATTGAGAAGGATAGTTGTAAGAAAAAGAGGAGTGATGGGTTTTCTCTCAATATCAGGCTTTTGAAAGATGATGATGTTAGGACATAAATGAAGATTATTAGATGGTATAACCTAGTAGTTTTTAATCACTCTAGTGCCATTGATAGATTGACACAATGCATTAGTAGTTGGAAGATTCTCTTCCAAGTCGTAGGGAAGAAGAAGGAAAAAGATAGTAGGAAAGTGGAATCTAAAATGCATAACAAGATTTTCTTGGTTGAGAAAGTAATTCAAGAATATCCATCCAATATCGAAGCACTAGAAACCTTAATTAAAGCCAGAGATGTTCTCAAGATACTACAAAACATTAAGATCCAAGGAACCAAAACTACGGCCAGGATTTAATGGATCAACCATGGTGACAAGGGGTTGAGGTACTTTTTTCAAATCCTTAAGTACAAATAATCCAAGGAGAGGATAGATTAATTATGTGAATATGGGAACATTATCAAGTCCCAAGATGACATAATAAAATATTATGTTTCCTAGTACTCTAAGTTGTTCTCTTCTGATGACATTGGGAAAGATATGGAGTCTGCAAGGGATAATATCAGTAGTATTATTCCTAAAAAGGTTTCAAGGGAAGATGCAGGGAAACTTAACATGCCTATTTTAGTGGCTAAGATCAATAGGGCTATTTAGAGCATGCATAATGAGAAGGTGTTGGGGCCTGATGGTCTTCCTATAGAGTTTTATGAAGACAACATTGACTGGGTAGGAGAAGATCTCTTACAGTTTTATACTGAGGCTATTGAGAGGAAGTCTTTGGGCACATCTATCAATTCGGGACTTATCAAGATCATACCGAAAGATGGGGATAGGTCATTTATTAAGAATTGGAGGCCCATTGCTCTATTAAATGTTTCCTATAAGATTTTGGGTAAGGTGATGGCATTGAGATTGGTGGATATTTTTCCCCAGGTTATAAACCCAACCCAAACTAATTTTGTGAAGGGTAGGTACATTCTTGATAATATGATTACATGTTGGGAGGCACTAGATTGGGATAAAGACTCTAACCAACATGCATGTATGATGCTATTAGACTATGACAAGGCGTATGATAGGATTGAATGATAGTTTATTATCATGATGCTCCAAAGTTTGGGTTTTCTGAATTACTTTTGTCAAATGGTCATTACTCTAATGAATTGGGCGTATGCCTTAGTAGAGGTCAATGTGACTACATCCTCTCCTTTTGAACTCACCAAAACTATTAGAAAGGGTTGTCCTTTGTCACCAACTCTATTTGTAGTTGCAATAGGTGCATTATTCTACCTCTTAAGGGATGATGTACTATCTCCAAAATTCCAAGGAATTATTCTTCCTAATGGGGAAGAGTTGTCCAATATCCAGTTTGTTGATGACAAAACTATCATAATTGAACTGGCTGAAGATAATGGTTGTCACATGATGAATAAATTGGACCTTTTATCTGCTGCATCAGGGAGTAAATCATCCCTTCCCCAATCAATCATACTTTGTGGGAGGATTCTCCTCCTCCATGGTGTTAATAAATTATGTTTAGCTTGGGGTAGACCAAATCACTTGGTTAGATATTTGGGAATCCCATTCTATGTCTATCCTAACCTTAAGGAAATGTGGGATTGGATCAAAGGAAAGATTGATAAAAAAATTGAGCAAATGGAACAAACAATACCTCTAACTAATTGGAAGATTTCAAGTGTGTCAGAAGATACTCTCATCATATACCATTTACTATGCTTCCACTTGGATTTTTAATCAAGCCCAATTCAATTATGTGCAGAAGAAAATTAGGGAATTTTTATTTTCTGATGGAAATGGGTTGAATAAGAGGCACAATGATAGGAGGAAGTGGTGTACTATGAGTAAAGATTTGGGTGTTTTGGGTTTGAAAGATTTGAGTTTATAGTGTATCACTCTGGCTGTCAAATGGATAGCCCAAGATTATCAAGGTGAATATCTATGGAAAATTCTAGTTAGGAACAACATTGATAGGGCTATCCCCTTGAAGATCCTCCTCTTGGAAAGGTCTTCATATCAATTAACTATTGTCTAGTAAGTTTGACATCAAAGTTGCAAGGTCTAATGTGTTCAATTAAATCTGGAAATATTGGGACAGTGTGAGACACTTAGTTAGAAGTAACAACCTATTTGATGAAGATAACAATATATGTGGAGAAATATTTGTGTGGTGGAATCTCCATCATAGAGAGAAGTCTCTAGCTCTTATACATGGATATTTTGCATGTAGTTGGAACAATAAGGGGATTAGATATTTTGTTGATATCATCAAGAATGGGAACCTTATCAACTGGCAGGAATTGGAATGTAAGTTTGGATTACCCCAATCTTAGTGGAGGACTTATTCCATTTTTGAGAGATGCTTACAAAGTGTTTAAATTGCCTATACAATATGGTAGATTCTCCAACAGGATTTCTCTCATGAGATGGCTAGATGGTACCATGTTTCCCTTAACCAAATACACATACATATTCAAGCTTCTCACTGACAATAATGAGATCCTTGAACATATAAATGGTGCGTAGAGACTTAACTTTGACCCCCCATTCCTAGACCAAACATTTGTTTGACTTGTGACATAAATATGTTGAGCCATTAGTACTATGTTTCATGTGGCGTCTCCTCCTACATAGGTTGACTATGAAGAAGCCTAATAGGGAACTAAACATTTGTTTTTTATGTAGATGTGATGAATCAGTATTCCATATCTTTTTTTATTTTTTATTTGCCAAAGAGGTGTGGGGATTATTTTGTTTGGTTTTGAATAGAAACTTCACTATACCTAATATTCTACAAGGAAAATTATTGAGATTAAACAAAAGAAGTAATATTTTCTGGTCTATTTTATTTGTTCATATATTATGGTATATTTGGAATAGCTCAAAAATGATATCTTCAATGGTAGGAGTAGGATTATTACTGAGTCTTTCGAAGGATCATGTTTCATAACATCTCTGTGTAGGTGATAGTGATTCTAAAGATAGAGGAGAAAATTTTCTAGAGCTGATGAATGATGGCTCTTCTCTTATGCTGAAGGAGGAGGTCAAATATGGGTACACAAATACTAAAACATATGATGATATGGATGGATTTGATTTTACTCTGAGTCAACTCCTTGAGAAGTTGAGAGAGGCAAGACAAAGGTAGACAAGAGGCTTCCAACCTTGTTCCTGCAGCCCCGATCATAGTTGTTCCTCCATTGGTGGATCCTCTTCCTAGTGCAGATGATATGACATACCCATATGTTGTTTCTAAACTAAATGGAAAGATCCTCAAATGGTTTGAAGGTCCTATGGGCTGGAAAACATGGGTTGCTAGCTGATAGTAGATGTTTTCTATGATATATATCATGTTTTGTAGACTTATATGATATATTTTTATAAACATGTAGTGTAACCTCATGATCAACTTCATGGATAGTACTTAAAGTAATCTTCCTTATATGCAGCCATGTTTTTGTATTTCTAGTGGATCATAAACTGCTACCGGTATGTAACTGATGGTTCTTTCATTATAATTAATATAAAAAAATTATCATTCCATGTGCAAAAATAGGTCTTTAGGATCAATACCTTAGGGTTGGAGACCTATAGAGCATGTGATATTCTCTAGGACATGATGGGACCTTTCAAAAGTCTACTTTTTAAAATTTTACGAGTTGGAAGATTTGACGAAAGTTTTTTGGGTTTATATCCCTATATACCTTGTGGAGAATGAGAATGAGGTCATTACCCACTTCTCCTTTTGGAGAAATTTTCATGGAAGGAAAAGAAGAGAAAATGTCTTGGAGAGAAGGAAGCATATCAACATATTGGGGCTTATAGGGAGATAATTTTATTCTCTACTTCTCATGCTTACTTTGCTAGAATACTTGTCTTATATATTGAGGTATAACGTAGACTTTGTAGAGGATACTAGAGTGAGGTGTTGTATCACGAGGAAATAATTTTTAAAAATATCCTCATCAATTATCACTGTGGCGAACAATATCCTATCTTCCTTGAGGGTATGGCTAAAGTTCAAGAGGCTCAATGATGCTATTATGGTAGGGAGGAGAGAAAGACCTTTTTGATTCTACCTTATTGGCTATATCTAATGAAAAGTATGTAATGTTTGGGAATTTGGTAGTTAAGAACATAATACATGAATTTCTCTACTTGAATCTCAAAATAAATAAAAAATTGTTCCTTTAAAGATATACTTATGTAAGGGAGAGAATGTTCGTTAAATGGTGATTCATCATTTAATAGATGGAAACTTTCAGTGTGCATTAAGAGCAATTTTTCTCCATTGGCATGTATCATAGAGTGAACAATCATGTTGTAGATCTTGATTACATAAACAGTTTTTTTTATTTGTGTTTATCAGTCTTTAGAATTATAGCTAAGATTTAGTTCATTGTGAATGTTTTTTCTTTCTTATTGTTGTATAAAAAAAGGCTATAGCAGATGAATGATGTGATAACAATAAAATATGACCATTATGTTAAATAGACATGCATCAATATTTTACTCCATCATTTCATTTAAATAGAAAAAAAAATATTATTATTATTATGCTTATGAAATAAAAATGTAACTAATTACATTTTACAAAATTTATTTTGGAAATGTAATAGATTCCCTAGAGGGGATTGTATTCACAAATTTTTAAAATTGATTCATTTATTGGAACATAAGAGACACTGAGGATTGCAAAAATATCATATATGATCAATAGTGATAATAGAATTTACATATTCACTACTATATCAAGTATGTCCATATCCATGATAGTAATGCAACTTAAGTTTCTATACGAGAATCTCCTAAATACACTTATACATAGAATTAGGATGTAACTTGATAACCAAAATACATGGTTTATTATTTATTCCATTAGTAAATGTTCTAGTATACATATAACTTGTTATAAAACTCAAATGTAACATCTTGTAAAAGAAAAAAGAAGAAATATTACATGTATTCTTACACTGCCTTACTAAAAAAATATTTTTTTGATGCAATCATATACCTTCATAATGTAAGACACTAGAGGATTAAAATATATTAGCACCCAACCATAAACACAGTGGGAATATGTGTAGTGTCATAAGTTTGCACCCTATATAATTTACCATTATGTCATGCCCCTACCTTAGCTTAAAATACAAAATTCCATGTCACCCTTTGCATCTCTCCAATTTTCCTTGTAAACCAACTGCTTAAAATCTTGACCACATGGCTTGGATGACCCGAAACATGTGTACGTCATGGAGACATCTGCACGACATACACTTGTCCCAAAAATATGAAGACATGTTAAGTGCCATTAGAGTTTTACAAACTACTACCCTTGCAATGTAACACCTGATTCCACCACCCACCGATGCCCATATTTGAATGTTGTAAAAAAAATTGTACCCTTGCTTTTTGTTTGACCCCCAAGAAACCTTGTGGAACATGGAAATGACCTCAAAGTATGGGGACCTTGATAAGTGAGGTTGAGTCTCCAAATAATGTTAGATTCCTTTCTAATCAGGATGCAATGTTGAACCAACCCAACACTTGAAGAACTTACTTCTAAACTAATCTAACATGTTTTTAAGGGAAAAGGGTTGAAGGGATACAAAAATGTTAAGGGATTGATGCACTAAATTAGAATTTTAATCTTCCTCACCTAGAACTGCATGAGACATCAATAAAGCTATCCAAACTTACACAATTTCCAAATTTATCAGTCTCTTAAGATCACAAAAAGGTTAGAACTCAATAAGATACTACAAGGAACCCAAGTTCAAAAGCAATATATATTCAACATAAAAACACTACCATATAATCTAGAAACATAGAAAATACATCAAAACAATGCGAAAAAAACTAGTAGACTCGTGATATTTGGACTTGAAAAGTAGTAAAATGAATCATTTAATTAGTGCAAGACAAGGCAGTGTTTACAGTTATAGGAAAAGTGAATTCTATATCAGAAACAAGAAGAAGATCCTTGAAATATGTTACAAGATTTCCTTTATAGTTTAGGCATAACTTGGGTTACAACATTGAAGTACAAACCCTAACAAAACTAGGGTTAGGTTGCAATGAAAACTAATCAGATGATTAAATCAATAAATCTGATCTTTGGCATGTATGTAGATCTCTAAGTTGATAAAAGGAGGGCATAATGAATGCATCCATGGGATAAATGAGGAAGGAAGCCCCGCAACAAGATGAATCTAAGAGTAGACATGGTGTGATTATTATTATATCAAAGAAAATTTGCATGCAAATCGTCAATAGGCATGGAGAATGTCTTGGGTTTAATATATAGAGCCTATGGGAGTAATGGAAATACCCTAAAGTAGTTGGAACAAATATGTATCTTATTAGGGTCATTTGATAGGGTTATTGTTGACATGCTAGTCAACAATAACCCTATCAGTTTGGCCTTTCAAGTTACCCTTGAACTTGAATGATCGATGAAGATCCCTTGAAGAATCCCTGCAAGAAACAATAATTACATTGGGGATCAGAGAGACTGAAAAAACATCTCTTTGGTGAGCAGTCAACTTGTTAAAAATTGTTGGGCACATCACTTTTTATTTCATTGGATTTCAAAGAGACCTCAAAATAGTACTCTTGATGCTTGAAACACTTTGTAACTTGCACAAGGATATGACCTATTGAAGATCAGGGAAACTAGAAACTATCTCCTCGATGCCCAAGGGGGACCCACCACCTGCCTGCCCTTGTAATAATAGAGGGTCAAAGAGACCTAAAAGATGTCTCTTTGATTCCCAAAGTCACATTTCCCAACATGGATGCCATCTTTTATTAAAGGTCAAAGAGACCCAAAAGATGTCTCTTCAATGCCCAATCTACACTATGTTCCATCAGAGACCAGGAAGATCGAAACATGGTCTTTCCAATGGTCAATATATATTCAACCTTTTTTGACCACTTGGCTTTTACTTGATGGTGACCACCCATCCATCATGGATCAAGGAGACCAAAACAAGTTATCTTCAACACCTAATAAGCTTGTAATAAAAAGGGAAATCACCAAAGGAGACTATTTGAGCATGGAGATGGGATTTAAGGGCTTGGGTTTTTTGAAAGGGTTGAAGCTAGGTTAGCCCATTGGAGGTATCTTGTATTGGTTATTTGAGATGGGATAAGAGGCATAAAAATGCCAACATTTATATTGATTTTTTTGGGATGATTGCTTGCTAGGCATGGTGATCAATGGCTTGAAGTATCCATTGGGTAAGAAGTTTGGAAGGTATACAATAAGAAAAAGGTGGTCAGGCAAACAATAAGGGGTTCTAGAGTGGTTCCCTAGTGCAACACCTAACCAATTCTTTTGTTATTACACTATCATAAGGAAGATGACCCACTAGGCCCAAGTAAGATTTGAGCACTAGGTGAGTGCAATGATCCTTTGTGTTTGTAGAAAATGTGAGAATTCATAAAGGAGAAATGATTGACTAATGCAAGATAGAAGGTAAAATATGCAGAAATGACAAGTTTTAGAATACAGAGACTAACAAAAAATGACAGCCACTTACAAGTACCAAAAATAAAAATAGGTATCACTATAAACATGTAAATACAATTTTAAACTTATTTGCACGGAAGAGGTCAACTACGACATCCCGCTCCTAGGAAGAGGGTGAGAAATGCATCTTGTTTCCTATACTTTGGGCTAAAATCATTTGTAAACTATATTCCATTAGATCTTGTACTTTATGAATCCAAAATGGTAGGTTTGTCACTTGTTCCTACACACAAACAAAATGGAGAAAGCATTGGGTTGAAAGGGGTTTCCTTGGTCAAACCTTAGTTGAGGAATCAACCTTGAAATAAAAATAAAATTTCATGAAAGGAAAGCATGTAAATGCAAGGTAAATATTTGATCTACCTTGTAAATATATGCATCCATAAAGCGATATTGAGATCATGATGTCTATGAATATGCTTGTATGTTACTTGAAATTAGTTTGAATCTTGGAATGTAAAGAAGAATCAAGGATAACTTTCACAAATGCATAGATCTGTGAGTACTCCTCAAATATCTTCAATATTGTTATGCTTGATTGAATCTTACCTTAAATAATGAATGGGTGAATGCATGTAGATGGAAAAAGGATCTTCTTTCTTGATTGAGGTCTCCTCTACCTTTCCATAATGGGAGAGAAGCTTTCTATAATGGAGCATATTATTTGTAAAGATGCTTTGGATGCTTGAAGAATGATTGGAATGAAGTCTTGATCTTGAATGCTTGAATGCTTGCCTTCAAATATTGAGAATGATCTATTTTAAATGTCAATTATCATTACTAAAATAAGGAGAGACATTTTTCTTTTATACCTCTCACAACATTTCAGAGCTCAAAACTTGAAGGAGGCTGACACAAAATTAGAAATCCCGCTAAATCCACAAGACGAGCCCTCAATTCAAATTTTAGGCAAAACATCAGGGAAGTGGATTCTTAGGACTTCCTCTTCCCACCAAAAGAGAATCGAATTCAAATTGAGATTTTTGAAGGATTAAATAAAGACATAAATGTAGGCAGTGGGTATCTAGGTCAAGCATAACAGACATAAAATATTGAGAACACAAAAATGGGGCCTAATTGAGAATCTAATTATAGGTGCTTATAATTTAGGATGGTAAAAAAGGAATCATTATCAAAAAAGGTTTATCTAGATACACCTTCTCAATATCCTCTTTTAGGTTCCTCCTTCAGTCATCAAACTCCTGCAACATGGAAAAAGATCAAAATTGGGGCATCTTAAAGAGGGAGACTACATGTGCACGCATACTACTTGGAAAATAAACTACTAATATATATATATATATATACACACACACACACACACACACACCTTCAAACATTAATTTAGAAGAAAAGTATGAGGTGGATTACATTCAAAGGAATCAAAAGGACTTCACCATTAGTCCTCAATAATTTGAATTCATTGGCCTCCTTATAGTTGGTGATGATACATGGACCACTCTAGATAGCATCAAATTTGGAGTGCCTTACCAGTTTGGCTCTATCTACATCCCACTTGAGAACAAGATCTCCTTCCTTGAAAACTTTGAGTCTCAAGTGTATACGCAACCTAATTTCTAATTTCTTCTATATCTATTAGCTTAGCTAGCCTAACTATCTTGGCACCATTTTCCATTAGCTCTAGTTGATGTTCTTATTTAAGAGAGGGAAACTCTAGCGATAGTGAAAGACTTGATTCTCTTCCATATATCAACATGAATGGTGAATCTCAAGTCACCATGTTGGGTGTAACATTGTCAACCCATAAGCTTGCCATAAATTTGACATTTAAAGATATATGATTTTCCTCAATTTTTTATTTTGATTATCCTAGTGAGGTAGTCTCTATTTTCCTAAGAAGGAACATTTCTTACATTTATCACCCATTGATTTGAATCCTTGTATAGGGTTGGCCAATAATAGTCATCCCTCATTATCTTAATGGTTTTGGTCCTAGCGGAGAAGTGGATGCTTGAATGAGCATCATGGAATTCTTCTAGTAGATTGTTGACCTGGTTTTCAATAATACATCTTAGTAGGATCCCATTAGAGTCTCTTCTAAAAATTATTACATCCACAAGATATAATGAATATAATATAATAAAAAATTTCTCCTTTTAGTCCTATTAAATCCTTAGGGATATCTTCCCTCTTTCAAGAAGGTGGTCATGCCATGCAACCAACTAATCTAATTTCCATTATTTGTTGGTTGTCCATCTTGTAATATAAGGGTATCCTCTGAAATTTTCTCAAGTGATTATACCATATGATCACATAGGCCCTTGCCTCTTACAAGCTTGGTGATCTTGATATTGATGTCATATTTCATGACCCTAGTGATCCATCCATCTCTTTTCTTGTTAATATCCTTATTTATAAGGAAATATTTTACACTTGCATGTGGAACTAATCATTGGATATTATTGTTAAACATGTGTCTAAATTTATTTAGAGCTCTGATAGCAACAAGGACTTTCTTCTCTAATTAGTTGTACTTTATCTTATATTCCTTTAGTCCTTCACTAAAAAAGTAATGGGTTGTTCTAGATTTTCTTTGTTCATTTGTGTCAAAATGACTTAAATGCTTAATTCTCCTCCAAAAGTGTAGAGGATGAAGTCCTTTTCAAAATTAGGATTGACAAGAGTGGGAGATTGAGAAATTTCTTGCTTGATCTCTTTAAATCTAGCCTTCCCTTCCTTGGTCCAACTATAGATTAATTTTTTATTTAACATAGATGTCATAGTTTTTATCATAGTAGCAAGGTTGGTAATGAACCTCCTCACAAAGTTTATCCTAACAAGGAAATTTTGTAATCCTTTCTTGTGACTAGGGAGTGGAAAAGAAATAATTTCCTCCACTCTTTTTGGATCTATGGTTAGGCCATCCTTTGATAAATTGTATCCCAATAAATTTCCTTGATTGTTAGAAAACACACATTTTCTCATATTCAAGGACATGCCATATTCTACACACTCAATGCATGATTTTTTAAGATGATTAAAATGGTCTACTTCATGCTTTGAAAAAATAGTTACATCATTAAGGTTTATGAGCAAAAATTCTACTAATACACCTTTAAAATCCCTGTCCATATCTTTCTAGAATATGACACCTATATTGGCTAGTCCAAATGACACTTTACAATAGGTATATGTTCCTCATTTAGTAGCAAATATAGTTTTATATTGGTTTTATTCCTAGAATATCATCTTATTATAGCTTGAATAACCATCTAGGAGAAAAATATTTGAGCCACTAACTGTATGCAAAATAGATGTGCAACTACTCTAAATGAGATATTAATCAATGCAATTAACAAATCAATCTAAATGCAAACACAATGAAGATTACAAGTTTAAATGAAGAAAAACAATAAAGTTACCTTCACCTACCCAATGCAGCTTGTCTCCATTGCCCTCCTAGCTTTGGTTTCTTGAATGTATGTTGAGCCCTTAGATTTCCAAATGAAGCCCTTTTGTTGAAGATGCTACCAAAGTGTAGAGATTATATGAATGAATGAAAAATGGTCTAAGACCTTAATTATGCAAATGGATGATGGAATGCTAGTGAAAATGCTTGATTGCTTGAAATGGATGCTTGGATGCTTGTGAAAATGGTTGATTGCTTGAATGCTTGGATGCTTGATCACTTGAATGCTTGAATGCCTATTGCTTGAATGCTTGATAGTTCTAGATCAAAAAGGGGAAATGAGGCTCCTTTTATAAGGTTTTGGAGGACCTAAGCCTAGGTGGCACAATCCTAGGGTGGAGAATGAAAGGTGGAAGATCCTAGGGTTGCTATTGACGTGGTTGAAGGGGTTTGAGAGAAAAGGGGATATAGTTGGGATGTGAGAGAAAGAATAGGGAAGATGTTCCTCTTACATTGACATAAGGGAGAAGAATATGGAAGGGAAAGACACATGTCAAGTGTCTCACAAAGACCATGGAGAGGAAAGGGGAAGGACTTCTTCCTCATGAGGACTCTTGGTACAAGTTTCCCATGAGTCATCTTGGACTCTTAGAAGTGGCTTGAGAAGCTCCTTAAGAATAGGAATTACCTCTTGACTTGGTGTAGGAGAAGACATGTGGTCATGAGACCAAGTCTTAAAAGGCCACGTAGCCCTTAATAATAGGACATGTGTGGGTGAGGATAATGATTAATTATTAATTAATAATAATTAATTATTTTAGCCAAGGTGATGTGTAAGGTGACTAGGTTTATGAGGTGGACTAGGGGACTTAGT
>MU226779.1:2132891-2144861 GCA_018584345.1 Thuja plicata | reverse complement strand
AGAATTGGATTAGGTGATTTGAGAAAGGTGAATTTAGAAGAAAATAGATGATTAATTAATGATTAAGAAACCATTAATTAATAGATGAAAATTAGGGTTTTAATGTAAAGTTGCAAGCCTGTCCATTTTAGGGTGTCTACAGATAGTGATAGGTAGGGTCCACAGGTAAGTAAAACGGGTCCATAGGCTATATAAAGGGTCCACAATAAGCTCATTGTGTACACTTTTCATTTGGAGATTGGAGGCTTGGAGAGTGAAGAGTAGAGTTGTAAAGATGTCATTCCCACTTCCTGATCACCGTTTCGAGTGAGTCAGACGCTTCCAGAGACCACCAGATTCTGGAGAGTCGGTGAGTGGTCGATCCTGATCTTGTAATTTGATTCAATCATGCTTTGTAGATAGATTTGTAGTATGTTGTTAGGTTAGATTGAATCATAGGTAGGTTAGAAAAATTTATGTTTTTGCCCTGGAAAACAGATGCGCAGTTGCGGCGCATCAATGCGCAGCTTTAATAGATAAATGTGAAGAAACTGTGCATTTGTTTCGGGGTTCTGCGCATTCATCAGAGAGGCCCTCTGATTCCGTGCATTTGTTCCAAAAATCGACGCATATGTTAAATTTGTGCATTAGTCCAGTTAATCTATGCAAATACTCCACTGCGCTGCGCATACATGAAAAGCTGCGCAAACATAGAAAAATACTACGCATTCATAGCAAGTTAGGGTCTAACCATATAAAAAATTCAAATTAAGTCAAACTATCATAGCGATAGGGTGATAAGATCTAGTTCTTGTTAGATATTGATTTTTGTTGATGTCAAGATAGGCAACATTGTAGCATGGTCGCTAGTAAACCTTCTTGTTTGATAGATAATTGATAGAATTATCGTCTGATACACGTGATAAACATGTGTTGGAGTGATATACAGATAGGATAGATAGATAGATCTATTTGATTGATAGCTGATAGTTTGATTTGGTTTTATATTTGATAGGAGGATATTACTGATGTACTGATGTCACGAGAGAGATATCCTGTGACTCAGAGTTTGAGGCCAGCATTGTCAGAGACTGATAGAGTCCTTATTGGAGTGACCGACCTATATCATGTGATTTATACGCTTGAGATTCGGGACAATCTAGGTATGCTGATGGCCCTAGCAGAGAGATGGCACTCGGAGATGAGTACCTTTCATCTACCTGCTAGTGAGATGACCGTGACATTGGAGGATGTATATCGCATCCTTCGACTACCTATCACTGGGGAGATAGTTCATTATGATCGGCATGGTGGATTGGCTCAGTGTCGAGAGGTTTTTGATGATGATGATATAGATGACATGGAGATCAATTGGGAGGACATGTGGCATTATATGAGCCGCTACCTGTCATGTTAGCTAGCGCAATTGGAGGATACGTGTGCCCCGATCGGAGATCTCATGGATTCGCAGTCGGATGGGGCAGGACACTTTAGAGGATGATGGATGAGGGGACCTGTTTTGCTTGGGGTGTGTGCCTTCTAGCACACTTATATCATGATCTTCAGCAGGTGGTGTACCATGGGAGTGCATCATTGTCTGCAGGGGTTACACTTCTCCACATGTGGGCATGGGAGCATATGGCCATCACATAGCCGATGACACATAGATTTTGAGGGGCTAGATAGCCCTATATATTCCTTTATACATCCGTTCAGTCTCAGCGTAAGCTGGGAAAGTTAGAGTTCTGGAGGTACACATTTGACATGATAGATGCAGTGATCTAGAGACCCTACCTAGGGTGTGAGGTGTGGGATGATGAGCGTCAGCTCGGGTATTGCTTTGAGACACGATGGTTGATAGGGAGGACTCCCTTCATCATAGAGAGGTAGATGTGCAGCAGGGTACTCTGACAGTTTGGCCGTATATAGGGGATGCCTCATGGGACCATAGATTTTTCCCAAACCTTCCAAGAGAGATGAGACTGGGGGCCCATGATACCATTTGAGACAGCAAGATAGGAGTTTTTGGACATGCCATTTCAGGCATGGTCGATGAGACAGGGGGTCGTAGACCCAGGGATGATAGCTAACTTCGAGAGATACATGAGGGATCACCCTTTCCTGAGACTTATAGATCTAGCTGAGAGGCCTCCATAGAGAGATCCAAGAGACAAAGGCCAAGGACAAGGACAAGGCCATGGTGGAGGTAGAGGGGATGATGATGATGGAGGAGATGGTGGTGGTGATGCTCCGTAGAGAGGGAGAGGGAGAGGGGGCCTGAGGATGAGAGGTGGAGGTATACGTCCACAAGGTATGATGGCTCCACTAGATAGACATAGATAGCCACGACCGAATGCACAGAGGGATCCCCTCATACTGGCACAGGTACGCATATAGGAGGTAGCGCAGGCACTAGATTAGCCTATGCATGACATTGGTGATGATATACAGATGCTTGATGCACAAGATGTACAAGGACATGATGAGGATGTACAGGCTGATGATGTACAGGATATTGGGGGTCATGACCCCTACTTACATAGAGCAGCAGCAGAGGAGGAGGAGATTGATGTAGATGCAGTGCTAGCTAGGCTAGAAATGCTATAGTTATAGGCTGACCGTGTCCTCGGACTAGAGAGACGGGTGGAGATATTAGAGGGGGAGGTTGCAGAGGCTAGACAGGAGCGAGATACCACCATAGAGCGGCTCGGGGAGGCAGAGATGCTGTTAGATGAGTTGGAGTCCACAAAGACATTGGGGCCACACGTAGACAATTTACGACTCATGATGAGGGCTAGTAGAGAGATCACCTACTGGAGGGAGGCCTACAGACAGGTGGTTCCTCAGGATTAGTGGATTGGTAGCTTTAGGGAGAGCTCTTATGGGGTCAGGACAACATCTCCTCAGAGACAGGGGTCAATTAGTGTTGGCACTTCATCACTTCCACCCAGACCACCACCAAGTTCAAGTGATCCATCAGGATCAGGGTCATTGATTGCATCATGTAAACAGCGATAGACAGAGTCTGGAGGCAGTGGGTCTTATCTCTTTTTGATATACACTATGTAATTATGTTATAGCTCCATTGTATCATATTATTGTATCTTTATTGTAGACTTGATGGACACATGGTTATATTATGATATATCATTGGAAATTTTTGGATATATTTTTTTTATAGACTCTTGATGATAGAATTTCTATATGTTATGATTCTATGATGCTTACTTTCTATGATGCATAGCTTATGATGATTTATATATGTGGATACTAACATATGTAGGATATGATGAATGATTTTTTATTATGCATTGTATTGTACGACTTAGTAATGATAATGTGTTATTTCTATGTGGATGCAAAATTTATCATGATTGTTCATAATGACTAATGTCAAATGGATGCATTGTTACTAATATAAATGGATAATAAATAATGATAATGGACTTAATGGAAAACATAATGATAATAAATGGATAATATGTAATAATGATATAAAATGAAATGTATAATAATGATAATAATGTAATGACCTAAATTGTAATGAAATAACACATATGATAAATGTAATGAATTTAAGACATACATGCAAATATAAATGGTTATATGCAAATGAACAACTGTAAAATTAAAGATGGACTGTGACTTATGATAAATGGTATTATGTTTTTTTTTATCCAAAATGTCCTCAATTGTAAACAATCATGTGTCTGACACAAGAAGAAAAGACAAAAGGGAACAAGGTAACCTACACAAGATATCCTACAAAATCCTATAATAGGAGCACTTCAATGATCTATTTTAAAATGTAATGCCAAATGATATGCAAAAATGAGTATCTCCACAACTTCGGTAACCATCTTAAAACTTCATAAATTTTGGAATTTGATTTTCATCATTGAGCTCGTTATGTTACAAGAAAATACAAGCATCATGGTATAATTAAACTAGGATGACCTGAGCACTTCTTGCATGGAGTTTAATATAGCAAACTTGACAAGCATCTAGGTATAATTGAACGGAGATGACCAGAGTTTTGTTTGCATAACAGACAAGGAATATCCCCCTCCTCCATCGGGGAACAAATATTTGGAGTTGAGGTATGTGTGGCACATCATCGTTAATAGAATTCGTGTACCAACATAATTGATGATGTTGATCATGCTTATGGAATAGATGAAGGCTCTTATGCATAGACACCCCAATTATTTGTTCCTTTGACTTCGTTGGAAAATACCCCACAAACAACAATCAAAGAAGATATCATGTTCCATCACGGATATTCTAATCAATGACATATTTAGAGTTGTTAAGGTCATGTCAAAGATATCCCGGAATAGCATAGGAAACATGATGACAAATGAAATTCCGATATGAATGCACAATCTTATAAAAAATCATCCTAACATGCCTGTCATGAATATACATTTCTTTGCCAAAAGATAGTGTTGAGTTTTGTTTGATCAGTTTGGTTGATAATGATGTTGTAGAAACTGTATAGATAAACAGTCATAGTTCAAAAGATATGTCACAGGTTATGGATCATGATTTAGAATAGCATCGTATAAGAACCGTTGATTGTGTTTGCTTGTCTGGTCAAAAATAATCCGTTCTTTCCTCTTAGAGTCGTGACTGCCACAGATCCACTTCCCAAAAGCTAGGTCAAGGACATGCCCCCAGATAGGTGATGGACTGACTTATTATGGGTGAAGAAAGACACACTGGACTAGGGTGAAGACCAAGATAGTAGACCAAGCTATGATGGGTTTTTATTGGGGATTTATACAAATGGGTAGGAATCATGGATTGGCCATTTTATTATGATATGTACAAGGTGAAAAGTGACTATGGGAGCCACATTATTATGGTTATATATAGATGGGAAAAGATGCTAGAAGAATCCTAATAGAAGGAGGAGCTAGCTTGTCGCAAATGGCACCTGTTTCTAGGTTTTCACCACATGCTTTTATTGCAATTTTCTCTTGATGTTTTTTTTTCTTTTTACTATTTTTTATTTATTTTTATGATTGTTTGATTTTTTATTTTTTTTCCTTGCACTGGGATCTCATGCATAAAACTTCTTGAGGTGCATGCTATTAAGAGGCTCATCCAAGGGATCACCCTCAGACGTTGACAACTGATAGACTCCAGAACCATAGGCTGCTATAATCACAAAAGGACCCAACCAATTGGGCTCAAACTTGCCCTTCTTTTTACGATGCTACTGATTTTTGGGATTCTCTCGAAGGACTAGATCACCCACTTGAAAGTATCTAGGTTTCACTTTACTATTATACTGACAAGACATCCTTTGCTGATAGACTTTTAAGTGATCAACAGCTCATTGGAGGCGCTCATCCAACAATTCTAATTCAGTTAGCCGTGCAACTCTATACTCTTCATCTAGAATCAAATCTTTCAAGGACACTCGAAGAGAAGGTAACTCGACCTCAAGGGGTAGGATAGCTTCAGATCCATAAACAAGGGAATATGGTGTGGCACCGATTGGAGTATGGATTGAAGTATGATAGGCCTAGAGGGCAGGGTTCAACTAGACATGTCAGTCATGACCAGTGTCATTGACAGTCTTTTGAAGGATTTTGACAATAGTTTTATTAGATGCCTTAGCTTGGCCATTACCCTAAGGATAATAGATAGTGGAATAATGGTGGGTAATATGGAATTTGGCACATAAGTCATCGATATCTTGATTTTGAAATTGTTTCCCATGATTTGTAATGAGATTCATAGGGATGCCATATCTACAAATGATGTAGTTAAGGATAAACATAACAACTTGTTTGCCTGTGGCAGTGATCAAGGGAACAAATTTGATCCATTTGGTAAAATACTCAGTGGTGGTTATAATGTACTTATGGCTATTGGAAGATGGAGGGTGAATTGTGCCCATAAGGTCGAGTCCCCACTGACTAAATGGCAATGTAGTTGTAACAGGATGTAGTTGTTGTGCCGGTGCGTGAATAAGATTCCCATGAATTTGACACTTCTTGCATTTATGAGCAAAGTGAAAAGAATCTATTTCCATAGTAGGTCAATAGTAACCCATACACATGAGCTTCTTAGCCAAGGAAGGACCACTCAAATGTATTCCACATATACCCTCGTGTACAACTTGTAATGTAGTTTGAGCTTCAGCCTATTCAAGACATTGTAAGAGAGTACCATCAAGACCTCGCCGATATAGGGTGTCAGATATTAGGAGATAGCGGGAGGTTTGGTGGAGAAAGGTTTGCTTCTAATTTCTGGATAGGTCAGGGGGAAGGATATTGTCTTTCAGATAGGAATATATTTTTCCATAGGTAGGGGAATCTTGTCCAATAATATGACATATGATCCGTGTATCAGGATCATCGTACGTAGGATAAATCAAGGATTCCACTAAGAACTCAAAATGTGCTTTTGTATCCTCTACATTAAACAAAGAAGCAATTGTCGCCATAACATCTGTAGCCTTATTTTCCTACCTTGGAATCTTCTCAAAGGTGATGATTAAAAAATATTTCTTAAAGTCATCTACCATGTGTTTATATGGTAACAACTTGTCATCCTTAGTCTGATATTCATCATTAACCTGATTGATTATTAGCTGGGAGTCTCCATAGACATTCAATTCAGTCACATTTCATTGTAGAGCCATTTTCAACCCGATCATCAGTGCTTCATACTTAGAGACATTATTGGTACAAGGAAAAAGAAACTTATAGGACTTTGGTATGGTATATCCTTGTGGCATAACAAATAAGACCCCAGCTCCTGAACCATGCTGAGTATAGGATCCATCAAAAGATAGCCTCCAGGTTTGTGTAGATAATGTTAGGATGTGTGCATTTGGAAACTCTGTTTGTATAGGATAATCATCTATTAATGGTGCCTCAGCCAATTGATCAGCAATTACTTGCCCTTTAATAGCCTTCCTTTCTACATATGCAATGTCAAATTCACTAAGTAATATGACCCATTTATCCAACCTTCCTATTAATGCAGTCTTGCTCAAAAGATACTTCAAAGGATCAATTTTTGCAATGAGCCTGATAGAGTGAGACAACATGTAATGTCACCATTTTTTTGAAGCAAAGACCACTGCTAGACATGCACACTCAATTGGTGAATAATTGAGTTCATATCTAACAAGAGTGCGACTGATATAATAGATAGCTTTCTCTTTTCCCTCT
This sequence comes from Thuja plicata, assembly GCA_018584345.1. Classification (NCBI taxonomy): domain Eukaryota; kingdom Viridiplantae; phylum Streptophyta; class Pinopsida; order Cupressales; family Cupressaceae; genus Thuja; species Thuja plicata. The sequence goes on along the minus strand of MU226779.1, from coordinate 2,137,689 downwards.
TGATCTTGTTGGGCCAATAGAGCACTGAGTGAAACTTCAGTAGCTGAAATATAAAGCAAGAGTGGCTTTCCCAGAATTAGTGACATAAGAGTGGGAGGAGTGGCTAAGTATTGCTTGATTTTAGTAAAAGCTAATTCACACTTATCATCCCATTTGAATAAGATGTTTTTATGTAATACATGCTGAAAAGGATGACTTATGTCAGCTAATTGTGAGACAAATCTTTGGATTGACTGAAGGCACCCTTGTAGAGATCTCAACTAACTGATATTTGTTGGTGAAGCCATTTCCATGATTGCCTTGATCTTTTCTGGATCCACCTCTATTCCCTAGCTGAAACAATGTATCCTAACAGTTTGCCTGATGTAACCCCGAATGCACACTTCTTGGGATTTAATCTTATTTGATACTTTTCCATTCGGGTGAATATCCTATCCAACACTCTTAGATGACCTTCTCTGTCCTTGGATTTGGCTAAGATATCATCAACATAATCTTCCATTATAGTATGCATCATGTCATGAAAGATTGTTGTCATAGCTCTTTGATAAGTAGCACCAACATTTTTAAGCCCAAAAGGCATCACATTCCAGCAGTACGTGCCCCAAGGACATGTAAAAGAAGTCTTTTCTTGATCTTTTGGTGCAATCTTAATCTGGTTATAACTGGAAAACCCATCCATTAAGGATAACATCTGATGCCCAGCTGTTAAATCAACTATAATATCAATATTGGGCAAAGGAAAATCATCTTTAGGACAAGCTTTGTTAAGATCTTGAAAATCTATGCAAATCCTGATGGACTTATCTAGCTTGGATACTGGTACAATGTTGGAGATCCAATCAGCATAATCAATAGCTTGAATGAAACCCACATCCAACAATTTTTTTAATTCTACTTTGACCATGAGTGCAATGTGAGGATGCATCTTCCTGAGCTTTTGTTTTACAGGCTTGACCCCAGGTGTAATAGATAAATGGTGCATAATAAGATGTGGATCTAACCCAGGCATATTAGCATAAGACCAAGAAAAATTGATCTGTCTCTTTTTGAAAAACTATGAAAAGGCATCTTTTTCTATCTCTATTAAGGATGCAGCTATCTTCAGAATGCGTGGTGACTCCTCTGTGCCAATGTTAAGAGGAAATGTTGGCTCAATAAGTATAGAAGACTATTCTTGATACATATAGTTGGGGAGAGTGTCAATCCTTCCATCTTCAGGCACCTCAAAGAGGTTTTCACCCTCAGATACATCTTTTCTTTTTCCCTTTTTTGGATCTAACACTGCCACTAAGTGGTTTTCACCGTTAGATCAATTTATTATTTTCATATTTTTATGACTGAAAGGATTGGCACCCTCTTTGAAGTAAGCCATGTCGTTGAGTTCTATAGGGAATCCTGATTTATGATCGCCTGATGGTAGATGATCTCTGATTTCGAGATAGTCAATAATAGCTTCATCATTATGGAAAATATCAAGTTCGGGGTAATTCAGGGAATCCCAGGTGATAAGTTCAGGGTGAATAAGGGGTATTGGATCATTTGGTTTAGTCTCAAAGGATGAAATGGTATTGATAGAAAATTTTTGAAAGTTTATGATTGTATCGGCAAGGTCTATTTCCATACTCTCATCTGAATCGTCTATCTTAGGATAACTCTCAATTTCCTCACAACTGCCAAGAGTAGTATTAGGGGTTCTATCCTTGGACTCGTCTGGTCATGGAAATTGTTACCATCGACATGGACATCATCAACTTCCATATCTTCAGTATAATCAAAGAATGAATCCCATTCATAATTATGAGAATCATCATCATCATCATTATTATTTCTAAGTCGGTTAATGATGCCTTGTGTGATCTTTTGCTTTGCTGGATCTACATACATACCATTTTGCCAAAATGTAGGAGCCGTAGGAGTTTTGTAAATGGGTTCAACCTTCTCTTTTCCTGTAGGTTCCTTTGGTCCTTCTCCCTTGTATCCTAATCCAATGGTGTCTCTTTGATAATTCAGATTTTTCAGAATTGGTTTTATGACACCTTCTCTTTGCAACCTTACAGGTCCACTTCCTTCATATCCCATCTTTTGTAACAAAGTATATCCCGTGCCATATATATCTAGTGATATAGGTTCATGTTTTTCATTCTTTGGATCTTTATGATGATGTAACAAATAATTAGCATTTCTCTCAACAACCTCTTTTGATATGGTGCCCCCACTCACAAATGTGCCATAAACAAGTGTGGAAGGGCCTTCAGATTGTTGTTTGGTGATCAAGGATTTTCCATATGATTTAGGAGATAAGGGTAACTCTGTGATATGCAAATTTTGGCCCAAAGTGTATTCTCCCATACTTTTTTCTTTTATATCTACCTTGATTTCATGGGATTTGGAAGTTGATGCTTCGTTACTGAGATCCATGGGTGTTGGTGGAGTAGATGCAATCTGATTGTAAGGCACCAAAGATTCAGTTGTTGGCTTTATGGTATTGCAATATTGAAAAGGATTTGAATCTCCTTTGATGGTCACCTCTTGACCATTATATGGAAACTTTAAGCATTAATGGTACGTTGATGGTACAGCTCACATGGAATGAATCCATGGTCGCCCTAAGAGAATGTTATATTATGCCAAATCCATATCCAAGACTTGATAAAGCACGTCTTTAACCACAAGACCAACTTTGATAGGAAGTACAACCGATCCCTTGGATGACCTTTCCTCCTCATCATAAGCTTTGATGGTGATTTTCTTTGTTGGATCAGCAGCATTTTCAGAAAATCCCAAGTCACGGACTAGCTACAGAGTGCATATATTCAAACCGGCTCCTCCATCTATTAGCACTCTTTTAATCTTATGGTTTTGTACAATGCCTTCGATATGGAGTGGAGAATTGTGCGGTTGGTTGATGGCTAGATCATCATCTTTAGTAAAGGACAGATAATGGGGGGTTTTCAAATGCCCCACCATAGTTTGCAATTGATCTTGATCTAGATTGGTTGGAACATTAGTTTCGATTAGAGCTTTCTCAAGGATTTCTTTATGGGAAGGTGATAAACGTAAAATCTCTAATATGGATATCTGAGCCGGTGTTTTCTTTAGTTTCTCCAAAAGATTGTATTGGTTGGAAACATTGGACGTAGACTTTGGAATGTAGACAACTTTGGTTTGGGTGGTGTCAGTCTTAGATGGAACCCCTTGAAGAGTAACCTTGGACTGAGCTCGAGTTGTGACATTGGCCGGCTGACTCTTGTCTTTGATGGAAATCACATTGACATAGGATTGGCATTTAGAAATGTGATTTATGTTGTTGAAGGAGGTGGAATTTTAGTTTGCATGGTTATCACCTTTAGCATCAGACGATTTCCCTTTCTCATGCTTGGGAAGTGGATCTTTGAAGGCAGTATGTGACTTGTTAGAGGTATGTCCATCAACACTGATTTCTTCATTGTCAATCAAATCTTGGATAGTATGCTTAAGTCTTTGATAGTTATTGGTTTTATGACCTTTTCCTCGATGAAATTCACAGTAATCATTGTCATTCCACCAAGAAGGTTTCACCCAAGGTTCAAAATCTCTGGTCTCAGGAAGCGCAATGAGTTTCTTCGTAATTAACTTCCTTAGTGCTGATTCCAGAGATTCCCCCAAAGGAGTAAGATTTCTCCTACGTGAGAGGAAGGGTGATTTTGAGGCACTGTTATTGGTATTCTAGGTAGCACCTGTATTGCTTTGAGTAGGTGGTGCGGGATTGGTTTTGTTTGCAAGATTTAAGATGGGTTGTGCAGATTTAACATGATGATTATTAACAATCCCATCACTGACCATGTTCTTGTTCTTGTTCCAATATTTGGTTTTATTGTTATTGTTGTTGTTGGAATTTGAACTTGATCTGGCATTGTCTTTGGAGTAGAGCTTAATTTCTCCCTTTTGAACCATAGCCTCTTCAATTTTTACGCCATTTTCAATGAGCTTGTTGAAATTTGGAGGGAATTGTAATTGTAAACTATAGCTCATCTCTTGTGTTAGGTTATGCACAAAGATATCCATTTTCTCTTGTTCCAGAATAGAGCATGGATACTTGGCAAATAGCTGATGCCATCTTTGCAAAAAGGTGAGGAAAGGCTCTCCATTATTTTGATGTGCATTGCAAAGATCCAACATTGTGACTTCATGTTTGATGTTATAGGAATAGTGAGTCACAAATTTGTTGATAAGTTCATTGAAAGATTGTATACCCAGGGCTAGCTTGGAGAACCATTCCATGGCTTTTCCTCCTAAAATACATGGGAATAGTCGCATAAGATAAGTATCATTGTGCGCGACTTCAATAGATGCAGCACAAAACTCGTGAATGTGGTCTTGTGGATCAGAATTCCCTTTATACTTATCAAATTTTGGTACCTCAAAATGAGGAGGGAATGGGATCGTAGCCAAATTCTTGTCAAAAGGATAGGGACATATATCCTCCAAAGAGTATTTCTTGGTGGATGTTCCCATTTGCATGTCACGCATTTTTTGTTGTAGCAATTGGAGTTGTTGCATGACAGGATCTGAAGATGAAGAAGGCTTTTGGGTATCGTTTAAAGAACTATGTTGTTTTTTGTCCTTCTTCCCATGAGTATAGGTCTCTTGAGAGCCACTAGGTTTTTCTTGGGAACCACTATGTTGTTTTTGATCATTTGTGTGTGGTGGTTCTACAAGATTTGAGACATCAAAACCACTAGGTAATTTTTCTCCTTGTTGAGCAAGCATGAGGAAGTACATCTCCTTGTCCATCTCTAGGATTCTTTCCATGACA
>MU226779.1:2117685-2129941 GCA_018584345.1 Thuja plicata | reverse complement strand
TGACTAGGTTTATGAGGTGGACTAGGGGACTTAGTCATATTTAGTGATTGTGTATTTAATTAAATCACTTTTAATAGAACTAATTATGAAGACCTAGGATAAGAAGAATAGACTATAGTGAATTTATGTAATAAATATAATAATTTATTAAATAAATAAAAGAAATAAACATTAATTAAATAATAAATATTTAATCAATTCATCAAGTCAAAATTAATTAAATAATAAATATTTAATTAATTTATTAATTAACGAAGCCATTTTTTAGTGTATACATTTTACCCCTCTTTGAAATAGTGTGCTTGTCATATTGTTTCAAAGAAAAATCAAGCTATCTGCCTCTATGATCTTAGATGGTTGTCTTCTCATTAAGGGATATATCTTGGGATTGACTAATCTCTACTTTTTTCTAATAAGATTTTCATTAGAATATAATTATATGGTATGTTTGTTGAACAGTCTGGATAAATAAGAGGGGGGGGGGGGGGGNAGGGGGGGGGGGGGTGAATCAATTATTATAAAATATTTTTCTTAATCTTAATTGATCTAGAGAAACCTTAATTCAATCAGATAAATAAAACATATATGAACATAAAAGCACATAAGAACGCCATCCACAATGGACACTATATTTTTAAATGGAAAACCCAAGATGTGAAATTCTACAGAGAATGTTAAATCTCAATTATAAAACACAGGTTAAGGTGATTTTTACAAAGGGTGGCTCATTGCCAAGTTGCTCACTATAGGTGGTCTCACTTCTCAGCTATCACAACCAATACAAAAACAAATAATTACTAAATAGTATGACTATCAAAATATGAATTGATGGAGATGCATCTACATATGCATGAACTTAGTTTTGGTTAAGAGCATAATAATTGTCTGTAGCATATCTAGTTACGAATTGTTTGCCAACCTTCAAAAAAATCCTCACACAAGCTTTGCAATATATTTTTTTGTATCATATCATTGTCATTTGTCGCTTGATTTCCAATTTCTTATTTAATCCTTTTCATATTACTTCATCATCCTTCTCATCCCCTTTTTTAGTTCATACACTCACTATATCCAGATCCAAAAATATGTTTTATGTATGTACCCGTAGAAAAATAGAAATCCAAAATGGGTCAGCCTAGCACATATGTCAGCTTGAATGATATTTGTTTTTTGAAATATTCATTAAGGCTCAACACACTAGCACCAGAACCAAAGGATAGGTTACACATAAATATCTTCTTTTCATTTACCATCGGAACCATAAATAGGTCATACATAAGATGAGTTTGTTATGTAGCATAATTACCAAAAGAACTTTGAGGTATGTAAGATATTTTTGGTGCTGATGTGAATGTCACAACCAAGACTAATTCTTGATATCCATTAATTCAATATTAACTAGAGGAACAAGTTTAATAGATTTTGTTCATAAATGAATTAGAAAAAAAACTTGTAACATATTGCATGAATGTTCGGATAGCAATGATACTCAGAATAGGCTTTGAACACAACAACCAATATAAAAGGTCTAATCTTCATTATTTTTCACTATCTTCCACTGTTGTCCCAAAAAGAAGTGCTTCCATATTTAGATCAAGGATAAAATCCACACTATTCATCATCATAGCACAGTGTATAGGATAGAATAATGTTGTACATCATCTGGAACACAAAATTTTGGATAATAGGTTTTGACATCATTGACAACTATGTCATATATTCTCAACAATCTCCCCCTTTGGCATTTATGGCACAACAACAAATACTCAAAAACTCCAAACTGCCAAAAATTCCAAAAAATCCCCCTTTGTCAAGGAATTCCTTTTTTTTTTTTTCTTCTCAATTTATCCCCCTTTTTTACATCAAAGGAAAAGGGCCAAATAAGAACATTCCTAGGAAATCAAGTAAAAATTACATTTATTAAAATATAAAAAAATCTCGTACCTTAATTTTCCAATTGGAAGAATCTTCTTCCAAGCTTGCACTGCAAAAATCATTCTAGCACACACACTATCATGTGAAAGCAATGAATCAAATAAAGATGACAAAGAAATATTATGCAGATATGGGCACTATTGTTCACAATTATCTACATTAGAAATCAATATAGAGAGATGATCCAACTAGACTTCCTCAATTTCTTTAACCAACTAGAAATTCTAACGATATATTCCATTTGTCTCTAAGTAGAAAAAAGATTAGATTGTAAACCACCATCTCTCATTCTTTGTTTTCCATCTTTATATTTGAAAAATTCAAAATAATTCCTAATAGCATTCAATTCAGATTTAATAGCTTCATTTTTTCTTCTAAATTCATCAACAATGGTAGGTCAATGAAGATAATACATGTAGATGTCAGACATCTCCTTAATGCATTCTTTTGTATCACCAATGTGTCTAGAAAATTTTTGTTTGGCATTGACACATCTTTTCTCAATCATATTTTTTATATTATGTCCTTCAAATCCTTCCTTAAACAACCTTTCTTCAACTTATGCAAAATCATATGGTAATGAGTCAAAAATAGTAGAAATAACATACCCTTTTTGAGAAAATAATCAACTAAGTCATATTCAATTCTAGGCCTCCTGACCAGAGAGCGGGCATACCACTTTTAACCAATCCTTTTCAAAAGACCCTCATCCAATATAGAATGAATTTCATCTAAATTGAAGGAGTCAAATCCAGATGGAGACTCTTCTTCCTTCTCCTTCTCTTCTAAGATTTCAATGATGACTTATTTTCCCTATGTGCTAGCTTTCCTCCTTTTAGGTTCTGGAGGAGAATTGCCAATGACAACCTCTAATTTCCTTTGACCGGAGGAGGAATTATCCTTAAAATGACTAACATGAATAGCACAAAATAATATCAGACCAGAGCACAAATCCATCTACAAGGATGAGAAATAAAATTTGCATGCTTTTGTTTTATCTTCCATATATTCTAAATATATGTAAACTTTCTTTCCAACAGTGTTGTCGAATTTCCACTTAAAATTTTTCCTTGATGGTAATGAATTCAAAATGTAGAATACTAGACACATGAGAAGAGACCCAAAAACAAAAATAATAACCCTTAGCCAAATACATTATGATATTCTCAATTAGATTCTCCATTATCAGACTACACAATTCAAATTGTTCATTTTCTGTCACAATCATATGTGCAAGATACACAAATATAGCTGATGTATAACCTTCACAATTTTCAAAATAGATTTTATAAGTGATATTATAAGAAACATACCTGGCTACAAGATTGACAATGGTGTTTATCATTAAAGCTTGAGGGAATTTTTTATACCAATAAGTTCCTCAACATCTATGTATTTCACTTTTTCTTCCCAGGGTGGTCACCAACGCTGAACAATCTAGTAATAGCTTCAAAGGATTCCTTAGTGATCTAATAGGATTTGCCAAAAGTGATATTGCCATCCTTAAATTGACTCAACAAGAATAAGATAGAGTCTTTGCTAGAAAACTAGGGGAATTTTACCCATAGATCCATTCCCAAGGTTCTAATGTTTTGTAACTCATCAACATTCAACCCAAGTTCCATTTCCCTTATCTTATGATGATCATATTTGTCCAATTCAGCCCTTTTTAGTTTCTGTAGAATAATTTTGATGGATTCTCAAACAACCAACTTCAATTTCATGATCACACTTTATTTATCTTCTCAATCCATTTTTTCGCTTTGTAACACTCTGTTTTCTTCTTTGTGAACTATGAGAAATGATTTGAAACTCTACTATTTTATCCTTAATTTCTCATGATGATTTTACTGCCATAAAGTACATCTATGACACAAATAATTGTACTTCTCTTTTCAATCAATTGGATCATGATGAATAAACATCATACATCACTTCGAAGAGGGGAACCCACAGGATATGCTTTGCAAAACTCTTCCTGAGCCAAGGTAGTTGGCTCAGATTCCAAAAGTACTTGCACCAAGATCTGGTGCCACATATGAGTTATCTTCACATGTTTACTTTTTCTTCAATACCATGACCATCTTCTTCTTCGATTCATTTGATTCTACAACTTTATTTTCATTTTCATACTTTTCCAGAGAAATTAAATATTTGCATGTGTTATCATAATGTCCAGATTGACTGCATTTGTAACATTTGATATACCTTTGTCCTGAATTTATTGAGTGAACTCTAGATCTGCATTGATTAGATTAGTGACCATAACCATGACATAAATAACAATGACCATGAAAGAGATTATTTGTTCCATTCATTCTAGCTGAATTAGATAATTGACTTATGCAATGACTTTCTTTGTGACCAAACCTCTGACAGATAAATAATTGAATGCATTGTTCCTTCTTGCTTCTACACTCTACAACCTTATGTCCATTTTTTTACATTAAAAAAATAACCTTTAAATGATAATTACCTTTGAGCATTTGGTTTCCTGACCAAAGGTCTTTCTATAGGTGTTATAGAATTATGTACCTTACTTGTTACTTCAGATCTTGCTTCAGCTTCAACTACTTTATCTTTATCCTTGATGTTTTATTTGAGATTTCAATGGACAAACCTAGTCCTTCCTTATCCTTGTAACTTTTCTGCAAGGAAAAAAGTTGTTCTAGAATTATGTTACTCTCACATACTCTTGCTTCTAATTTCAAATTCATTAAATCTTGATCTAACTTCTCATTTTCTTGCATTTTTCTATTTGATGGTACCTTTGATATTTTCTTTAGTCTTCTTGCATTCTTCCAATCATATCTTTAGATTAAAATTTTTTTCTTTTGATTCCTTTAATTCTTGGATGACTTCTTTGTATTCCTTTTAATTTCTAGATTTTCTTCCTTAGCTTGGTGATACAATCATTTGCCTCCATGATTTTTTCTTTCAATTCTTAATTTCAGATTGTGTGCATTCCATATCATCTAACATTGTCATCAATCCTTCATCAAAGTAATATTCTCTTGCCATCTATTCAAATTTCCAAGATCTCCCTCAAGTGATTAAGCTCAATCTACAAGGGACCAAGCCCTGATACCAATTGTTGAGTAGTCTAGATAACTAAGAGCGGGGGGGGGGGGGGGGGGGGGGGGGGGAANGGGGCGGGGGTAAATTAGTTATCATAAAATATTTTTCTTAATCTTAATTGATCTAGAGAAACCCTGATTCAATCAGATAAATAGGACATATAAGAACATGAAAGCACATAAGAACACCATATTTTTATGTGGGAAACCCAAGATGGGAAAAAACATGGAGAATGCTAATTGTTAATTATGAAATATTGGTTAAGGTAGTTTTTACAAAGGGTGGCTTATTGGGAAGTTTCTCATTGCAGGTGGGCTCACTGCCTGACTATCATAGCCAATACAAAAATAACTAATTACCAAATAGTCTTACTGCCAAAATGTGAACTGATGGAGTTTCATCTACATGCATGAAGTTAGTTTTAGTTAAGAACACAATAACTATCTACAACAGATCTAGTTAGGAATCTTCTCCCAACCTTAAACAACCTCTTTGCATAAGCTCGGAAATACTATTTACTGTGTCATATCATAGTCACATATCTCTTGCTATCATTTGCTTTCCACTTTCTTATTTATTCCTTATTTCATTACTTCATCGTCCTTCACCTCCATTTTTCAATTTGCACACTCACATCCAAAAAGATGAACTCTATATATATACCCTTAGAGTAAAATAAATCCAAAATAGGTTGGCCTAGCACATATGCTGGATTGAACGCTAAAAAATATTTTTGAAATATTCATTAAGGCTCAACATGCTATCACCAGACCCAAAGGACAGGTCACACATAAGGACATTCTTTTTTTGCTACCACATGAGCCATAAATAGGTCATATATAAGATGAGTTTGTTATATAACATATTTACCAAAAGAAATTTGAGGTACATAAGATATATTTCAGTGTCGATGGGAACACCATAGCTAAGACCAAGTCTTGATATCTATTAAATTTAGTACCAACTAGAGGAACAAGATAAAAATATTTTGACTTAAAAATAATATAAAAAACTTGTAACATACTACATGAATATCTGGATAGAAAATATACCTAGAATAGGCTTTGAACACGAAAATCAATATCAAAGGTTTAATCTTCATTTTTCTACACTAACTCTCTTCCATTGTTGTCCCAAAAATAAGTACTATCATATCTAGATCAAGGATAAAATCAACACTACTCATCATAATAGCACATCGTATAGGATAGATCTATTGGTGCCCAAAAATGATTGTTTGGATTTCCTATGGACTTGCCAATCCAATGATGGGAAACCCAATTGTTTTTTCCAACTAACAAGTTCAACTAAATGGAGGTTTGAACTTCTACAATTCTGGCTCTGCAAAGCCAAGGATGGTAGGCTTGTACCTTAACCAAATCCGTTGATTCAAAGGCTTTTTATAGTAGATAACTGAATATAAAACTCGTGAATTTTCTCAAGGTGGAAAATAAACTTGAGAGGATTCAAATTGTTAGTATCTCAATCGATAGTATATTGAATGCTGCAAAAACTGAATTGCTTTGATTAATAGTAAATTTTTGGCAAAAGGTATATAAAATGAAGTAGATCAAAGGAATAAAATATCACAAACTTTGAACAATGAACTAAATGACTATATTCCAATCATTGATAAGATCAGTGCCTTGTTCCTACTTGGGCAATGGAGTCATTCTATATCAATCCTACGTACACCGCAGAGATAGTTTTAATAACCTGTATATAACAAGACCATCATTTCAATGGATTCTACATAAATTATAATTGAAACCAGATTATACAGTTAGTTCTACTGAATTTAACTTTGTCTTTGAGAGACCAATAGAATAGAGGAAAGTTTGTCAACCACACATTTCAACTGATGATCAAATTGTATATATATTTCACATTACAAATAACATGAGAATTCAACACAATGAAACAATCTATCTAAATAGATTTATCTAAGAGACTAACTAAAAATAATTGAAAACTATTACCACAGGTGAGAGAAAAAACACTTATCTCTTTATTAATGTTGAAAAAAGAGTACATCAGATTTCACGTTGCAATTGTGATCAAATTCTATCCTATAAAAATATGTATTGTATTGTGTCTTATTGTTGTCTCTATTTTTTTACATTTTACACCACATATATATGTGGATGAATGGTTTCCACACCCCTTTAGGGTGAAGAGACACCACCCTATGTTAAAATTTAAAAACTTCTTTCAAAAAAACTAATCAACAAACTAACTAATAACTACCTATATTTTGGATTTGGCTTTGGTCGAAAATCTAAAATAAATTGTATGAACATAATATTTTTACTGTAGATAGGAAATTTGATTTTCCGAACTAGGTTTTTTTTTAGATTTTCAATGTTTGATCTTTTTAATTGTCTATCGACATCATCTTTACATCAAGTCAAAATTCTAGCATCTCTGAAACCTTTGCTTACAAAATTTTGATTGTTCCTGTCACAGAGCTTCCTTCTTTAATCCCTCAAATTTGAATTGAAAATTAGTATATTTTTGTATCCCATTTCATGTACTCCATCATATAATCAATTATTGGGCATGGATTTTAGCATGCCATTTTTAGAGTTTTATCACTATATAAGACTCCAAATTTTTCCAAGAATTTAGAGCTCCAACAGGCCATTATTTTATTATCCTCTTCTTAAAATATTTGTTTGAACTTAATTTGGTGGCCCCTGGCCCCCAAAATGAATATTATTCTTTTCCTCTGTCAAATTTTTTATTTTGTTCACGTAACACTTTGAATCTCCTGAATATGATATTATATTGTTCCTTATCTTTATCAACAAGAGTATTTGAAAACAAACAAATCTGAAAATTATTTAGCCCCAACATCTGATCCCTTATTATATTAGATATACCATCCTTATAGGGAATACTTATTGGTTCCACTTCATCAATGCAGTCTTTGTCTTTTGATTTATGTTTTTTCTTTGAGAAATCATCAGGTGCACTGTGTTCTTTGCTAGATGGATGATCCCTGTGCATACGATCACTCATATAAGTATCTAAACTAAATTATTTTTCTTGGATGTTTCCTTGCACATAATATTCCCCATTTCTGTTCTCCAAATACTATTTTTCCTCACATAAAAGTTTTGAGGATAGCTCATATTTAGGAACTATTACTTCTCTTATATCAAGAATCTGATCATATAGGATATTTGGATAATTCTCAATATTATTCTCCAACACATTCCTGTCATTATGCTTGGATGATTTAATCTCATCTTCACAAGTTTGATACAACTCCTACTCAAAAGATGAAATGAAAGATATTTCACCTTTTGAATGCACTTCCTCATTCATATTTTGAGTTTCATCATCTTCAAAATGATCAATAGGCCCACTGTCTTTATCATGATATTGATGGACTTGATGGCATAGAAAATATTCTTTAAATAATAGATTCAAAGACATAGACATATCTTCCTCTACTTCCTTTTTAGACAATGGATTCAGGAACATACAAAGTTTGAGCATATCTCCGTGAGAAATTTCATCTGAAACTTCCTCTTGTTCATGCGTTGTATGTTGATCTATTTCATCTCCATTATTTGATTCTTTGAAATATTTATCTTCTTGATCTAGTACATCCTACATACATGATGATCCATTAATTTATTTACTATGGTAGATTGAGAAAAAGATTGACCACTCTTCTCAACATGTTTTTGATATTCCATGTCTAACAAAGCTGAAATTTCTTCTGTTTAGAGTAAACTTTCATCATCCATTTCATTATCAGTATCTATTTTGCATGTCCCATTACCTAAAAATTCAACCACACATGAATCAATTACTTGTTCATCCTCCACATCATCTTCTCTGATGAATGCACCATGACATATATGTTTGATTATTTGACAACCTTATGTCCAAATTTTTTGCATTGAAAACAATAACCATAAAATGATAAGTATATTTGAGCATTTAGTTGTCTTATTGGATGTCTTTTTCTAGGTGTTCCAAAATTCTAGACCTTGCTTGTTACTTTAGATCTTGTTTCAACTTCAACTACTTTATCTTTACCCTTATTCTTATTTGAGCTTTCACTGGAGAAACCTAACCCTTCCTTATCCTTGTAACCTTTCTTCAAGGACAAAAGCTATTCCACAAATATACTACTCCCACATACTCTTGCTTCTAATTTCAAATTGCTTAACTCGTGATATAACTTCTCATTTTCTTCCATTTTTTGTTTGATGGTATCTTTAAATTTTTCTTCAATGTTCTTGAATTCTTCCAATCATAGCTTTAGATTAACAATCTTTATTTTGATTCCTTTAATTCCTGACTGAATTCTTTGTGTCTTACTTTGAATTTCTAGTTTATCTCCCTTAGTTTGGTGATACAGTCATTTGCCTCCTTGATGTTTTCTTTCAATCCTTCATTTTTAAATTTTGTGCATTCCATATCATCTAACATTGGGTTCAACCCTTCATCAAAGTAATATTCTCCTACCGTCTATTCAAACTACCAAGATCTCCCTCAAGTGGTTAAGCTCTATCTACAAGGGACCAAGCTCTGATACCAATTGTTGAACAATATGGATAACTAAGAGAGGGGTGAATCAGTTATTCTAAAACAATTTTATTAACCTTAATTGATCGAGAGCAATCTTAAATCAATAAAATAAATAAAATATATATGAAGTGTATAATATGAAAAAGGGATCACATAAAAGGACTAATTTCCCCAATTTATAAGGCATGTTGGAAAACAAAACCACCTCAAGATAAATATGATTGACACCACTTGGTAATAAATATTCCAATACAATAGCAATGCCTTTGGGGTTTCTATTCCTTTGTTTTTAATAATTAAGAAGGAGATAGACGAGACAATTAATCCAACTAAGAAGTAAATTATTTTAACTATAAAGTAAATGTTGAAAGAAATTAGAGAGGATTTGAGTGCACCTAGAATTGAAGTATTGTGATTCAGATCTGAATTCCTGAAAGTTGGGATCCTACAGACACCTATAAATGTAGATCTAGGACCTGAAGAATGTAACCTGATTCCCTTCCAAATCTCAGCTGGATCTGGAGGGTAAAAATTGCCAAACTCATTTTGTAGTCAAGTACAAATCGCCAAACTCATTTTGTGCCCTGGGTTTTGGTATGAAACTCATAGGGGTGCTCCATCTAGTCCTTATCTTCTCATATTTTTTCTAAAAACTCCACAACCCATTCCTATAGACAAAAAAATGGAGAAGAAGGTTGGGTAAATCGGTTTTTACTTATTCAAACCCCTTTTTTAGTAATCAACCTTGAAAATGTAATAAAATTGCATATGGAAAGATGAAATAGAAGCTAGATATTAATCATAAAATACCTCATGTCTTGATGATGCAATAATTATTTATATGTGACCACAAATGTTAATGTTAATTTTTATATGTGAAAGATAAGCCTTAGATTATGGATGAAGTAGTTTTCCATAATTCTTGATGAAGAAGAAGATTGCTTTCAAAACTTGAAGACTTGGATGCTTGAAGACCTTGAAAATGATATTGAAACCCAATCACTTGATTGATTTATAATAATGTGTGGATATTGATTATGGTTGACAAAATGAGGAGAGATATGGTGTTTATATAACTCACAACATTTTGGGGGTTAAAACTCAAGCAGACTGACTATAAATCAAAATCCTCCGCTATAAAACCAAGAAGGGGACCCAATTTGAATTTGGGCACAAAGTTGAGGTATAGAATTCCAAATTGTTCTATTCCCAGGTACAGAACACCAAAGTTATTTTTTACCCACCAATTAGGGCCCAAATTTAGAGTATGGGTCCAAGAAATTCAAAGGGTGCAAGATTTGATCGAACAACCAGTTTTGAGGTTGGGAGAGAATGTAAAGGTCATAAATGGTAGCATGGCACCTAGGAGATGAAATGAATAATTTGATTAGAGAAAAAATAGAGGAGCACACTTAGAAATAAGTTCTAACCTTGAGTTTTGAAGAAATGGAATCAATATAGGAGTTGTAATATTACTTTGAAGGTCCAATGAGCATTAGGAGAATGTGAAATAAATGTGGTAACCCTTACATACTAAAATGGGGATAAAATGAGAAGCTAATTAAGGTTTCTTAATTTTTAGGATGGTACTTGAACATGAAAGCACATAATAAATTCATACACAATGAACACCAGATTTTTGCGTGGAAAACCCAAGATGGGACAAACCATGGAGAATGTTCCTGGTCTATGTTTTCTTGTAGAATATCCCAACTATAATTGATCTCACTTTGTTTGGAATAGAAATTTTTGTATGATTCTTGTTAACAATCCTAATATATGATACTCATTCAAAAGCTTAAACATCAATTACACATTTTGTTGCTCATTGCAGTTACTATCAACATAGTAGAATGCTTTGCAAATAACTAAGCTAATTCATTCATTTATTATTTTCACAATACAAAGCTAGTAAATAATAATATTAGTATAATAAAAATTGGGAATGAACTATCAAGTATTCATATTAACTTAGTGTAGTTATTAAACCATAAAAGACCTCACACTAGTAAATTTTACCCTATTTTTCGACGAGGATTAGTTGAATTTTTGAGACCCCTTGGTTGAACCAATGACAAAAACTGTCGTCAAACTTTTTGCATTGCTTATTCGATAGGAAAAGTACTCGTCAACATATCGACCTTCTTAGTGGTTGAATTATCGACTGAGTCTTCGTCTAAAAAATTGCTTGAAGCTAGAAGAATTGTAGATCAAACCTTTTACCTAAGCGACCAACATTCGCCAAAATTGTGACCATAGTTGGTCAGAATTAATGTAAAACACATAGCAATCTCGTCAAAACATTAAACACAGTGTTTCTCTTTTGTGACCAAAGTTCATTGAAATTGACATCGATCACATAGCATTCTCGTCAAGCCTATTGATATTACAATGTCGAAAAAGTGACCAATACTAATTTTTGGTTTATATATATATATANTTTTATATATATATATATATATATATATATATATATATATATATATATATTATAGAATGATCCAAATAAAAAAAATACACAGCATAAATATAAAATGGTACACACAAGCTCAATGTGTTGATCTCATAAAGGTAGAATGATAAAATCCCCAAATATGAAAGCTCCTATGGTGCCACGCGTGCTTCCTTGCCTATGCAGTCAATCAATGAAAACCCCCTCAGTAATCACACATCTTCCATGTGTCTCTTAGCATTG
>MU226779.1:2037701-2110779 GCA_018584345.1 Thuja plicata | reverse complement strand
TGGTTTTTGAGTCTCGTGTATGGTATGTGGTAGTTTCTATAAAGCATCTTTGCAATTTGATTGGGATGCTTATACTTTTGTGTTAGTGGATGGATGGCATCAACTAAGGCAGTTTCTATAATAGGAATATATGATAGAATGAGATTTTAATATAACTTTTAAATACTATTTCCCCCTACAAACAAATTCTTAAAGGTGCTTGTGTGCTAAGTAGGTCTCCTTGCCTTGTGATTATTACCAATATATATATGAGGGAAATTGTCATTAGTATGATGTCTCATTAATGTCATTTGGTCATCTTGGAGATGACTAAAATCCACACAGGTTAAATCTTACCAAAAAATAGCTAATTAAAAAATGCTTGTGAAATCCTCTACCTACTTAACATAAATACATGAATGAGCTATGATTGGTCAACATTGGTGTGTGAGGCAAGGGTGAATCATAAGGCATTCAATAATCCAAAAGCCATGTCAATGGGGAAAGAGGCTACTGGTAAAAAACCCAAAGTGCAATATTGATAGGAAATTTAGTCATTTGATGGTGTTCTAAGTTGTTGCTTATTCTATGCAAAGATTATATTACCTGTGCAGTTTCTCAGTCCTTTTGTTGACTGTTCCTAGTAGTTCTGTGTGAAAACAAAAAGTTGGTTTGAATTTCCAATGGTTAATTTATTTTCTATTCCTCCTCCCTACTAACAAATGGTCAAATGGTCAATGGGTAATTCAGTGAAATGTTTGAGTCGAAATCCAAATCAACGTCTCTACAGATGCTAGGTTTGTCATGATTCATTTGGCACTAGGTTTGTCACACAAAATCCATATGTAATTTATTCATCTCATACGAAACAAAGAAACCCTAATTGGGTTACTCAAATTGAAAACTAACAGCACTTCGTAACCCATATTGTTGCAAATTGACAAATAGTTTAATGCCGAATAAACACAATACAAATAGAATGAGAACACATGTAAGTCTATAAATTGTTCATCGATACCAACCTAATTTTGTGTAAGTCTGAAACAAATCTGCCTTCCATTTGATCATGCACATATGGTGTTGGTTCAATCACTTCAACACATATATACTTTGTGCCTTCTATTTGTGCCCTCCTTCAACTCTTCTTCGCCGCATAATCACACTGAATTGAAATGAAACCTTTTTTTTAGTTATATTTACCATGTTTGTTGCAATTACAAAAAAATGTCCTGGTTTTCATAATTCCAACCAACACGGGAATGGATTAAAAAAAAAATCAAAGTCTTCCTTCCATTTTCTAACCAAGCAAAACAAATGTAATGCATGGTGGGAAATTTAGGTCAAAATTTAGGGTCAAATATACTAGTGTCAGTTTGGTAGCCAAATAAGCTCCATGCAGCCTTGTTGTAGGTTCAATAATAAATAATTATATTTAATAGAATTAATTTGTGACCTCTTAGATAGGAACCAATCCTCAAACTATGATGGATTCAAAGACACCTCCAATAAGAGAAAATGACCTTTGAGATCACTTAGATCAGATAAATCACTCTCTACAACTAATAATCAGTCACTTGAAAATTTGCAACATCATTAATATGTTTGTTATAGAAACCTCTAAAACCCAAACAAGGAAACCTAGTCTCTAAGCTTCACTACCACATATATAGTGCCCAATATTGACTGCATGAAACTCCTAAATTACAGATTCAAATCATTTAAGTGATGTTGATGCGTGTAGCATAACTATATAGCATAGATAATCCTCCAATATGAAAATGTAATTTCCAATTCCTCACACATAATGCCCAGTAGAAACATAAAAGGCAACCTACAATACCTTCTTTTCATAAATTTGAAACACAAGTGAGATGCCTAGATTATATCTGGTGCATGAGCACCCTAAAGTCTTTGAAAGATTTGTTTGTCATTTTGGATTGTAGGTTGGTTTGGCCAACCATAAATGAATAAGGACTATGTTATAAAGTCCCAAGTGTGTCTAAGGTGTGTTTAGGGTTAGTATTAATTAGGGTTTGATAGTTGTTGATTCAAGTTGCATCTAGGGTTCTATATCCCTAAAAGTCAACCAAAAGGTCAAAGGGTTGACCGAAACTCCAAAATGGGGTGATTTTCAAGATTTTAATGTTTTTAAGTGTTTTAGGGTCATTTGGTAAGTTTTGAAACCAAATTGGGCCATTGGAGTTGATAGAATGTCATTTTTGACAAAAGTTGTCAAAGTTGTCATGACAACTTTTGCAACTTTGCAAAGTTGTCATGACAACATTTCCTAGTTTTTAGGAATCGGCTTTAAATGTGCCCAAATCCTAACATGAGGGTGCATACATGTTGGAATGGGATATATAAGGTGGAACAAACCCTAAACTGACAGTTGAAATTCATTTTGTACGAACTGATTGTGGAGAAGTAGGATTTTGCACTGTATTTGCATACATAACCATCGTCCAATACCTTAATGGATTGAATGGGGTAAATTAATGCATTGAGAGTGTTTTGTGTGGTTTTTCCTTAGTCTAAATGGAATTATTTTAATCATTTGTTCATACTAGTTAACATTTCGTAAATCTTTTAGTTTTCATTGGTTCACTATCCAGTTTTGGACTAGTCCTGTAGATAATGGCTTTTATTGGCATTATCATGGTCCAAAGTCCTATGAACACTTTGAATCAAGTAATTCCTTGTATATAATATGTATATATAGTGTGTGGGGTGTGTTTTTGCAGGGGATGCAAGAGAACATTCAGGCCCTAGGTGAGTACTGGCTATTCTGGCTAGGGGAACAGAATAGAACAGTGGCAATGGTGATTGCTTGGTGATTTGTGTGTGCCAATCAATGGTAGAGGATTGTAGGGGCATGTAATATAGAAATTTTTATGGAATGAAAAGTTCAGAGGAGGTTTCTAGATCAGCTAAAGAAATTCAATAAACCAAACCAGTGTTCATGCCCTAGAAACCCTCTATTTTAAGGGTTTGGTGAAAGTCCATTGTACGGACAAGGTGGGAATCCAAGACCTAGAAAATCTCTAAGTTTAGGAAAACCCCACAAGGAATATGTGTTTATATTTCAGGGGTGTTAAGGGATTTTGAGAGGAAATCCATCTTTTCTATGTTTAGGAGGGCTAATAGGCCTAAAAAGGCTACAAGGCCTAAAAGACTAGAAATATTGAACCCGATTGGAAATTGGGTGAAAGATCCACAAGATTGGATCAAGAAGGATTGGAAAATAATAGAAAGAAGTCAGGATTACATCATCAAGAGGATGATGAAGTGGAGAGTTTAGACAACAAAGGTAAGCCGTGAATGTGAAGAGTTATGGAGAAGGAACTATTGAGGAAATTGAACTTGGTGGAGAGCTCCTAGTGTGTTAGAGGATCAGATAGGAATCCTCTAGTTAGGGTAGTGAATGAGATCCTAAGAGAGACCAAAAGAAGGTCTAGGAGATATCAAGAAAGATCTAGGAGTGGGAGCTCCCCATAAATATCTCTAACTAATAATGGATTTTCGTCCACTGCCTCCAAGCTCGAGGGTTTCCATCCTTAAACCTACTGAAAGACAAAGCTCCCAAATTCTCCAAGAGAAAATAATAAACCAATAATAAACCAAGCATGCTTAAAGAGAAACTTGAATCTCTTTCATAATGCTCACATAAGAGCTCATTCACTCACCTTGCCCATGTGGGATAAACAAAATCACTTTTTACCTTTTCCTTTTTTTTGATTTTTTTTTTCCTCTATTTTCTCGTGATTCCTATTTTTCTATGATTGATTTTTCCCCCTATTTTATCGTGATTCCTATTTTTATGTGATGATTTTTCCTTTAATATTAACTCCCCAAATATTTTATATCTCAAATGTGTTATTAAATCAAGGGAAACTATTTTAATTAAATATTTCCCATAACTATTGACTTAACATTAAGAAGGTTAAATATAAAGATTAAACTTTATAAATCAGCTTTATTAATGCACAATAAGTCACATTAATTATAAATAAATCTTCTATCAATATTAAACATTTACCATCAACATGTCTCTACCATTGGAGGTCTGGATAATGTCTAGAATAACTTACTATAAATAGTAAGTATGACCAAAAATGCCTCTAAACACCTCAAAATGATCTACAACTAAAATTTCCTAGGACAAATGGCCTCTAAGTCCCTTATAAGTCCTACGTATCCTTTGGAACCATGGGGAAATAGGCTAATAACATCAATATCATGCTATAAGTGCTATAAAGAGGACATTAAATATTTTATATTGCTCAACAAAAGCCATGGCATCCATGTCAAGGCATGTCTCTTCATCCCTTATCTTATGGTAATACACCATCTGGGTTCAATCCAAATACTTCTGGTTGGAATAATAAACCATGGTGAAATTTAAGTCAACCATGGAAGAGTAATGTAAATACTAATTGCGGAAAATGGAAAGGGGGATGGTCTCTTTCATATCCTTACCAAACACCCAATTATAGTCAATGGTAGGGAGCTCAAAGTCCATGGTGTCAACCACGGAGAGGTAGTCAGCAATGGCCTCAAGATCCTCCACAATAACTGTAGAAAAAATAGGACTTTAACCAACTTCCTACTTTAATTCCTAATCCTTTTTCCATAGTAGGAAGCTATAATTCCAAATTCAAGCTTACCTACTACTCCATAGCCACAAACTCTACAATATCCTGCTCAACTTACACCTAATCCTAAAAATAAGTTTGTTCAACAAGCTTATTCTAATGACACTACTTAATATACAACTTACATAATTAAAATTAGTGATGTTCGCTTTCAATCATGTCATGTTCTAACTGGTTCAAATTATCCATAAATAACTAATGAAGAGATTGTCAATGATACCACTAACCCAAAACTATCTTAGTCTAGAACTGAGCAAGAAAATTTGACCAATGACACTCCTTTTCTAGCAAGATGGGCTACTAAGAAGTATCACCTCAAGATAGCATTTGATTTAATGGGGTAGCTCAAGGATATTTCCCTTAAAATACCACTTATTCTGGCAATAAAAAATGTCCTTTTCTATACCAAGGTCATTAGAGAGTTGTGTCTTAAGACAATAGGTAGAAGAAGGCAAGATCCACACATTGTTCATGTGATATGACAACTGGCTGATATTATGTTACAAAAACTAGTTGTCCCTAAGTAAACTGATCCTGGCAGCCCTATTATGACTTCACATTAATGGAACTCTTATTAAAAATACTCTTATTGACCTAGGAGAAGCTATCAATGTTATGACAAAGGAGACAATAACTACCCTAAAATTAGCCAACATTAGACCTGCCACTATTATGTTTCAGTTAGTTGATCAATCCATAGTCAAGCCTAAAGGAGTCATAGAGTATTTCTTTATCATTGAGGACTCATGAGAATACCCTCTATATTATATTATGTTCCAACCTAAGGCCACCTTGGGTATCTGCTCATCCTTGGATGCCCCTAGTTAGTTACAACTAATGCAGTTATTTGTTGTCGGTCTCATAACATGACAATTTCAAATGGACATAAAACTAAAATTTGATTCTTTGTCAACCATATCAACCACATGTTGAAGAAGAATAGTACTTATGGCCTATCTTAGAGAATGAAGAATGATACTCTTTGCAAACATTAGTGATGATTGATCGAAGCCTCATGATTGATTTCCAAAATAAAAATGATGTGTTAGGAAACATTATTCAGAATTCTTATGGGTTAGATCTAGAGGAGGAGTTCCTCAATTGTCTCACATACCCACTACATAAGATAATTTCTCATGAATATCCCTCCATATCAACAATGATATATGAATTATTACATATAGACTGCATCTTAATTTTTATTTTATTTTTTCCTCTATTGTAGGAACTTCAATCCTAATTGAAGTCAACCAAGGGAAGACATTGAGTATCAGTTCTGAGTTAGTTCAAGCTCTAATGGAAGCTTTGTTAACAATGTTACAACAACATACAAAAAAAATTTCTTGGGACTATGGTGACATGAAAGGGATTGATCCTACCTTATGCATGCATATAATTTATATAAATGAGGGATGCAAACCTATGAGACAACCTCAAAGAAGAATAAATCTAACTTTAAGGGATATTGTTAAGATAGAATTACAGAAGTTGTTGGATTCTAGATTCATCTATCTTATTTAAGATAGTGAATGGGTCTCACCACTAGTAATTGTTCCTAACAAAGGAGGTAAGTGGATATTTTGTGTTGGTAGGAGGGATTTGAATACTTCCACTAGCAAGGATCACTTTACATTATCATTCATTGACCAAGTATTGGATTCACTCTCTAAAAAGGGTAATTTTATTTTCTTGATAGCTTTAGTGGCTAAAACAAAATTAAAATATCTTCTAAGGATCAAGATTTTAAAAAAAAAACCTTCACCTGCCCATGAGGTACATATGATTATTTTGTTCTTACATTTCATTTGTGTAATGCACTGGCCACATTTCAGAGAGTTATTCTTAGTATCTTTTTAAGTATACACATGAAACAATATAAACTTATATAGATGATTTTACAACTTATGGAGATTATTTTCAAGAATAATTAGATAATTTGGAAAAGGTATTACAAATATGTCAAGAACATAACATCTTCCTTAGTAATAAAAAGTGTTTTATGATGATGGAGGAGGGAGTAGTTCTTGGTAACTCCATATCAACACAAGGAACTAAAGTTGACCTGACAAAGATACAAATCATTCAGAATCTACCAATTCCTCAAAAGAAAAGGGATTCATGAAGCTTCCTCATTCATGTAGTTTATTACCACCACTTCATCAAGTATTTTAGTAAGTTAGCAACACCATTGTCTATTTTACTTACAAAGGACTCTAAATTTGACTGGACACCTGATTGTCAGCAAGCATTTGAGTTTCTCAAAGAAACACTTACACAAGAACCTATACTTAGAGGTACTAATTGGAAAAATCCCCTTTGCATACATTTAAATGCATATGATTTTGCAATATTTGTTGACTTGGGACATAAGGAAGGCATCCTAGAGTATGTTATCTACTATATAAGTAAGAATTTACAAGGAGTTGTGTTGAATTATTTAGTTATAGAAAAGAAAATGCTTATTTTTGTTTATGCCATAAATAAATGTATACACTATATATTTGTCTATCCTATATTTGTTCATATTGATCATACAAACATTAAGTATCTAATGAATAAACCAATTGTTAGTGGGTGCCTAGTAAGGTGGGCTTTTTGTTGTGGGAGTTTGATATCACCATTGTGGATAAACCTAGGAAAGCCAATATAGCGGTTGATTTTCTTTAAGGATTGCCAAGTGCTTCACCTGAACCATTATAGATGATTCATTCCCTAATGAACATCTAATTTCTCTAACAAATTTGGACACTTGGTACGCTGATATAGAAAATTATCTAGTTACAAGATGCACTCCTCCACATTTCTCTCCAAAAGAGAATAAACAGCCGGTTCAACATGTATTTTCTTCTTCATAAATTGCAAGATATTTGTTTTACAGTGGACCTAATTATGTAATGCAAAGATGTTTGAGGGAAGATGAATCTTATAATGTTCCTAAATCCTATCATGGTGAACCTTGTGGAGAGCACTTTACAGCCAAGAAAATGACACTCAAAATTATCAGCATGGGATATTACCAATTGATTCTCTAGAAGGATTCCATTCAGTACACACATAGGTGTGATAGGTGACAAACAATGGACCATCCAACTAAAAGTGATGAAATTCCCCTCCATCCATAGCTTGTGATCACACCATTTGATAAATGGGGCCTTGATTTTATTGGGCCCATTGAACCCACATCTAATGGGAGATCTTATATATTGGTTTACACCAATTATCTTACTAAGTGGGTTGAATTAAAAGATTTGACTAATTCCAGGAATTAAAAAGTTGCTAAATTCTTATATGAAGAAATATTTACCAGGTATAGTGTTCAAAAAGAGATTGTTATCGATCAAGGGTCATAATTCACATTTGATTTAATAATACAACTAGTACATATGTGTCAAATTAGGCATAGCAATTCCACACCTTAACACCCCCAATTGCATGGTCAAGTAGAGGTCACTAACAAAGATCTAGAGAATATTCTTACAAATATTGTATAAATTCATATGTGAGACTAGGCTGCTAGATTGCATGAATCAATCTAGGCTTATAGAAAAACATGGAAAACAAAAATAGGTTTTACACCTATGAGCTATTTTATGGTAAAATTGTTGTTTTACTTATTGAATTTCATTATAAGACACTTTGCACTTCTCTAGAACTAGAAATAGACCTCTTAGAAGCATAGCAAGAACAACTCCAATAGCTTAATGCACTTGATGAAATCTGGATGGAAGCAATTCAATATACATAATTGGTACAATAAAAAGGGATAAAATGGCATGATAAATACATCAAATATAAATATCTCCGTGAGAATGATTGGGCTCTACTCTATGATTCTTGGTACTAGGATTTGTTTCCCCACTTTTGGTTCACATACCTATAGACAAAAGTGAATGTTCGATGTGTAGTAATGGTCCTGAAAGCTTCATGTTAGTCCTGAGTCTAAGTCTAGCTATCCCCTTAGGATAGGAGACCTTTATCGAATTTCCCCAATTTGACTTCTCTTTTGTGAGCCGGAGGGAATCTGTATTTGAGATTGCTAGATTAGTCATATTATAGCTAATTATTTATTTAATTATTATTCTATTATACTCTTCGCTTAAGTTAAACTTAGGCATCTCATTATTCTTTAGGTTTTTCCCTTTTAGGGTTTTGTGATTCCTTTTATAAGGATTCACCTCTTTTTTTTTCAAAAAGGAGTTTTCACATCTCATTGTACTTTCTTGAAACATATTGTTAATATATTGTTTTCATGTGCATATGATGTCTCCTCTGGTTTTTTGGCCTCCATAGTTTTTCTCTTGTCTTCTATAATTTGCTTCTTCCATGTGATAGGTTTGCATGTAGGTGTTCTTGGGAGAATAGGGTTTTTCCTATTCTAACATGCTATCAGAGCCATTCTGCTACTGCTTGTTCGAGTTCTTTTGAAGCTGTGGATCAAGCATCCTTTTTTCTACTTTTTCTGTTGTTTTTATTGGATTTGGGGAGTCTCATTTTTTTGGTGCACTTTGGGCAAAAATGACCTCACGGTTGCATCTGGAAGGCCCAAAAACCCCAGAATCCATATAAAACAAGACCTATTTGGCCTCCGGGGCATCTGGGAGAAATTGTTGAGAAATTTTTGGAGCTTTTTGACCCTCCCTCACTGTTTTTGCTCTATTTGGAGCATACAAAGGTATTTTTCTGACTTCTTTATATCATCAGAAAGATCTTTCCGAGATCTTTTCAATGATGGAGGTTGGGGTTTTGGGTTCTATCATTTTGACAATGGTTTTTTCTGTCAAAGTTTGATGTTTGGTTTTGCCTTCCGGGAGCCATATCTTGCTCATCCAGACTCTATTTTTGGCAAACCAGATATCGTCAGAAAGCTGGTTCAGTGAGATTTTTAGTTGCAGGGGTATTTTTTCCAGATTCTACTCTAGGTTATCTCTCCTTTGATATTTTCTCTTTCGCACTCTGGCAGATTACTTGGGTTCTACAAGTCCTAGGATCTCTTCTTCTGATCTTCTGGCTCACTCTTCTTTCTGACTTTTGAGCATTGTATGCTTCTCTTCTGTAGCATTTTCTTTTCTATAAACACACTAAGATAAAGTGCCTACTTTTGTATATCTAGGATTTTGAGCACCTTGTTTGTTTTTTGCACTTGCACTCAGTTATAAAGTGTCATGGGGGGTCATGATGTTTTTCCATTTTGCACTCATCCACCTTTCTCAAGTCAGTGTACCTTCCATGACATTAGCCCATGTTGTGTGTCGATGACACCACCCTTTATCCTGTGCTTGTACTTCTGTTACACTATTGGTGTTCCTGATTCTTCTTTCTGTAGATGTTTCTGGCATTGCATTTTAGTGTTCTTGTCACCCCTCTCCCTGTTCAGCATTATGGGGGGGGTTCTCCTGTTGGTTCTATTGCTTCCTGGGTTCGATTGATCAGCTCTTCAGACTTTGTCTTCTCTACCTAATCATGCACTTTTTTAGTGGGGGTTCCAGCAATTACTTCTGATAGTGTTTGCAGCTTCACGCTTCAGAGATGCTTCTTTCTCTTTCTTGTTCCTTTCTTTGGGACTTTCCCTAGATTGGGGGCTTTGTTTCCTTCATCTAGTTTATTTCTTGTAATTGGGTACCTGATCAGGCCTAGTTGTTGGGACCCATAGTTCCTTTCATGCATTTTGTTTTCATGCATTTTGTTTTCATGCATCCTTTAGTCCTTAGTTGTTTAGCTTCTCCCTAAGTTACACTTAAGGGGGGGTGTTAGAGTAGTCATATTATAGCTAATAATTTATTTAATTATTAGTCTATTATACTCTTCACTTAAGTTAAACTTAGGCATCTCATTATTCTTTAGGTTTTTCCCTTTTAGGGTTTCGTGATTCCTTTTATAAGGATTCACCTCTTTGTTTTTCAAAAAGGAATTTTCACATCTCATTGTACTTTCTTGAAACATATTGTTAATATATTGTTTTCATGTGCATATGATGTCCCCTCTGGTTTTTTGGCCTCCATAGTTTTTCTCTTGTCTTATGTACTTTGCTTCTTCCATGTGACAGGTTTGCATGCAGGTGTTCTTGGGAGAATAGGGTTTTTCCTATTCTAATAGAGATCATGTTTTCATTGGGTAGGTTAAGTTCCCAATCTGGTAAAGGCCATGGTTCAAAGATTTCTAACATCAGTTTTACATGCAACTGAAGTATTTAGCCATAACTCTTCATTTTGCAGCATTGGTGGAAAATTGGGTTCGGGCTTCTCCACCGGTGGAAAATCATTAGCAGGGTGCATTTTCCACCAATGACTACTAAGTGATGTATTAGCAGGAAGTGCAGTTCTAAAATGGATCCCTTAGCCTTAGAAGGACTGCTATGTTAGAACTACACCTCTACAGGCCAAGAGGAATGATTAAATAGAAAGAAATCTAAGAAATAAGTCTGCTGGTGGAAAATCAGAAAATGGCTTCTCCACTACTCCAATAGGCGGGTTTCGACCCATGGAGTACATTTTCTACCAAGCCATTAAAATGAAGGGATTTCAAGGAAGAATATATCTCATAAAGAATCTGAGATATAAAGAAGGCAGATGAAATCAACACATGCCATTTTGGCACCCCGATAGACCAAATTTCCCCTTTGGTGGATTTTTGAACAGAGAGCACTCCAAAAGCATTTCTCCACCCAAAGGAGAAGTGGAAAAGTAATTTTCCGCTACCTCAAGAAAGTTACCATTGTAGTTACTAAAGTGAAAATACATTTCTTAACGGCCCGTAAGAGCAAAGTAAATAATTTAAATGAAGATGTTTTACTCCATAACGGACTGTTTCATTAATGTTGAGGTATTTTCATTCATGTGGCATGGGAAGTTGGCCGTTAAATGGTAAGAATTCAAAATTTATAAGATCAGTTGGAGGTTGCCAACAAGAGCTACTATTTTCTTAACAAATTGTTTGAATTCGAAGCCTTTGATACTAGTTGTTCTTTGACCCTACATTCTTAAAAGATATTCTTCATTCCCAAATCAAATCATTTGAAGTATGGCATCCATATTTATAGGATTTGATGGAATGAATGACGTTACCTCTGAATGACATAAGATCTCAGATACATCTCTAAAGTTCTTTTATATGCATAACTTTCAGAGTAGACTAAAAGAGGACCAGATGCATCCTATCACTGAGAAACTGAAGGAGAGAAGATTAGTTGAAGCCGCTGGTTTTCCCATGGTTGTTCAAGCTCCAGAATTGATCCAAGAATGCATAGCTCGATACAACCCAGATACCAAGAAAATCCTATTGCCCAATGATACAGTGTTGCTATCTATTGATAGAGAATCGGTCCAAAACTCGCTTTGCATCCCAAAGCAAGCTGAGTATTCAGAAATGACATACAGTCTAGCGATGACCGAATATAACACCAAAAAGTCAATTTGGAAGAAGGAGATAATGAAAGCATGGTTTCAAGAGCCCAAGAGCCCAGGAGTGCCAAAGGGAAGCTGCAAAAGACACTATATGGCACTAATCTAAAGCCAAAGATCATAGACATTCTAGTGCTACTCCACAGGATCAAAGGTGAGTGAGTCACTCAATTTTGTTGACCATCACTTCTTCTTGGTTTAGGTAATCTATTCCCAAGATCACTTCATTGATTAGGCCCTTATGGTAAGTGAGAACCTCTCGGAGGCCCTAGATAGAGCTAAATGCTAGAATGAATTTTATATGTCTTCAATCCTTTTGTATATTCTGGCAACAATCCAAATTTGACCAGGGCTTCCTAGATTAGAGGAATTTCCTGATGATGTTAAGAGTTATGAATTTTTCCCCTCTTTGCAATTGCACAATAGTTATGCAAAATATCTTTGGGTTAATGATGCATTTACAATGAGATTGTGTAGGGAGCTACAAGGTTATCCAAAAAGGAGATTCTCTCCCAAATCCATGGCATTTATCAGCCAATTTGGATGCTATTTTATTCAATTTAGATATTTCTCATACCTTCATCTTGTAGGTTTTGACGACTTCCCTTTGAAGTTGCCCAGATATCCTACAGATATGATCATGCTGGTGGAGGTGATGAGGCAAGTGTTGCAAGTGAATTTGATTTGTGTTGGTTCCAAGAAGAAAGCCTACGACTTCCACATGACTATCGAAGCCTACAGTTGTGCATCCTGGTCTAAGGTGAAGAATGTTCTAAAGGCATTCTCCAAGAGGTTTTCATTGGAAACCTATGATGTTCTAAGGCACAATATGATCCAGTTAATTACGCTCATGATTACCTATAAATGAGCTGAGATATCCACCATTTAGATGACATTGAAGACTACTAGGCCAATTGTAGAGATGATCTAGAGAGATATTTTATGCCAGATTAACCATTGAACAAATCAAAAAGTTCAAGGTCAATCTTGCAGTTGAGGGGCTACTAGATGATGACCAGCACATGTATGAAAACACCTATCTCGAGAAGATCAAACCCCTCTCCATCAGTTCCAAGCCCATGATAGATCAAGCCATTGATGACTTGCAGACTATAATGAGTGGTATTTATAAGAGGACAGAGTAGTGGGTTGAAGGGATGTCAGGAAGAAGAAAGAGGTCGGAAGGGAAGCCTCCTACTCAAAGGATCCCGACAAAGGATACTTCCAACATTGCAACAAATTTTTTGGTGGTACTCCCAAATGTGACCAAGAGTTCATCTCAACCAGCTAGGGGAGGTGATCAACCTCCTGAAAAAGAATTTCAACCAATGAAGACTTGTGGAGAAGGTCCACTTCCAAATATTGGAACAACAGAGGAACCTACCAAAGATGTGGAACCAGAGCAACCTACTAAAGAAGTCACTGTAGATGTACCAGTTGGCACTTCAACCCATGACTCTCCAAGGTGAGGGTCCCCTATTATATTAGAAGTGGGTGAAGATACTACTTCAACCACAGAATTAGGAGAAGAGGCCAGGAAAAAGTAGAAGGTTGCTTCAGTAGCCAAATTAGTGTCCTCTTCTACTACCTCAGTAAATCCATTTGCTTTAAGGCCAAAGTCTACTCCTCCAGTCATTAGGAAACTGTTTATAGAGGAGTTGGTCTCTACCACTAAGGTCACCAGTGCCGAATCATGGATATAGAACACTCTGGAGCGCAAAAGAAAGAGAATGGAAGAAGGGGCTCCCAACAAAGATACTCTAGCTTGAGCCATGCAACCCGGCACCGCTGCAGTAAAGACTAAGAAAGTGAAGACACTGTCCACATTGGGCAGAGACCCAAAGATTGGGAATTTCACTATGGAGGTAGCAAAGCCCATGAAGGAGGGCCATTTTGAAGATTTAACCCCTTTGGATTTTGAGCTACACTCATTTCATATGGGCTTAGCATGACATGATACCAAAGTGGATTGGTGGAAATCCACTAATGTCATAATTGAAGAAGAGCTGGAAGAACTTAAAATGGCAAAGGTACAACTTAAGGCTAAAGTCAATGAGTTGACTAACTTCATCCGGTAACTGGTTACTCCAATTGCTAGTATCCCTAGTACTCAGACCACATTCGATCCCAATGCCGTGGAGAATCAAGCCATAATAGCCAAGTTACAGGAGGATAGGCACTTTGCACAGATCAACAAGGGATGGGTTGAAAGGCTCAAATCTTAGGGATTGGCATTTTTTGAGCAGTTGGGTAATGCTCTCTTGAGATTGGAGACGGAAAGGAACAACATTGAGAAGAATTTGCAAACTCTTGCATCTGAGAGAGTGAAGTGTCAAGAATGCATAGTGACGCTCCATGTATCAGTAAAGATGAAGACCAAAGAGGCATTGAAAGCTAAGATTCTACAAAAGGGAGATGATCCTCTAATTGAGTGGCTTCAGAGCCTAAAGTTCAAAATCAAGATGATCATCCAGGCCAAGATGGGGTTGCAGCAAGTAGATGTTAAGGTCAAGGAAGAACAGAACAAAGAATTTAAGATTCTTCAAGGTTTTTACATAGAATCACAGACAAGTGGGCAAGGAAAAGAAATGATAGGATTGGCCAATATGCAAAAATGATTTTCCAATTATGTGGACAAGCTGTCAGAGCAATCTTCCACCCATTTGGACAAAGTGCCAGAACTCTAGCAGTTGAGTGGATGTATTTATAAAGCCATGGAAGAATTGAAGGACCAGACTGATGCAATTAAGAGTCTGGCTAAGGAGCAATCTAGGTGGCTCATCTGATACACCAATGTCCACATCAACAGACATGAGGAGCTCATCTAAGTTATCACAGTTGTCACTGCCTATAGGGATAAATTAGGCAAAGGGAATGAAACTGAAGCTTGAATAGATTCTCTCTTTGTACCAAATTTTGATTGCTGTTGTAATGGATAAACCTTTGGTTATCATTTCTGGTTTGGGAAGTTGAACCGTTTCAATTACCCCCTTTTTGTAACGGCCCAATCTGGGACTCTATATGTATTATTTCCAAAATCAATACAAAGGTCGGCTAAATTTTGGTGTGAAAGATAGAATTTTGCTGAGTCAATTGTTTGTGTCTGAATACCATTTATTTAAATGTTCCATTGCATTTCATATGTCTTTATATTGAATTCAAATGTTCCTTTGAATTTAGATTTTCAATCTGTATTCGAACCAGATTTCTGTATTATGATTTGATACACTTAATTTAGGGGAAGATCTGTTGTTATCCTGAGTTAGGAAACATTTCTGTGAAATAGATTGATTCTTTAGCATTTCATCATTAATCTTTAGTTTTGCATCTGCATTTTTCAGTAGAATTCTTGCATTACCAGTTTTGGGAGTTAATCTGATTGATGAAATCTCAGAGTTGGCCAGATTTAAATTTGAATTCACCCCGCTTAAGCTATTTCTCGTCTGGATTTAGCTTGGTTTACCTCTTTTGTTCTCGGGTTAAGAACATACCTCTGTTAGATTAGGAAAGATCAAGATTCACTGAAAATCATTCATATAAGGGAGCTGTACCTTTAAATTCAGAGGGAAATTGGTTTTTCAATAACAATTTTCCAACTGTTGTATTCAATTGTTCTTAAGTATTTTGGGTATTTTAGAGTTAAATTCAAAAGAACAATCTATTTACCAATAGATTTTTGGTGACTCTGCTGGGGAAACGAATAGTCATTACACCAAAAGCATATCATGGAGAAAGATGGTGCTTCCCCATGAAAACATAATTCATGTGCTCCAACTGAATCTTAGATTCCAAGATGATCAAGAAGATCTTATTTCCTCGCTAAATAATTTTTTCTGGAGATACAGGAGAAGCACCGAACATTATAGAAATGCTAGTCAAGTGCTAGAGCAAGAAGAAGCTAGAGAAGAAGCACTTGAAGGAGCCATCTAGAGGAGAAATCTAAGAAGGGCACAACATTGAGCAGGGTGTGAAGCTAGGCCACAGAATTAGTTGAAAACCTAGAGCCTAAAAGGTTTCTCAAGAGTACAAGGAAAGAAGGTAGCACAAACCCAATCTTTGAGAGACTTGCGGATATTAACTTTTCTCTTTTAGAAGTACCTCGCTGAGGAAATAGAACCACAAGGAGCCAGAGTAGACCTTCTTCACCTCCTAAGAAAACTACTTAGTTTTCCACCACTTGCCAAGTGTTAACTTTACACCGAGTAGTTTTCCCTCCTGTTATCAACCTAACACCCTATTTACCCCATGTAGCAATGGCAATCCCTTGGGCCATTGTAGTCAGACCTCTGCAATTAGCAACATACAATCCCCTCCCTTCAGGCTCTAGAAAGAACTTACCTAAATTTTCTGGGGACGGGAAAGTATCTACAGATGAGCACATTGCTGCCTTCTTTGCTTCAATTAATATCCTAGCAGTTTGAGAAGAGGATGTGGCCATCAGATTATTTTTTGAAACCCTTGTTGAAGGTTTTGCTAATTGGTTCCACCACTTACCTAATTCTTCTATCAAAGACTAGGCCTCCATGAGAGCTGCCTTTGAAATAAGATTTAAAACTGCTGAGGACGAGCATGCCTTATTGATGTAATTGACTTCTATCAAGGAATAACCTTCTATCAATATGAGAGATTTTATAGCTAAATTCAATAAGCTTGTGAATCGTATCCTAGCAGCCAACAAGCCTACAACGGGAGATTTGAAAAAATTCTTCATAAGTGTTATGCCGCTAGACATCAATTATGATCTAAGGAGAGTGAACCCCGTAGATTTGGATACCACACAAAGAACTACTGTAGAACTTGAAGACCATATGATCTCATCTAGGAAATGGAAAAGAGAAATACAATCTAGAGCCAGTAGTAGTAATACTACATCGTTAGATGAGATGATTCAAAAATTGTCCAATGAATTCATTGCCTTCAAGAGGCAACTTCCCAGATTTAATAATTCCAACTAGTGAAACTTTCAGGAGAAACCTGGGAGAAACAAGGGAAGGAATGTTGATGGAAAGGTGTTGCAGTTAACTGCTCCACCATAGAGACTAGCTATAGAAGTTCCTCCCAAAAGAGGAAACATGTGTGCCTTCCACCTAACTCAGACCACGATGGAGAAATTTTCCATGATGTGGCTTGTGCTTGGCAGATGCATCAGACTGACGAGTGGAATGTTGGTGTGTCTGGAGCTGAACCAGATTCATACTCACATGGCGACTCTAAAAATTTATATTTAGAGTATGAATCAGATTCAGAACAAGAAGCAACATGTTATGCTACTATAGATGGGACCTCTTATACAGTCTTGACCCAGAGTCAGAAGGATAAAATCCCGGCTTCAACACCTCTACCTAAAAATAATGAGACCTCTACCTCCTATTCTAAGGAGGCCAATCAAGGAGTGAGAATTCTGCAACCAGGTAAGGAGCAAAGCTCTTTTGATATTATTCAATTCTGTAGAGATTCCAGAATTCAGATTTTTCCTATAGAATACCTTAAGTCTAATCCCATAGAACTGCAAAAGCTAATATATTGTTGTAAAGAAGGGAATCCATAGTTAAACCAAAATGTCTTGACTAACATAGAAAATGAGTCTATATTTGTAGAACCAAATAAGAAAGGGGAACCTTCTATTTTGGCCACTTTCCTAGGCCAAAAGCCTGACCCGTTCTATGTGTCATTATATATTAATGGTTGCAAGTTAAGCAATTGCATAATAGACTCCAGAACCTCAGATAATG
Source organism: Thuja plicata (assembly GCA_018584345.1). Lineage (NCBI taxonomy): Eukaryota > Viridiplantae > Streptophyta > Pinopsida > Cupressales > Cupressaceae > Thuja > Thuja plicata. The sequence goes on along the minus strand of MU226779.1, from coordinate 2,093,019 downwards.
TCATGCCATCAACTATAGCTAAAGCTCTAGGACTTACCCTCACTAAATACCATGGTAGATGTTACTCTATGGATTCCAAGCAAGTACCCTTGGTTGGTCAAATTAAAGATGCTCAAGTGGCCCTGGCGGCACACCCTGAAAAGAAGATGTTGCTAACTATCCTTGTTGTTGATATACCTACTAGTTATGGTTTACTGTTAAGCAGGAGTTTTTGCAGAGACCTTAGAGGGGAGATAAAGCTGGATTGGTATCAATCTTTAATCTGAGTAGGCAATAAAAAGATTAAGTTGGTCCTAGAGGAGAAAGCTAAGTTCATAGTACTGAAATATGATGACCCTAAAGCCGAGATTTTGTATCAATATTTGGAATTTGGTAACTATATGTTGTTTACAGATGATCACAAAGAGAAAAAAAAATGTGGAGAAGAGGAAAAGTAGTCTTCTGCTGAAGAAATGCCACCACAAATTTGGGCTCTTGAATTTGATGGAAGTTGCCCATCGTCAGGATCTAGTGCAGGTGTGGTCTTGATATCACCAGATGGAGTATGTGAGACTATGGCTTATAAATTGGAGTTTGGGAACACCAACAATACTATAGAGTATGAAGCAGTCCTATTAGGGATTATAGTTGCAAAGGAAAAGGGTGTGAAGATCTTGAGAGCTCGTGGTGATGCTGAGCTAATCGTGCATCAAGTCAAGAATCAATACTCTATAAAAAATCACAGATTAAAAAACTACAGAAATAGAGTATGGGATGAAATAGAGGCACTGGATGTATTCTTTATTGAATTTGTGTCGAGAGAATTAAACTCCAAGGAAAACTCCTTGGCCGTGTTAGCTTTGCTACTTCTCCCTCACCCAGAATTCAAAGATAATAAATACCAAGTAGAGGTCATGTATCGACCATACGTACTTGACAATGTAGAAGACTGGCAAGTGTTCGAAGATGACCAGAACCTCCTTCTCTTTCTAGAGAGAAGTGGTGACTTCCATAAAGACATTCCCAATAGAACCAAAGGAGACCGTCAAGACAAGAAAAAGAAAGATAATTCAGATATCATCTAGCTACAAGGAAATATCATCCCTCCCCACTTAGTTACACTTGAAAAACTCTTCAACATGCACGAAATCTTTGTTAAGAAGAAGTGAATCGAGAGAGGTCCTACCACTAGTGAATATGAGGGAATGAACATAGGATCTGAGAAGGATCCCAAGATGATCAACATTGGGAAATGTTACACTAAAGAAGAAAGGAAAGAGTCCATGAAACTCTTCCTAGAATACCAAGATGTTTTTTCTTGGAGTTATGAGGATTTGAAAAGTTTTATGAACGGGAAATTCAAACACCAGATTCCTTTGAAACCTGAGGTAACTCCATTCAGACAAAAGCAAAGGAACTACAATCCCAAAGTTGTAGATGCAATATTTAGGGAAGTTGATAAAATGCTCAAAGAAAGGATCATATACCCCATCCATCATTCTATCTGGGTGGCGAACATAGTACCTATGAGGAAGAAGAATGGAGAAATAAGAATCTGTGTAGACTTCAGAAACCTTAATCAATCTTCTTTGAAAGACAATTATGCTCTTCCCAACATGGATCATCTCTTGCAAATCATGGCCAAAGCCAAAATGATGTCTCTGTTAGATGGCTTCTCAGAATATAATCAGATAGAAGTTGAGAAGGCAGACTAGCATAAAACAGCCTTCACTACTCTGTGGGGCACTTTCGCATATCACAGAATGCCCTTCAGGTTAGTCAACATTGGGGCTACCTTTCAGAGAGGCATGGACCTTTATTTCAGTGATATGAAGAACAAAATCATTGGTATGTATTTGGATGACCTTACTATATTCTCCAAGAAAAGAGTAGATCACGTAAATGACTTAAGGAGAGTATTGCAAAGGTGTCGAGAAGATGAGATTTCATTGAATCCTAAGAAGTCAGATTTCTGTGTAACTGAAGGGAAATTTTTGGGCCACATTTTCTCCTAAGAAGGCATAAGGATCAAACCGAAAAGAGTAAGAGCCATCCAACAATTGAGTTTACCTATGAACAAAACTGGAGTGAAATCATTTTTCGGTCAGGTAAACTTTCTCAAGAGATTCATTCCATATTTCTTTGAGATCACCAAATACATAGTTAACATGATGAAAGGAAATGTGAGTTTCAAGTGGAACGACCCTGGTAAACAAGCTTTCAAAAGCATAAAGAACACCATATCCAATGCTCCCGTGTTATGCCACCCAAATTATAAGAAATATTTCATAATCTATTGTTACTCTTCTGAACATACTCTATCATCCATTCTCATGCAGGAGACCGAAGAGGGAATTCAAACTTCCATTGCCTTTATGAGCACACCTCTGAAAATCATGAGTTGAGATACTCTCAGACTAAAAAATACACTTTTGCAGTTGTAAAGGCTTTAAAGAATTTCAGATTCTACATTCTACACTCACACTCTCTTGTGTATGTGCCTGATATTGTAGTGAAAGCATCTTGACTCAAAATGATGCAGGATGTAACAATAGAGGAGCATGGGTAGCTAAAACCCAAGAATATGACATAGATATCAAGCCCACCAAGCTGGTGAGGGGAAATGCACTATGCAAGGCAATGGTAGAGAATCAAACAGACAAAGACCCAGAAGCTGTACACTTAGTTTTGGCAGTAAGTATGCAAGATCCTTGGTTTGAAAATATCGGGTATTTCCTGACATATGGTGAATGCCCTAAAGGGTTAACTCCGAAGAAAAGAAGGGACCTGAAACTAAAATATTCTAAATATGTAATCTGGGAAGATAGATTGTATAAGAGATCTGTAGATGGAACTTTCCTCCGGTGTGTCGACAGACAACAACAAGAGAATTTGTTAAAGGTGTTTCATGACGAAGCTTGTGGGGGACACTTCTCATTAGTCACTGTATTCAATATTTTAAGACAGTGTTATTACTAGCCAAGAATGTTTAGAGATGCATACCATTGGGTAGCAAGGTGTGAGAAATGAAAAAAATTTATCGAAAAGCCACAGTTGGCAGCACTACCTCTGAGACCAGTGGTAATTGAAGGTCTTTTTCAGCAATGGGGTCTTGATTTTATTGGTCCTATAAACCCCACATCCAGTTCAATTCATACCTACATAATCACAGTGACTGATTACTTCATGAAATGGGTAGACGCAAAAGCAACCAAGAGAACTACTTTAGAAGTAGTATGTGAGTTTATCAAAGAAAACATTCTGGTAAGATTCGGTGTGCCTATTAAGGTAGTTATGGATAATGCCGCATACTTTTCTTCTCAATAAATTATAGAATTTTGCTTTGAGTATGGCATCATGATCAATCACTCATTTTATTATATCCCTTAAGGGAACGGTCAAGTGGAATCTAGCAATAAAAATTTGGTAAACATCATGAAAAATCTTGTAGCACACAACCAAAAAACTTGGCATAAGAAGATCTATGAAGCCCTCTGGGCGGATAGAGTGATTCCCAAAAGAGGCATCAGTGTATCTCCTTTTGAACTTGTTTACAGGGTAGAATCTAGTCTTCCATTACCATTAGACTTAGCTACTTGCAAACTAAGGACAACAGTAGAGGATGGCATATATGAAGATGGTTTAGAAAAGAGGATTCTGTACCTGAGAAAATTGGAAGAAGAAAGGGAGAAAATGGTTGATCATATCACACATCATCAAATACGTGTGAAGAACTTGTTTGATAAAATGAGCAGACCCCAGAAATTCATGGAGGGAGACATGGTGTTATTATGGGACAAACGTAGAGCACCCAAAGGCATGCACAGAAAATTAAAAACACTGTGGAAAGGACCTTTCAAGATCCATCAAGCGTTTGAGAAGAATTCATTTAAATTGGCATATTCAGGTGGTGAAGCACTACCCCTGACATATAATGGTCAAGATTTGAAACTCTATTAGATCTGAATTGAAAATAGGTAACCCATGTATTGTACCATAGTTATGTTTATTTCCTATTTTTTTTTTTCTAGTTAGGTTTCCTTTCCGCTTTCCTATTCGTGTCTTGCTTTAGTTTTGTTGTGAGCTGCCTTTATTGAGCTTTGTGAAACTAGAGACATGAGTTCCTTTCTTGGACATGTGAATGTCCAAGTCCCCAGATAGAGCCAGCTATTGTCCCACTTTTGGTTCACATACCTCTAGACAAACGTGAATGTTCGATGTGTAGTAATGGTCCTGAAAGCTTCATGTGAGTCCTGAGTCTAAGTCTAGCTATCCCCTTAGGATAGGAGACCTTTACCGAATTTCCCCAATTTGACTTCTCTTTTGTGAGCCGGAGGGAATCTGTATTTGAGATCATGTTTTAATTGGGTAGGTTAAGTTCCCAATCCGGTAAAGGCCATGGTTCAAAGATTTCTAACATCAATTTTACATGCAACTGAAGTATTTAGCCATAACTCTTCATTTTGTAGCATTGGCAGAAAATTGGGCTCGGGCTTCTCCACCAGCAGAAAAGCATCAGCAGGGTGCATTTTCTGCCAATGACTACTAAGTGATGTCTCAACAGGTAGTGTAGTTCTAAAATGGATCCCTTAGGCTTAGAAGGACTGCTATGTCAAGACTACACCTCTACAAGCCAAGAGGAATGATTAAATAGAAAGAAATCTAAGAAATAAGTCTGCTGGCGAAAAAGCAGAAAATGGCTTCTCCTCTACTCCAATAGGCGGGTTTGGACCCACGGAGTACGTTTTCTACCAAGCCATTAAAATGAAGGGATTTCGAGGAATAATTTATCTCATAAAGAATCTGAGATATAAAGAAGGAAGATGAAATCAACACATGCCATTTTGGCACCCCGACAGACCAAATTTCCCCTTTGATAGATTTTTGAACAGAGAGCACTCCAAAAGCATTTCTCTACCCAAAGCAGAAGTGGAAAAGTAATTTTTTGCTACCTCAAGAAAGTTACCATTGTGGTTACTAAATTGAAAAGACATTTCTTAATGGCCCGCAAGAGCAAAGTAATTAATTCAAATGAAGTCGTTTTACTCCATAACGAACTGTTTCATTAATGTTGAGGTCTTTTCATTCATGTGGCATGGGAAGTCAGCCATTAAATAGTAAGAATTCAAAAGTTATAAGATCAGTTGGAGGTTGCCAATAGGAGCTACTATTTTCTTAACAAATTGTTTGAATTCGAAGCCTTCGATACTGGTTGTTCTTTGCCCCTTCATTCTTAAAAGATATTCTTCATTCCTGAATCAAATCATTTGAAGTATGGCATCCATATTTATGGGATTTAATGGAATGAACGACATTACCTTTGAATGGCATAAGATCTCAGATACATCTCTGAAGTTCTTTGATATGCAAAACTTTCTGAGTAGACTAAAAGCAGTCTAGATGCATCCCATCACTGAGAAACTGAAGGAGAGAGGATTAGTTGAAGCCGCTGGGTTTTCCCATGGATGTTTAAGCTCCAGAATTGATCTGGGAATGCATAGCTATATACAACCTAGATACCAAGAAAATCCTCTTGCCCAATGATACGGTGTTGCTATCTATCGATAGAGAATTGGTCCAGAACTTGCTTCGCATCCCAGAGAAAGCTGAGTATTCTGAAATGACATACAGTCAGGCGGTGACTGAATATATCGCCAAAAATTTAATTTGGAAGAAGGATATAATGAAAGCATTGTTTCAAGAGCCCAGGAGCACCAAAGGGGAGCTGCCAAAGACACTATATGGCACTAATCTGAAGTCGGAGATCATAGACATCTTGGTGCTACTCCACACGATTAGAGGTGAGAGTGAGGCACTCAATTTTTTTGACCATCACTTCTTCCTAGTTTAAGTAATCTATTCCCAACATCACTTCATTTATTGGGGTCTTATGGTAAGTGAGAACCTCTCAGAGGCCCTAGATAGAGCTAAACATCAAAATTTATTTCATATGTCTTCATAACTTTTGTATATTCTGGCAACAATCCAAATTTGGCTAGGGCTTCCTAGATTAGAGGAATTTCCTAATGATGTTAAGAGTTATGAATTTTTCCCCTTTTTGCAATTACACAATAGTTATGCAGAATATCTTTGGGTTAATGATGCATTTACAATGAGATTATGTAGGGAGCAACAAGGCTGTCCAGAAAGGAGATTCTCTCCCAAAGCCATGGCTTTTATCAGCCAATTTGGATGCTATTTTATTCAATTTGGAGATTTCTCATACCTTCTTCTTGCAGGTTTTGATTACTTCCCTTTGAAGCTGGCCAGATATCCTACGGATATGATCATCCTGGTGGAGGTGATGAGGCAAGTGTTGCAAGTGAATTTGATCTATGTTGATGCCAGGAAGAAAGGCTATGACTTCCCCATGACTATCACAGCCTATATTTGTGTGCCCCGATCTGAGGTGAAGAATGTTCTAAAGGCATTCTCCAAGAGGTTTTCATTGGAAACCTATGATGTTCTGAGGCCACAATATGATCCAGTTAATTACGCTCATAATTACCTGTGAATGAGCTGAGCTATCCACCATGTAGATGACATTGAAGACTACTGGGCCAATTGTAGAGATGATCTAGAGAGAAGAGATAGATTCTATGCCAGATTAACCATTGAATAAATCAAAAAGTTCAAGGTCAATCTTGCAGTTGAGGGGCTACTAGATGATGGCCAGCACATGTATGAAAATACCTATCTTGAGAAGATCAAACCCCTCTCCATCAGTTCCAAGCCCATACTAGATCAAGCCATTGGTGACTTGCAGACTCTAATGAGTGGTATTTATAAGAGGATAGAGCAGTGGGTTGAATGGATGGCAAGAAGAAGGAAGAGGTCAGAAAGGAAGCCTCCTACTCAAAGGACCCCAACAAAGGATACTTCCAACATTGCAATAACTTCTTTGGTGGTACTCCCAAATGTGACCAAGAGTTCATCTCAACTAGCTGGGGGAGGAGATGAACCTCCTGAAAAAGAAGTTCAACCAATGAAGACTTGTGGAGAAGGTCCGCTTCCAAATATTGGAATAATGGAGGAACCTACCAAAGATGTGGAACCAAAGCAGCCTGCTAAAGAAGTCACTATAGATGTACTGGTTGGCACTTCAACGCATGACTCTCTAAGGTGAGGTTCCCCTATCATAGTAGAAGTGGGTGAAGATACTCCTTCAACCACAGAATCAGAAGAAGAGGCCAGGAAAAAGTAGAAGGTTGCTTCAGTAGCCAAATTGGTGTCCTCTTCTCCTACATGGGTAAATCCATTTGCTTCAAGGCCAAAGTCTACTCCTCTAGTCATTAGGAAACTATTTATAGAGGAGTTGGTCTCTGCCACTAAGGTCACCAGTGCCAAATCATGGATAGAGAACACTCTGGAGTGCAAAAGAAAGAGATCGGAAGAAGGGGCTCCCAGCAAAGATACTCTAGCTTGAGCCATGCAACCCAGAGATGCTACAGTAAAGACTAAGAAAGTGAAGACACTGTCCACATTAGGAAAAGACCCAGAGAGTGGGAATTTCACTATGGAGGTAGAAAAGCCCACGAAGGAGGGTCATTTTGAAGATTTAACCCCTTCGGATTTCAAGCTACACTCATTTGATATGGGCTTAGCCCGACATGATACCAAAGTAGATTGGTGGAATCCACTAATATAGTAATTGAAGAAGAGCTGGAAGAACTTAAAATGACAAAGGTAAAACTTAGGGTGGAAGTCAGTGAGCTGACTAATTTCATCTAGAAATTGGTTACTCCAGTTGCTAGTATCCCCAATACTCAGACCACATTCAATCCCAACGCCACGGAGAATCAATCCATAATAGCCAAGTTGTAGGAGGATAGGAACTTCACACGGATTGGAAAGGGATGGGTTGAGAGGCTCAAATATGAGGGATTGGCAGTTGTCGAGTAGTTAAGTAATACTCTCTTGAGATTGGAGATGGAAAGGAACAACATTGAGAAGAATTTGCAAACTCTCGCATCTGAGAGAGTGAAGTATCAGGAGTGCATAGTGACACTCCATGTAGCAGTAAAGATGAAGACCAAAGAGGTGTTGAAATCCAAGATTCTACAAAAGGGAGATGAGCCTCTAATCGAGTGGCTTCAGAGACTAGAGTTCAAAATTGAGATGATCATCTAGGCCGAGATGGGGTTGCAACAAGTAGATGTTAAAGTCAAGGAAGAACAGAACAAAGAATTTAAGATTCTTCAAGGTTTGCACATAGAATCAAAGACAAGTGGACAAGGAAAAGAAATGATAGGATTGGCCAATATGCAGAAATCATTTTCTGATTATGTGGACAAGCTATTAGAGCAATCTTCCACCCATTTGGACAAAGTGCCAAAACTCCAGCAGTTGAGTGGATGTATTTATAAAGCCATGGAAGAATTGAAGGACCAGACTAATGCAATTAATAGCTTGGCTAAGGTGCATTCTAGGTGGCTCATCCGATACACCAATGTCCACATCAATAGGCATGAGGAGCTCATCGGAGTTATCACAACTATCACTGCCTATAGGGATAAATTAGGCAAAGGGAATGAAACTGAAGCTTGAATAGATTCTCTCTTTGTACCAGATTTTGATTGATGTTGTAACGGATAAACCTTTGGTTATCATTTATGGTTGGGGAAGTTGAACCATTTTGGTTACCCCCTTTTTGTAATGGCCCAATCTAGGATTCTATATGTTTTATTTCCAAAATCAATACAAAGGTCGACTAAATTTTGGTGTGAAAGATAGAATTTTGTTTTTTCAATTGTGTGTGTCTAAATACCATTTCTTTAACTATTCCATTGCATTTCATCTATCTTTATATTGAATTCAAATGTTCCCTTGAAGTTAGATTTGCAATCTTTATTCGAACCAGATTTCTGTATTATGATTTGATACACTTAATTTAGGGGAAGATCTGTTGTTATCCTGAGTTGGGAAATGTTTCTGTGAAATAGATTGATTCTTTAGCATTTCATCATTAATCTTTAGTTTTGCATCTGCATTTTTTAGTAGAAGTTCATGCATTACCAGTTTTGGGAGTTAATCTGATTGATGAAATCTCAGAGTTGGCTAGATTTAAAGTTGAATTCACCCCGCCTAAGCTATTTCTCATCTGGGTTTAGCTTGGTTTATCTCTTCTGTTCTTGGTTCAAGAACATACCTCTGTTAGATTAGGAAAGATCAAGATTCACTGAAAATCATTCATATAAGGGAGTTTTACCTTTAAATTGAGAGGGAAATTGGTTTTTCAATAACAATTTTCCAACTGTTGTCTTCAATTGTTCTTAAGTATTTTGGGTATTTTAGAGTTAAATTCAAAAGAACAATCTGTTTACCAATAGGATTATAAAGGAAAATTGTAGTCTAGGTGGTTTGGACCCTATCATATTTAAAAGGTATATTTAAATTGAGTACTTTGATTTAGGAGAATCTTGGGATCTTGGCAATCTTGCATCAACCAAAAAACATTTATTTATATTTTCCTATTTGATCAGTCTCTTATTTTCTTTATGTATTCGTTCAGTTTGGATCTTTTGGAGTTGTGATCCTTACATAATGTTTGTGTCATCATGTGGATAGTTTCCCTAGGTTTGTTCTTCATGTTTTTCAGCAAGTTTGTGTTTTTCGATCTCGCAAAGTATTTCTCGATTGATGAAACTTAATGGCTCATTTATTGATGATATAACATTTTTGGCCAACCTAATTGAGGGATCATGATTCTTATTTTTTTCCTTGGAAGTAGATCCTGATGATTTGGGTTCTAACCTATATTTTTTATTATGTTTTCTTCTCATTGGGAAATGTGATCTTTCTAGGAAGACATGATGCTTGTGAAGGCTTTATAAGCTTATGAATTTGTTCCTAAAGGGGAAGATCTCATAATATTATCTTGTTGTAGCTAAATACTAAGTATTTTGTAAGGAATTCTTATTATAATCATACATGTATTCCTAGCATGTATGATTGCATGTTGTAGATCCTTTGTATATGATTTTTTGATAATAAGGAAGGTTGATCTTGCATACCTCTCCATTGTTACATGGTGTTTCCATTGTGTGATCATGTTGCAAGGATTAGATAGATCTCTTTGATGTCCCTCCATCCTTGACTGCACCAAGTGGTATCAGAGCAAGTTTTTATTTTTTTTCGTGGTTCCTAAGCTTGTGAAGTCCTAGATTGATTGGTTGTGGGGTGGCAGAGAGAGTACATGAGCCACAATTGTAGAGGATGTGTGTATGATGGATCACAAAGGAAATGCTAGAGGTGGAAAGAGAGATGCAGATCCAGTTGTGTTGGATATATTGATACCAATTATAGCTAAGTTAGAATCTATGGAGATGGCCCAGAGAAGAGGACAAAAAATTGAGGATGTAAGTAATGAAGGAGAAAGAAATGAAGAAGCAGCCAAAGGAAGTGAAGAGCAATTTGAACCTAAACTTGAACAAGGAGATGAAAGGTTTATAAAAGCCATAACTAGATTGAATGTAAGACCACATTTCAATATACCTAATTATGATAGTAAATTGGATTCAGATAAATTTCTAGATTGGATCATAGAGATGGAGAAATACTTTGATTATGAAGGTACAGATGAAGATAAGAAAGTGAAGTATGCTTGGACAAAGTTGATAGGCGATACATCTTTATGGTGGGAACATTTGCAGACTAATAGACAAAGAAGAGGCACAGATAAAACCAAATCATGGGATAGGATGGTGAACAAATTGAAAGCTAAGTTTTTACCTGCTAATTACCAAGAAAGTTTTCATAGAAAGTTGTAAAATCTAAAGCAAAAGGATCTTAGTGTGAAGGAATATACTAAGGAATTTTATAGGTTGGATATTTGATTTGGTCATTCTGATAATGATGTTGAAAAATTTTCAAGGTATCTGAATGGTTTGGGGACATCAATTCAAGATGAGATTAGCTTGGTGAAATTGAAAAGTGTAGTGGAAGCTTATCGATATGCCCTAAAAGATGAAGAGAAGTTAAATAAAAAGCATGAGAAAAGACAAAGAGGGAGAGGTGGAATACTTTAGAGAGGAAGAACCTCAAATGGTTGAAGATCTTATTTATATTATAACAAAGGAAAGACAAAGTTCAAAGAGGAATATTCATACCAAAGAGATGAAAAAAACTTTTAGAGAGGAAGTGGATCAAGTAACTATAGAAGGGATGATAGAAGAATGTTTAGAGGAATGTGTTTTAATTGTGGTGGAGAAGGAAATCATGCCTTTAAGTGTACTTAAGGTAATTAATAGAAAATAATAGAGAATAAGGGTAGATCTCCTTATGTAGAGAAGGAAACTACTAAATCTTTGAATCAATCAAAGGATGGTGCATCCCTAATGGTAAGGAGAGACCTATGTCATGAAGAGCCAAAACAAGAGCCATTTATGAGAAGAAGTTTTCTCAAGACATGATGTAAGATAGAAGGAAAATGTTGCAAAGTGATCATTGACAGTGGTAGTTCAGATAATTTAGCTTGTGAAGAGTTGGTTAACAACATGAAGTTGCAGAGATTGAAGCATCTGAAGCCTTATTAGATAGCATGAATAAATGATGATCATAAGGTATTGGTAAGTGAACAATGTCTAGTTAAACTGAAAAATATAATCTTATCATGATGAATTTCTTTGTGATATTATTCCTATCGATGTGTGTCATATCTTGTTGGGTAGACGATGGCAGTATGATAGACAAGCTTTGCATGATGGAAGAAAGAATAGGTATACCATTGTTGCAAATGGGATGAAAATAGTATTGTTTCCTTTGATTGAGACACCTAAGAACGAGAATTGTACCAGTCTTAGAGTTTTTTTGGTTGAAGGAAGGAAATTCTTTGGTGGCTTGAAGAGTGAAAGTATGTGTTATGCATTAATCCCTAAGAAGTCCTATTTGGGAATAGAAGAAGATTAACCTAAGGAAATAAAATAATTTTTGACAGAGTATGGGGACATAATTTCAGATAATGTACCTGATGGATTTCTTCCTATGATAAGTATTAGTCATTGCATCGATCTAATCCCTGGAGAAATTTTTCCTAATAAAGAAGCACATTGGATGAAAGGAACAGAGAATGAGGAGTTCAGTAGAAAAGTGAAAGAGTTGTTGAAGAAAGAATTTATTAGAGAAATCTTGAGTCCTTAAGTAGTGGTTGCAGTATTAGCACCAAAGAAGAATGGATAATGGAGAATGCGCACTGGTTCTAGAGCTATTAATAGGATCATGGCAAAATATTGATTCCCTTTTCCTAGGATGGATTATATAATGGATTGTTTGAGTGGAGTAAGATATTTTACAATGGTAGATTTGAAGAGTGGATATAATCATATCAGAATTAGAGAAGGAGATGAGTGGAAGACTGTATTTAAGATAAATGGAGGATTTTATGAATGGTTGGTGATGCCTTTTGGATTAACTAATGCACCAAGTACTTTCATGAGATTGATGAATGAGGTATTGCAGAAATTCTTGGGTAAGTTTGCGATTATTTATCTTGATGACATTCTAATTTTCAGTAAGATCAAGAAAGATAATTTGTTGCATATGAGACAAGTATTGTAGATATTTAGGGAAGACAAATTGCTAATAAACATCAAGATGTGTTCTTCCATGAGGGAAGAGTTAGTATATTTGGGTTTTGTGATATCTACAGAAGGTTTGAAGATGGATCCTAAGAAAGTGAAATCAATTGTTGAGTGGCCTAAACCTGAGATAATTGGAGAAGTCAGATCACTTCATGGATTGGCTAGTTTCTACCGAAATTTCAAAAGGAATTTTAGTTCAATTTGTAATTCTATGACTGAGACAATGAGAGGAGATATAAAACAATTTAAGTGGACACATAGAGAAGATAAGAGTTTTGAGTTGTTGAAACAAAAGGTAATTGAACAACCTATGTTAGCTTCACTAGATTTCAATAAAGTATTCGAAGTAGATTATGATGCAAGTGGAAATTCAATTGGTGTAGTGTTAAGTTAGGAAGGTAGACCTATTGCTTATTTCAGTTAAAATTAAAATTTTGCTAAGAGAGTATATTCAGTTTATAATCATGAATTTTATGCCATAGTTCAAGATTTGAAGAAATGGAGACATTATTTGTTGCCTAAAGAGTTTGTTTTCTATATTGATCATTAAGCATTGCAATATTTGAATAGTAAAGGTAAGTTGAATCAGAGACATATGAAATGGGTTGAATTTGTGTAGAGTTTTATATTTGTGTTGAAACATAGGAGTGGTAATAAAATAAATTATATATTTGTGTTGAAACATAGGAGTGGTAATAAAATAAATTTGTTGATGCTTTGAGTAGAAGAAGAACTTTGTTGACAGAAATGAGATTTAAAGTGTTGGGATTTGATGAGTTAAGGAATTTGTATGAGGAAGACCCTGATATTACAAAACCTTGGAAAGCTTGCAGAGAACCTATTGTTGAAGACCAAAGAAAATGGTTGGACTATTTCATTCAAGATGATATTTTATTCAGAGAAGTTCAGTTGTGTATACCAAGGAGTTCTATGAGGGACAATCTGATTAAGGAAAAGCATTGTGGAGGATTAGCTAGACATTTTGGTATTTCCAAGACAGTGGATTTGGTGAGTGAGAATTACTTTTGGCCTTAGATTCATAAGGATGTAAGGAAGTTTTTTCAAGGATTTAGAGTTTGTCAAGTTACAAATGGAATTAGTCAGAATACTAGATTGTATACATCCTTGACAGTGCCAACTAGACCTTGTGAGGATATTATTATGGATTTTGTGCTAGGGTTACTGAAGACACAAAGAGGTAATGATTCTATATTTGTGGTGGTAGATAGATTTTCCAATATGTCACAATTCATTCCTTATAAGAAGACAACAGATGCAGTACATGTATCTAACTTATTTTTCAAGGAGATTGTGAGATTGCATGGATTGTCTAAGAGTATAGTTTTAGATAGAGATAGTACATTTATTGGTTATTTTTGGACACTTTAGAATAAGATGAAGACTAATTTGAAGTTTGGTTCTACATTTCATCCACACAAAGATGGACAAATAGAGGTAGTAAACAATATTTTGGAAATTTTATTGAGATGTTTGGTTGGAGAAAAGCCTAGAAATTGGGATTTAATCTTAGCACAAGTAGATTTTGCATATAAAAATTCACTAAATAGGAGTATAGGGAAGACCCCATTTGAGATAGTTATTGGTTTTAATCCTAATAGAGTATCATAATTAACAGATATTAGTCATGAGAACAAGGAGTGTAGAAGCAGGAGAATTTTTAGAGCACATGAATGGATTACATGTTCAGATAAAATATCATTTGCAAAAGATGAGAGAGAGAGAGAGAGAGAGAGAGAGAGAGAGAGAGAGAGAGAGAGATTTGAAATTAGGGATGAAATAATGGTATATTTGAAGAAGGGGATATTTTGTGTTAGAACATATAATAAGTTAAAGATGAGGAAGTTTGGACCATGTAAGATCTTGAGGAAATTTGATTTAGGAAATGCATATGAAGTTGAGTTATCAGAGGACATGGACATTTCACCTATATTCAATGTTGAAGACTTGTATGAGTATCATGAGTCATATTTTTGTGAGGGTAATGGATTAGAAGTTGAACAACAATATCCTAAGAAGAAGATGGATGAGATAGCAGATATTTGGGATAGAAAAATTGGTAGAAGTACAAGAGGTAGGCAGTATCTGGAATATCTTGTCATATGGAAGGACATCCCAATGGAAGATTCTTCATGGATTTATCATAATGAGGTTGAGCATCTTGGTTTTCCTTTATCCCCAAAAAAGTGAAAGGCTCACTTTTCAAATAACCCTGGGTGTCCAATGAAGGAGCATCTTGGGATCTTGGAAATCTTGCATCAACCAAAATAAATATTTATTTATATTTCCATGTTTGATTAGTCTATGAGTTTCTTTCTGTGTTCATTCAGTCTGGATCTTTTTCAGTTGTGATCCTCACAACATGTCCGTGTCATCATGTGTAACCTTTCCCTAGGTTCACGCTTCATTTGGTTTTTTCATGCATGAGATATTGCAAATTCTTGGTGGGACTGTATTATTCTTCATGATTTCTAGCCAGTTTTTATTTTCCGATCTTGCAAAGGATTTTCTGATCGATGAAGCTTAATGGCTCATTTTTTGGTGATATTACATTTGTGGCTAAGCTACTTGAGGGATCATGATTCTTATTTATGTAGACACCCTAAAATGGACATACTTGAGACCTTACATCAAAACACAATTTTTCATCTATTAAATAATGGTTTTTTAATCATTAATTAATCATCTATTTCTTATAAATTTATACCCCAAATCATTTAAATCATTTCCCCAAAATTAATTTATTTATTTATTTTATTTAATTAATTAACCTTAATTAATTAATCTTCATTAATTAATTAAATTTAATTTCCTGAAGTTTAAATTTATATATTTTAATTCTTTAATTATTCTTCTAATTAAATTAATTTAATTTCACTCAATAATTCAATTCTAAATTAGAAAGAATTCAATTATCACATGTTTGAATACTTTAATTACAAAAAAATGATTATTCAAATAAATCATTTCTCAAGTTCAAAAAGGTAACTCGTGATCAACTTTTCAATTAACTAAACATTACCTCATCTCTCCATGTTGAATAGGTGGAGTTTACTAGTTGCTTCTCAGTTAACTAAAACATTATCTCTTCTCTCCAAGTTGAAGAGGTGGAGTTTACTAGTTGCTCCTCAGTTAAACTAAAACATCACCCCTTCTCTCCAAGTTGAAGAGGTAGAGTTTACTGGTTTCTCCTCAGTTAACTAAAACATCACCTCTTCTCTCCTAGTTGAAGAGGTAGAGTTTACTAATTTCTTCTCCAATTCCTTTTGATCTAAACCATTCATTCTCTAATCTCTGGGATCAATCTCAGCCATTCAAATCATTTTCCATATTCTATATAATCAACCCTTCACAACCATTTGAAGGATCCAGGATTTCAAGATTTTGTGCACCCTTACTCTGCAGGGTTCTCGTACGAAGCATCAAAGAATTCTCATGATCATAATCAATAATAATTTTCTCAACACTCCCAAGTCATATACGATGTTGATACCAATACTGAGCACCACACACACAGGGTTTCAGAAGGAGTAGAGAGAAGCAATAGAAGCCTCAAGCACTATGGTTTGCATTCATTTGTTTTCCTCTATCTTTTCTTGTTACTTTATTGTTCATAGGTTTTTTCTTAGTAAGTGATTGATTTCCCCATTGCAAATCAGTGCTACTAACCCTCGTAATTGAGCATATAGAAAACAACCTACACATTTTGGTGAATCCAACGTGAATTTATAGCCCGCGTGACATTTGGTCATATCTTTCAAACCGCATGGAATATTTTTATGAATTCTTTTTGCAAGATGATGCTAATCTAAGGAGACAACAAACCAAAATTTAGATTTTTCTGAGTTTTTTTATTTTTTTGTAATTTTTTTATGATATTTCATAAAAAAATCATTATGGGCACAAATCAAAGTTTCTTTTCAAAAATATTACATTTTTAGAAAGGTCTTGAAATTATAGAGGGGGTTTATTCTCTGTGATTTTAATTTTGGTGAAATTATTTTGCAAAAATAATAGATCTTTTAAAACTGGTATGTTATGATAAAATGGGTCCCTAGGACACAAATTAAGGATATGTGCTCTAAAATTTTTTTTTCAAGTATTGGTTGACATAAGAAAGCTACAGTCCAAAATTTAGATTTTTTGAATTTTTTATGATTTTTTATACTTTTTTTTATGATATTTCATAATAAAATAATTCTGGGCACAAATCAGCATTTCTTATCAAAAAATTTACATTTTTGGAAAGGTCTTAAAATTATACAGAGCCTTTATTCTTTGTTATTTTAATTTTTTTGAGAATTATTTTCAAAAAAGAAATATCTTTGAAAAGTTTTCTTTTTGTGTGTTCTTTCTTGATTTATGTGCAGGATTGAGCAAATGACATATGACCAAAAGGATAATTAGACAAACCTCAGGTTACAGATCACTAAGCGCATCCATAAGAAGAACTGCTAACTATCACACACGACAAAGGGAAATCTTGGCAATTGCAACTGAAGATCAAAGTGAATCTTTCAATAGGTATCTAGATTCTCTCATGCGTTTTGTAGCAAAGTACAAGGTTACCATTAGCCTTAACGGTCTTAAAAATCCCAGAGTTGCTGAATATTATTCATTTGATTGTTAGAATATTTTGGTACTAATCACCTTTTTTGACAGCTTATGGCAAGGAAACAGTTAACAAAGCAACATAAATTCAACTCATTTCTCTTTTTGGTGCTTTAAAAAGAAAAGTGTATGCAAAACCTCACAAACTCACTTTTCCAATTTAGTGCTTAAAATTGACATGGTGGTTAACAAACAAACAAAGAAAAAAAAAAATCATTGAATATGGTGCATTAAAATTAGACAAACAATCTCCATCTACTTTGGGCTTAAAACTAAACACGTGTGCATGTATGGATGATAGCTTAGTTCACACTTGAAATTTTGGTGCTTAATTGATTAACCTTGTGTCTTGAGTCATTGGTGCACTTGCACAAATCTGTTAGATTAACAACCTTTATAATTTTTTAGAAAGGCCTGTCTAGGGAATGCACTTCTTCCTCGGAGAATGACCTTAAATCAGAAATCCTTTCAATTGGTATATAAACAAAACATGAGCCAAAGCTCCAGTTTATATCTAGCCAAGCTCGGGCAAGGTGTGTTGATGATATCTTAGATCGGGTGAAGTATGCCTAAGTAGACAGCATGGTCAACTAGGCTCTTAAGTGATTCACGCATGTAGAAACTGATTAGATAGACTCCACGGACCCTACTACAACCCATTAATTAGAGACCTACCCATTTCACCTCCGAACAAGTGTCTTATTATAGTGCAAGGAGTTGCAAAATTTCCCCCCAAGATTCCCAACATTGTGTTCCAAGATATTGTGTTGATGAAAGAGATCTTCATTAGCACAACAACAATATCTGGCAATGGTAAAAACATGGGCACCTACATTGTGGATCTTCATGTCCTAGTAGCGTGATGATTGTTGTGTGAGCCAACGAACATCAAAGCATTGGGCCTATAATATTTCATCTTGAAGCCAAAATTGACCTAGATTAATCTGAATTTCTTTGTTTATACCAAGTGAAAACATTGCAACTTGCAAAAGTTGTAAAACATACACATTTCAGTCTTGGATCTTCAAAACACTTTTTCTATTGTGCTTGTTTGTATGATCAGTTTCAAAGACACAAAACCAACATAAAAAATGTTCAAAATGAGTCAAACGTGTTTGAGGTCTAGTGTGTCAAACATAATCTATTCTAGAATCACATCACTATTCCAGAGAGATCATCTTTTTATCAGACAAGTTCCAAATTGCTATCATTTTTCAAAGACTGTCGCATTTCTCCATAATTGACAGAAGTTTGCTGCAATTGATGGAGTTTTACCACAATCAAGCCCTTTATTGCCGCAATTGGTAGAAGTTTGTCACAATCAACCTATTAACCTGTGCATTTATTCTATCAACAAATTTGGAATCCTCTACCATCACTTTTAAATTTATCATTCTAAAAACCTTGGAAAGATCCTCATTTCGTATGAAAGATCAGTGTACACATCCCAGAAAAAAAATGAAGAATATTGTGTGAATCTCTAAACATTAAAGTTCATCCCTCTTTGACAGTTTGGTTATTGTTTAAACTTTGTTATTTCAAAAGTTTAGACTAGATTATCTTGATCCCATTATCTCAACTTCATGAGATCTCTATCAGGGACTTTGTCTCATGTAAGGCAATAGTCAGAATCAATATCTTACATCACTGAAATCTTTGAAACCAAGAGAAGTCAAAATCTATCCCTATAATTACCCTTTTTAAACATAACTTGGACACTCCTTGAGAGTTTATCCTTTTTTTTCTTTATATCACTTATTTTAGATCACAACCTGGGTAACACTATGTCTCTCACACCCTATGGAAGACTTTATACTAGGTCGAAGGCTAGAACTCAACCTGATGAATCCTATACTAACCAATTACCCTCATGGTAAAAAGAGAGAGAGGGTGACCCATTCAAAAACATTGATCCTACTCTTTACATTGATAATATGCATCCTATTGGTTCCCATAGACCAAAAATGTTCCAAGATGTCACAGAGGAGGAGCTCAAAGACATAGAGAAAGATGCCTATTCCGCACAAGTGGTTGATGTTGTGGTGGAGAGAAACCCCAAAAGATCCTAGCCATGTTGATTAAGAAGGGAGTCAAACTCCCCATTGAATTTAATGTGTCATCAATATGGCCGTAGAACCCTCTAGCAGGACAAAGCACAACTCAACCCTCTCAAACGGATCCTGTGATATCCCAAATTTTGTCTCTTCCATCATCAACAAAAATGACATCAACATAGATTGTATCAAACCAAACTAGATCTACAAATCAAGATAGCACATCATCCATACAAAGCATGACATGCTCCCAACTGAGTGCACCCTTGGTCACTAGTTTATCTCAAGTGATCGCTTGTTATAAAGGCTCAAAAAATAGGCATAATCCTTTAACTCAGGGATTGGACATCCAACTAAGCACTTCATCCACTTTATAAGAAACTCATCTAAAATGTCAAACCCAGGGACGTGTTACTTGAAATGGGCTAGGAAAATATATGCACCAAGAAATTTCTCAACCAATCATTCTATAATTGGTGTAGGAAATAAATGTTGGAAAGGAACTACTCTATGGTTGCAGGAAATAAATGCTTTCAAAAGGAAACTATACTATTGCTGCATGAAATGAATACTCAAAGGAAAGATAAACTATTGCTATGAAAGTAGATGCTTGAAAGTAAATGGTGTTAATGAATGCTGCTAGCATGATGGAAGAGTGCACACAAATAACTGTAATGCCTTAGTTACTCTACCGCTCAGCCGCAAGAAGTGGTAGTTGTCTCGTGGCTTTGGCTGTAGGAGTTGTTCATCATAGGAATTGAAATAATTGAAATGTAGGAAAGAAAGCTAACTAGAATGAATCTAACTATGGATTCCTCACCAAGTGGGCCCCCTTGGGTGAGTACCCAGAACACTCAATTGTATAGAATTAACCTCAAAAGTTCATTTTCTCATTAAATTGAATAACAGAGTATAGGAATTCTCAACAACAGTAAAATAACAGAATTGAACTATATTGAAAATATAATAATAATACTACTACCCTCCTTCTCATGCAGGAATGGGGCTTTATTTAAAGGGAAAAACATCTAACTACTAAACTCCACATGCCCTAAGAAAATGCAGAGCTTTTATTACAACCAACTAACAGAAAGGAAAACTAGAAAATAGGAAATAGAATCGGTCCATAATAGAGGAAAGAACTGCGTAGACAACATATCTAACTTCCCACTCTCTCCTAGATTTCATCAAGGAAATTATTGCACTCGCCAAGTCTTCGCTCAACTGTCTCCACCTGGATTAAATGAAAACCTTCCACCACTGCTACATTGATGTTTCATCTATGTGCGTCTGTTGTAGGACTGAGTTAAGCATCCAACACATAAATGTACTCACCTGAACAAGATGACGGTTGCTACTTTGATGTGATGCATTAACACTGTTAGGATAAAATAATTCATGGCAATCATTCAAAGTACATACAATATCTATTTCTCAAATAGTCAATTCATTCATAAAACATGATCATAATTTCATAGCAATAAACAGAGCATATTCATCCTGATAAAGCACATTAAGTAGCATATGTCCATGGCATAGGTTCAGTGGTTGACTACCACATAATAACATTTTTAGAGCATAAAGTCTTGGATTAATAAAAGAAAACATAAGAAAGGACCTATCAAAAGTTCTTCTAAGGTATCTAAAATATTCCATTAAAATGGCCTATCATTTTACCCCCTACGAAGACTAGTGTCACTCCTCAAGCACTGAGACATTCCAGATCTTGGACAGAACCTGGAGGTCTCCTTTCTATGTTTCTCCAATCATGGATGTGCCCACTCGCCAGTAGAACCCATTTGTGCACTCCACCTTTACCCGTCTGCTCAATTCCTATTGTTCATCTATTTCATCATCCACACAGTTGTACAATGGCCATAAAAGCAAGGGAGGTTGGAAGGTGAGTGGAAACCATTGCTCAGGCCATGGTTTTCTTCCCTGGTGTATATACCAACTAACACACTGCATTATAGCCCAAAAGTTAATCAGACTGTGTGGCTCTACCTTCTTAAGTGCCAGGGTGAGTCTTTCCCATCTCTACCTTAACCCTTCAGTTGCCTTGTCCCCATCTAACAATGACAATTTTTCAAATGCTGAGAAAACTTCCTCACGGCTTTCCAAAATCTGTTTCCTTAGTGCATAATCATGAAATCCATAAACAATTTGCATCCAGTCACAGTAAAGCCTTCGTGGTGACCAAATTTCAAGATGAAGGGGCAATGAAATGGACTTTTCCAAGATTTTGTACTTATGTAATTTCTCACCATAATTTATTTCATTCTGAATCCAGGAAATGAGGGCAAAAAAATGTATATCACCAATAAAAAGAAGGGGATTCCAGTCAGTATTAAAAGGAACAACATAATTGTATATGTATAACTCACATAGAAAATTCCGAACACATTCAGGTGATGTGTTGTATGTAGCCACAAATTCATGTGGGGTTTCTATGCCTGAGTTAACATCTCGAAGGACTCTCATTAATTTAAATAGAAAAAACTGCTCCTTGAGGCATAGGTCATAAACCCGTAGTGGTGGTCTACATTCTATCAATTCCAGAATTATATATGCAATGTTATTTATCTTATTCTTTAGGAATTCAATTTCTTTCTATTTTCTTTCAAGATCCCTTCTTAATTTTGTCTTTTTCAATTCCCACGTCAATTTTTTATATTGCATTGGATTGAAATAGTCAATCGAGAGAGCATGAATAGTTACCTCCTCAGTTTGCTGATGTGGGACCACCCTGGCTGCTTGTGGGTATTTCTCTTTCTTTGGATAAATTGACACATTTTTTGGAACAAGGGGCCTTTCCCCATGATTGCCTTCATGTAGAGAAGAAGATTCTCTTCCGAATCCTTTAGGCTCTTCTACTTCTAGTCTTACACACTCTGCTTCTGGAATCACCTCAGCGGCTGCAAGATCCTTTTCCATAATACCCTGGCATTCTGCATTAGGACTTCTTGTTTTTGGTTGTTCTTGTAAGGGTTCCTCTGAAGAGACATGAGAATCATCAACCATAACAGGGGAATCCTTGTCATTCAGTTGTGTAGTGTTCAAACGAACACTTCTACGCAATGGGGTATCAGTAGAGGCTGTAGGTTGCTTCTGTGAAAGTTTTCCTTTCTTGGTAGGTGTGGCTACAGGAGAAATAGGAATATCCTGACTCATATATTCTTCCATTTTTGCTTTGCCCTTGCCCTTTTTATCTTTTTGTCGAGAAACTATGGGGACCTCAGTTTCTCCACTCCCTGAGGTAGGGTTTGGATGACCAGAGGGCACATTCTCCTCATTAACTCCTGAAGGAGAAGAATTCCTCAAGGGTTCATCTTGTTCAACAAATTCTTCTTCTTCATTAGGGTTATTTCCCTATTCTTCTTAATTCTCGGTTCGTGGCCCCTCTCCATGCAATTGAACATGAGGTGCCACAATAAATCTATCCTAGGACATGGGAGAGACATCCCTAAGTGACCTTTCCACCAACATTTTTATTAAACCATGGTGGGTCACAACGTTATGTTGCCCCTTCCGTACCTCTTCAGCACTTAAATTCAAAGGGGCGTAAAGAAAATTTGGAACATTTACTAAACGGTTATGTTGTAAATAGCTCAATAATTTAAAGTGTACTGCATGCAAGAAGGAAAAATGGCCCTCACAGGTAATGTACCTTATGACATGAATGGCCAACTGAGGATATTCCCCTCGAAGAGATGTCTGCTTTACTCCCTATTTACTATAATCCATTGGGGTGTCTGTTGGCAATGCAAATTCCACTCTAGTTGTTTGTGCATCGTTCCCATGTGGAAATTCTTCTCCTGTAGACAGAAGTCCAGAGACTTCAGAAATTCATGATTCCAAAGCTTCAATTTGCAACCCCTTAACATATGTAACTCCATTGTTGTATGTTCTCAAAAATTCCAATGTTTTATCTTCATCATACCCATTTAACCTAACAAAATAGGTGAGCTACCCTACTCTGTTAAAAACCTGAATGTTGTCCTGGTCCTGTAACAATACCAGGTGGTTTGATAGTTCATGCCGTATAGGAGAACCACCCATTCTACTGCTTGAAATTCCAACAATGTCTGAAAAATTCAAAAATCTCCTTACTCCACTGATACACTCTATTCTATTTTTGCTGAAAATCTCTCTAATGTGCCCAGAATTGGAATGAAAACTTTCTAGTGTTTTCGGGTGGACAAGACATAGAAGAAAATGTTGAAATAATTATGTGAATTTAAGCTAAAATTTTGAGTTAAAAACAGGGTTGGTTTCGTCAGTTTACATGCAGGGGTTGTCAAATCATAATTTTTGATATGACGGCTCAGTACAATTCTGGTAGAAAAAAATAGTAATGACAAAGATTGGCAATTATGATATCTAATTTGGAAATGACATAAGTTTTGAGTTGATGAGATATTTCATTCATTACACACAAAACCCTATTTACTGTCCCCTACGAAAAAGGTGACAAGTGTCCTCACTTGCATGGAAAAGTATGACAAGATCATGGATGAATCGCTATATTAGTTACAATGTGTCATAATCATATTAAATGAAGTAAAAAAACTTTTTGAGGCAATAAAGTAATGCGTACCTTGAATATTATACCATTAAAGGCCAAAATCTAGAAAGATTTGATGACATAGGCAGAGTAAAAAGTTGAGCTGGCGCAATAATGAGGTGACGTGAATGCATTGATGGCAGAAAAAGATGATGAAAAAGTGGATGGAATGACATTTCTATTATGGAAAAAAGATTTTTTTGGGAAACAAAAATTGTATTATGACTGCATGCAAGAAATTTTTAAAGAGACGACCAAAGTAAATAATTACTTTGGTTGGCTGCAGGAATGGCCTCAATAGGAAGAGGTCCTTTAGCTACAGGAAAGTCTTCAGCTGGAGGAGGTTCTTTGGCTGTAGGAGGTTCAACGGTTGCAGGATAAATCTCAAACTATTGCAGGAAATCAGCCTTTGTTTGTGGTTTATGGTACAGGCAAAGCCTATGACCATTCACCAGTAACTTGAAATGTACAGAGTCGATGATGGATAGTTGAATTGCTCCATTATAATAAACATGAATAATCTCATAAGGGCCAACCAACGTGTTGTAAGATTACCTTGGTTTTCTTGGAATCTTGAGTCATATAAAAGAGCCCAGTCGCCAAGAGCAAACTGTTTGGACAGGATGTAAGAATCATGCCACTTTTTCTGCTATGTCTGAACCAATTCTATGTGTTGCAAGTTAGCCTTCCTTATATCATCTAGCTGGTTAAGCTATAGGATCTTGTCATTTTTTGCCTCAGTAAGATTAATGTTTAGCTAAAATTTCATTCATAAAGTCTTATGTTCAAACTCAATTGGCATCACAGCTATTTTTCCATAGACCAACTCAAAAGGGGTAAACCTTGTTGTAGTTTTCCATGTAGTGTAGTAGGCACATACTGCTTCTTGGAGGTGACTACTCTAATCTTTCTTGTACAACTAAACCATCTTCATGAGGATAGCTTCTATCTCCCTATTAGTGATTTCTACCTGACCATTTGTCTGTGGGTGATAGGGGCTTGATTTTTGATGGTGAACATTATACTCATTCATTAGAGCAGTAATCAATGTGGAGGTAAATTGAGCTCCTTGGTCAGTGACTAACTCACGGGGTACACCATAGCATGTGAATATCTCCTCATACATAAAATATGCAACTCTATTATCCCTGGCATGCTTCATGGCTCTAACCTCCACCCACTTGGTTACATAATCAATACATACAAGTATGTATGAATTATCATCAGATGCAAGAGTGATGGGACTGACAAAATTGATTCCCCATTTATCAAATGGAGTCACTACAACCTAAGGAAAGAGTGGAATTTCATTAGATTTAGTAGGTCTCCCCATCCTCTGGCATCGATCACATTTCGCGGTGTAATTGGCTGAATCCTTGTAGAGGGATGGCCAGTAGTAACCAGTATTAAGTACCTTCATGGTTGTCCTTTTGGCAGAAAAATGTCCTCCATAGGTCTCATCATGACAAGCCTAGAGGATGTCATAAGTTTCATCATCTTGAATACATCTTCTCAATACTTGGTCGGGGCCAGTATAGAATAAACAATCAACAATCCATGAAAAGTTGAAATTTTTCTCTATTAGTAACCGCTTTTCCTTTGGAGAGAAGCGTGGAGGTATCTTTTGTGAAACCAGATAGTTAGCAATATTATCATACCAGGGTGCTTTTGTTGTAATGGAGAACAAGTGGTCATCATGGAAACTATCATCAATTGCCATAGGTTCATCAACATTCAGCAGGCGTGAGAGAAAATTGGCCACCACATTTGATCTGCCTGGCTTATCTATGATGGTAATATCAAACTCTTGTAGCAGCAACAGCCATCTAGCTAACCTTCCTTCCTTCTATCCAAGAACTTCTCCAACGGCATGATCAGAGGCATATGTATGTATGTGGAATGGGAGTGCCCAATTAGGACCTCATAGGACAGGTGTCTGAGTGAGTACATACTTCAGCTGTAGGAAAGCTTCATCACAGTCTGATGCCCAAATAAAGTCAGCATCTTTAGTGAGCAATGAATACATAGGGATGGCCATCTTGCTGAATTCCTTTATAAATCTTCTGTAATACCCAACATGACCAAGAAATCTTTTGACATCCTTTTGGTTGGCTGGGGTAGGTAGATTCACAATGACTACAATTTTGGTCAGGTCTACCTGAATGCCAAGAGAAAAAATATAGTGACCAAGCACTACTCCTTCCTACATCATCATAAAACACTTCTCATTGTTTAAAGATAGGTTGTGTTCTCTGCATCTGGTGAGGAATTTTTCCAGATTTTCCAACGTTTCCTCATAATTTTCCTCATAAGTTGTAAAGTCATCCATGTAGATCTCCATATAGTCATGGGAAATATCAGCAAAAATGTGGATAACCGCCTGCTGAAAAGTAGCAGGAGAAAAGCAGAGGCCAAATGGAAAAACTGAATAAGAAAAAGTCCCCCATGGATAGGTGAATGTGGTATTTTCCTGATCCTCAAGAAGAATCCGGATCTGATTGTATCCACTATACCCATCCAAGAAAGAAATTTATCTTTCCTGCTAGAGAATCCAGAACCTGGTCAATGAATGGAAGAAGGAAATGGTCCTTTTTGGTGGCATTTTTAAGCTCTTTGTATTCCACACACACTCTTCACTTGCCACCTTTGTTAGGAACTATGACTAGTGGAGAAACCCACTGGCTGTCTGATATAGGATATATGAAACTAGGTTTAAGGAGTTTTTGGAGTTCGGCTTTGACTATCTCACAAAGGGCAGGGTTGACATGTCTTTGAAATTGCCTTACTGGGGGCTTATCCTCCTTTAGGAAAATCCTATGAGTGCATAACTTTGGGTCCAAACCTTTCATATCAGTGTAATCCCAAGCAAAATTTGTAGCATGGTTCTTTAGTAGCTTGGTCAATGATGTTTGTTGCTAAGGAGAAAGTTTTCTATTAATGTTCAAGCAGCGTTCAGGGGAAACTTCCAGTTGCTTAGTGAGCTTGACAATAGATGAATTGGTCAATGAGGGTAATTGGATCTCATAGGGAAGCATTTTGTGATAGATTTGGTTGGATACAGGGGAAGATATTTGGTAATTAGAGTACAACAACTGCAGGGAGTAGTTTTGGAAGGAATTATCCAAAGGGTCCAAGTTTGATCCATACTAGTTATGCAGGATGTTGGTGATTACTTTATCTTCCTCCTAAAGCTGCAAGAAGGGATCCCTTGTTAACATCATTAATTGGGAGACTAAATTAATAACTTCAACTTCCTCTCCTACATCTAGCCATATGGGAAAGGCTAATTCTATTTGAGGTTGAGCAGGAGGATACAAGGCCAAAGTTTTGGTGTGCTGGCCATAAGAAATGGTCATATCTCTTGACCGACAATCGATGTAGGCATCAGCGGTAGCCAACCAAGGACGTCCAAAAATAATTGGATAGCCTCCTAGGGTAGCTTTTGGTAAGAGGATCATGAAATTTTCAGGGTAGGACCAAGACTCTAGGTCAACCACAATGTCCTCCACCACTTCATTAATCTTTACAGTCAAACTATCTGTGAGCTACAGGACAGTAGGTTTATTGCGGAGGTTGGTGATACCAAGGCATTACATAATGTCCTTGTTCATGACATTAATGGTGGCTCCAAGATCAATCAAGGCATTTTTTATAGCAGTCTCATTAATAATGACCTCAACAACAGGGCTGCCAGGGTCAGAATATTTTGGGATGGTAAGCTTCCCTAGCATGATGTCTACCAATTTGCCTAGGACATGGAAAGTCTGGGGATCCTTCTTCTTGTGGCCAGGATTTTTAAAGAAAGCTTCATTGATGGATTTTCCATATGTGGGAACATCTTTGATTGCCTGGAAAAGGGGAATTTGGATACTAACATTCTTTAGTTGGTCAAGGATATTGAAAGTTGCTTCATCAGTGGTCTTCGGATTGCTCTGCTACAGTCTTTGTGGGAAAGGAGGAATAATAAGCTGATTGAACTTAGCTGGTGATGCAGGGACTATTGGATTAGATGGATTCTAAATTTGATTGGGATCTTCAAGAGGCATTACAGTAATTATAGGAGGCTCAGGTGCAGGCAGAGTGGTACCAGACCGTAGGTGAATATCATCGAGGTTGATTGCATATGCAGGGTATTGCATGGGATAATGCGACTGGTCTATAGCATACATATTTTAATGCAGTGGAGGAAGTTGATTATTGGGGTTTGGTTGTGGCTGTGTAGGCAACTGAGTAGGCTTAGGAGGCGGATTAGTAGCTGCAAGAGGTGGAAAAAGAGCTTGTTGTTGTGGAGGCTGCATAAGTGGTGGAAAAAATCCTTGTGGTTGATTTTTCCATTGCTGACCACCTTTCCACTGTGGGTTTTTCTACCAATTACCTTGCGGTGGCTGCCACGCCCCTTGAGGTTGTTGCCAACCTCCTTGAGGGTTTGGCCACTGTGGATTGGGGTAATTCTACCATTGATTCTAGGAATTATTCCAGGGAGGATTTTGGTAATTCATGGGGAGTTTCCATTGATTATTATAAAAAGGACCACTAAATGAAAAAGGATCCTAAGGCATACCTTATCTTTGTACCCATGGTTGTTGCTGAGTGATGAAGAACAACTTCTCATCCTCTGGTTCAACTAATTTTTAATCATTTGGCATTTGTCTAGTCTCCATGTTAGCAACTAGTTTGCATCTACAGTCTCTCTTCTTCTGTCTACAATGTGGACAAAATTCTGCTAACATGGCCTCTGCTTCCTCATGTTTCTTTTTAGCCTACATGGTGTCCAACTAGGTGGCCATGTTGTTAATGATATCTTGATTAAAATTGGACAATAGATTGGTTATCTTGGTCCATGAAGCACCAATAACATTGGACTTCCCCAGAGTGGACCTATATCCTCTTCCTTTCTTAACAATAGCTCTTGATTATTTAAGGCAGATCTTCTGGATATCATCCCATGATGCCTGGGTGATATCTCCTCTAGCCATTAGGTCTATTGCCTCTGTGCATCCATCATGAATGCCTCACAAAAAGAGCAACTTTTGAGATTCTTCATTGAGCTCGTGCTGAGTATTCTTCTGCAAACTAAACATGAACCTTGAGACATAATCCTCAAGACTCTCATCCTCCTTTTGTGACATCTTAAAGATGTCATCCCCTCACATATCATTCCCTTGATAGTACTCCTTATATTTTAGAAAGAAAGCATCCTTCATTTCATCCCAATTCTGGACAACATCTTGTCCTAAGCCCATAAACTATTGCAATGCAGACTCTTTAAGTGTTGCAGGGAAGAACTTAAGCTTGTGGGTGTCGGTGGTGTAGTCATAGCTCCTACAAAGGATATCAAACTCAAAGAGAAAGGTATTTGGGTCCTCTATGACAAGGCTGTAAAATTTTGGAAGAGCAGAAGAGGGAATATTTTTAAGGTTGTTATTATCTCACTGGTCAGAGATGAGGAAAGGAAATGTAGTAGGATTGGCCATCCTTTGTTGTTGTAGAGGTGGATTTTGAGGCAAGTTCTGAGGTTGGTAGATGACTAACTGCCAAGGATTTTATTCTAGAGGATTCTAGAGTTCTAGATTGGCAAAGGCTTTAGCAAATAGATTGGCTTATGGTTGTTCCTGGAAGAACCCATGAAAGTCACCCTCAGAAGATGAGGATGATGAAGGGGCTTCAGGGAGCTCAACAATAGCATCAACCAACTAGTTTTCTTCCTCAAATAGGTTGTGGGATGGATTTGGCAAGTACCTTCCTTGGGTGTCTCTTCATTTATTATGCATGTAGATAGTATGGAATGATGTGAATAGCAGTTTTCTTTGTCAAAATAAGGCTTAATCTACTTAAAGAAGGAAATGAAAGCATGAAAACAAATCCTATGAATGGTTGAATAAGAACTGGGCTAGGCACCGTCCCCAGCAATGACGCCAAAAAATGATCACTTGTAATCCTTTAACTCAGGGATTAGACATCCAACTAAGCACTTCATCCAATTTTTAAGAAACTCATCTTATATGCCAAAACTAGGGACGTGTTACTTGAAATGGGCCAGAGAAATATATGCACCAAGCACTTTCTCAACTAATCATTCTATAATTGCTGCAGGAAATAAATGCTGGAAAGGAACTACTCTATGGCTGCATGAAATAAATGCTTTTGAAAGGAAACTATACTATTGTTGCATGAAATGAATACTCAAAGGAAAGCTAAACTATTGTTGTAAAAGTAGATGTTTGAAAGTAAATGATGGAAATGAATGCTGCTAGCAGGATGGAAGAGTGCACACAAATAACTATAATGCCTTAGTTACTCTATCGCTCAGCCGCAGGAAGCGGTAGCTATCCTGTGGCTGCAGGAGTTGTTCAACATAGGAATTGAAATAATATAAATGTAGGAAAGTGAGCTAACTAGAATGAATCTAACTATGGATTCCTCACCAAGTGGGCCCCCTTGGGTGAGTACCCAGAATACTCAATTACACAAAATTAACCTCAAAACTTCATTTTCTCATTAAATTGAATAACAGAGTACATGAATTCTCAACAACATTAAAGTAACATAATTGAACTATATTGCAACTATAATAATAATAATACTACTACCCTCCTTCTCATGTACGAGCGAGGCTTTATTTAAAGGGAAAAACATCTAACTGCTAAACTCCACATGCCCTAAGAAAAGGTGGAGCTTTTATTACAACCAGCTAACAGAAAGGAAACCTAGAAAATAGGAAATAGAATCAGTCCAGAAGAGAGGAAAGAACTACGTAGACAACAGATCTAACTTCCCACTCTATCCTAGATTTCATCAAGGAAATTATTGCGCTCACCAAGTCTTCACTCAACCGTCTCTACCTGGATTAACCAGAAACCTTCCACCACTGCTACACCGGTGTTTCATCTGTGTGTGTCTGTTACACGACCAAGTCAAGTGTCCAGCACATAGATGTGCTCACCTAAACAAGATGACGGTTGCTACTTCAATGCGCTGCATTAACACTATTAGGATAAAATCATTCATGGCAATTATTCAAAGTACATACATTATCTATTTCTCAAACAGTCAATTCATTCATAAAACATGATCATAATTTCATAGCAATAAACAAAGCATATTCATCGTTATAAAGCACATTAAGTAGCATATATCCATGGCATAGGTTCAATGGTTGACTACCACATAATAACAATTTTAGAGAATAAAGTCTTGGAGTAATTAAAGAAAACATAAGAAAGGACCTAGAAAAATTTCTTCCGAGGTATCTAAAAGATTCCATTAAAATGGCCTATCATCAAGCCTTCATGTTATGTCATCAATTCTTGTTGGCCTTTTACATCAAGAATTCATGTTGTGTCATAAGTTCCACAAATGAGCAACAACCCATTTGCGACTGCTCAAATACTGTAGTCTATCCCTGCTAGCTTTGGGCTAAATACGTCACTCCCACAAGGGTCAATCTCTATGGGTCTAACATTCAATAAACATCCACCCAAGGCCACCCCTTCATTCCTACAGGGATCCCAGCAACAACAACCACAACAATCTTGGACCAAGAAAATTCTTGAGTATTATAATCACACACTGGGAAATAAATATCAAGTCCCAAGGACTAGATCATATGTCCGAACACAAGGAACATAGAGGCGAAGCCTTATACCTACTACGAAACAAAGATTCAATGTTGAAAATGTTCCTCAATCTTAGTCAGACATGTTGATACAACAAGTGCATAGTCTACAAACCCAAATGATGGACATGCAAAATCAGGGGCAAACCAAGTGCTACACAAAAGAGGATTTGTATCCATACCCATTTGATCACTCATTTCCCATGTTTATGTTTCCCACTCACTTCTCGGTGCCCAAATTCAACAAATAAAGAGGCAGTACCAACCATGTAGAGCTAATCAAAGAGTTCTTTGCTAGATGCATTAAGGTTGCACATGACAAAACTTACCTAATGCAACTATTTCCATAGAGTTTGGCCGAACTAGCAATGGAATGGTTCCCACACCTACCCCATGGCATTCAGTCTTGGGGAGAATTGGCTGAAAATTTTATTGATCACTTCCATCATAACATTGAATGCAAGGTCAGCATCAAGGACCTCTATGACATTAAGAAAAAAGATAGATAATCCTTTTTTGAATTCTTATAAAGGTGGAGGAGCACTGCAAATAGAATAATGTATGATGTGCCCAAACAAGACCTCATAGTCATGTTCATTGAAAATTTGACCCTAGATATGTCATTTACCACAAAATTGTATCTCACTCCAAACTTCAAAAAACTCATCAAACAAGGAGTTCGATGTGAGAAAAACCTGGTCAAGAGAGGTATCCTTGCGTACCCTACCCAAATGAACATGAACAATAATACAAAAGATAAATACAAATTGTGGAATAAGAACAAAAATGTCACTAATGATGGTGTCATTAACGTCAAAATAGTCAACTATGCTCAACCCAAAGTTTCACTACAAGGAGCACCCATGAAGAATCAAAAACCCATGATGAACACTCAGCAACTGAACACTCAAAATCAAACACCCATTGTTCAAATAGCAGTTGTTTCCAACAACCAACCCAATGTGAAATTCCCACAAAGGTTTTCATTTCCTAAGCGTGACTACACACCATTAGGAGATTCGATAGAGTCATCTTTGAAAAAGCTTATTCAAACCAATACTATCACTTTGCTCGAAATTAGATAATATGAACATGGTGTTGTGAACCCAAGTGGTGGAATGATAATGAATTTTGTGAATATCATCGGGTAAAAGGACACAAGACACCCAACTACTATCAATTGAAAATTTTCATTCAATATGTAATCGACACAGGGGTTATCGATGTCACAAATACCCAATCTAAGGGTACAACTGATCACACAATCAACAATGATACATTCCATGATTATAAAAAAGGGAAACCCTCCATATCTAGTGGACAATCTAAACAAGTGGATTACACCTATGCTAACTCTGATAGCACTATCAATTGCGTTAATACTTCAGATAGCCATGTGGCTAAAATTACTATCAGAGATCCAAATGCCAAATGCACTATCACAACATACCATTCTAAATTTGTCTTGAAAGGAGTGCCTTCCACTTTAGCTACACCACTAATCCTCCAACAACCTCTGATCCATAAACCAGTCTAGTGGATCAGCTTAAGTGCACACCTACCTAGATCTCCATGTTCGACCTCTTGCACATATCCTCTATCATAAGCAAGCTTTGGATCGAGCCCTCCAAAATGTGGTTGTCCTACAGGACATAACTCCATAGAACTTCCAAACCATGGTAAATTACATCGCTGCAAAAAATAAAGCTACCTTTATAGACCATGACATGTCACCACACAAACCTTTGCATAATGATCCCCTGCACCTGCTTACCCAAGTTCACAAACATACAATCTGAAGAGTCCTCATTGATGGTGGGGTTGGGTTAAACATATGTACTCTGAAAGTAATAAAAACATTGGGTTATTCTAAATCTAGCATTGATTTCACTAGGAGGATAGATATCAGGTCATATGACAAGGAGGAAAAATTATCAAAAGTTATCCTCATGCTACCAGTCAAGATTGGCCTAGTCATAAAGAACACCCCATTTCAAATCCTAGACCTAGATTTAGGATATAACATGTTACTGGGAAGGTCATGGATACATGAGATGCAAGTTGACCCTTCCACTTATTTCCAGTGCATTAAATTCCCATACAAAGGGATAGAGATAATCATTGAAGGATATCCAAATCCATTCTAATACTACAAAGCCATAAGAAGTAGTACATATAATCTAGTGCCTTCAAATCAGGAAGCAAGCATTCCTTCCACCTATGATTCTATTCCCAAATACATACCAAAAAAGGTAGGAAATATATCAATCAAAGACAAAGGGTGTGGTGAGTATAGCTATGAGGAACTTTTTACCATCACTAACATGCCTCAAAATTCTAGATCATACGGCATGCCCTGACCGGTGGAAACTCATGAAACTCTGAAACCGATTCTATTCAAATGTCCACCAACCACATTTTTTAAATGGGGGGACATAGATGAAGGGAACCATTTTGATCAAGATATTAACACTTGGTTGTATAAAGACACTCAAGACACACCTCAAGCCCATATACCTCTGTCACAATATGGGGCTAGTTTCACTATGCTACAGAAACTTGGATACGATGGTACAACTAGTCTGGGGGAAGACAACAAGGCTTAATGGAATTTTCTTTACCACCAACCCAGAGAAAAAAAAGAGGGCTAGGCTATGAAAAAAATATAACCATTAATACTATCCAACATATACCCATAGACCAAGGACAAATTGCAAAATTAAACTTGGGGCAAAATCTGTAACATGTCCTAATCAACAATATACTCAAGCGATTATTGCCATCAGAAGTGGAAACCTCTATTCCCAATTGAACCCTAATCAAACTATCCAAAAAATACATAAAGTGAGATATAATGAGTATTTTAGCATGACCGATTCCCATGACTGCCAGTGGTTATCACTCCATAATTCTAAGTCACTCATCCCAGGCTATTCCCCTTGGTCCAGCTATTCTATACACCTTGAAGATATGTTTGACCAAATGACCGTGAAGACCAACCGTGTATTGATAAACATATTGATATCAATTCCTTTAGTGGTGTGTCCACATCCTATTCCCAATTTTTTAGTTGAACTATCACCACGGTCCCGTTTACCCAAGCAGAGTCATCCCCCCACAAGGACTTTTGTCTAGTCTACCCAAAAATGATAGAGTGAGACCAACAAGTAAGACCTGACATAGATCTTTTTGAGAATGATGAATCCATCACAAACTTCATGGGACTCTAAGAAGGCATACCCTGGATAGATTGACATAATTTGGAGGAGGCTCCTCTTTCTAGTCGCAAACTCAAAATCAAAAGAAAAAAATAACAGTCAGTAAGTGAAAACTGCAAGGCACTTTCTAACCATAAAAAGAGGAAAAAATTAAAGGACGTATCTTCTAGTGAAAACCTCTCTGAGGAGCTAGAGGATGGAAAGCTAGAACTCCTCCCCTTAACAAAAGAAAAGTTAGTGCTACTAGTAGAAGAAACCAAGGAAGTCAATATAAGGGATGAAAAGGACCCTAAATATATCTATTTGGATAAGTCTCTTACACCAGAGGAAAGAGAACTATTCATTAGTTTCTTCAAGGAAAGGAAAATCAACTTCGCATGGTCTTACACAGGCATGCCAGGTTTGGACCCTGATCTAGTGCTACATCATTTACCATTGGTTACCAAATGAAAAACTTGTTAAACACAGATTGAGAAAGATGCATCTGCACATCACTTTACTCATCAAAGTAGAATTGAAGAAACTCCTAGATGCAGGATTCATAAGACCAATTCCATATGCTAATTGGATATCTAATCTAGTGCCAATAACAAAACACAATGGTCAGATCTGTATATGCATAGATTTCAGATATTTGAACAAGGCTTTTCCCAAGGACAACTTTCCTCTACCAAACATTGACATGATAGTTGACCTAACAGTAGGGCACCAAATGTTATCACTCTTGGATGGCTTCTCTAGATATAACCAAATCAGGATTGCACCAGAGGAACAACACAAGACTGCATTCACATGTGCCTAGGGCACTTACTGCTAGAATGTAATGCCATTTGGTCTTAAAAATGTAGCAGCAACTTATCAAAGGGAAATGACCATGATATTTCATGATATAATTCATAAAACCATGGAATACTATGTTGATGACATTATAGCCAAATCAATGCTCAAGGAAACTCACCTACAAGTTTTGGGCCTAATATTTGATTGAATGCAAGAGTACAAGGTCAGACTAAATCCAAAGAAGTGTGCATTCAAAATTATTGTTAGAAATCTCCTTCCATTAATTATATCACATTAAGGAATCAAAGTGGACCCTAAAAAGGTCAAGGCCATCCTTAACATGCCACCACCGACCAATCTGAGGCAACTAAGGGGTCTACAAGGATAACTTCAATCTATTAGATGTTTCATCGCCCAACTGGCACACAAGTGTCACCCATTCCAGCACCTACTGCATAAAGATGTGACCTTTACATGGACAAAACAATGCAAGAAAGTGTTTCAAACCTTCAATGATTATCTATTGAAGTCTCCAATATTGGTGTCACCCATTCAAGGCAGGAAACTAGTCTTATATATCTCAGCAATGGAGTTAGCACTAGGTGTTCTCTTAACACAACATGATGACCAAGGCAAGGAAAGAGAAATTTACTACCTCAGAAGAACATTGGTGGGCTACGAGCTAAATTATTCAACAATTGAAAATCATGTCTCACAGTTGTATTTTCTTCCTAGAAGTTATGACTTTACATGTTGAGTCATCAAACAAAGCTAATAGCACATATTGATCCATTGAATTACTTGTTGAGTAAAGTAGCACTAATAGATTGACTCGCCAAATAGGTCATGATTTGAAGTGAATTTGACATAAAGTATCAAAAAGATATCAAAGGGAAAGTAATTGTGAATCAACTAGCAGAGGCACAATACAAGATCATCAAACTATAGTGTCCAAATTTCTAGATGAGTCC
This sequence comes from Thuja plicata, assembly GCA_018584345.1. Classification (NCBI taxonomy): domain Eukaryota; kingdom Viridiplantae; phylum Streptophyta; class Pinopsida; order Cupressales; family Cupressaceae; genus Thuja; species Thuja plicata. The sequence goes on along the minus strand of MU226779.1, from coordinate 2,056,631 downwards.
ATTCTCACAATACAACCAGCAATAGAGGTTTGGCAACTATTCTTTTATGGGTCATACACAAACCATGGTGCAGGAGCAGAGATAGTACTAATTACTCCAAATAATGATGCAATTCCTAAGTCTTTCTGACTCAAATTTCCATGCACAAAAAACATAGTTGAGTATGAAGCTCTAGTCATCGGATTGAAGATGGATATACAATGGAAGATAAAAAGCCTAAAAGCCTATGGTGATTCCTAATTGTTCATCAACCAAGTAAACAATGACTACATGACAAAAGATGAGAAATTGATCCCATATAGAGAGTTGATGGACAAGTTGTGGGCTTCTTTTCATTTCATTGTATTTGGGCAGTTTCCAAGAGTTCAAAACAAAGTAGCAGATGTGATGGCTACTATAGCATCCTTGATCGAAATGCCAAGTAATGAGGCCTTATTCTAATTTTTGGTAGAGTAATAAATCATATGGACATATCAAGCTCCAATCATAAAGTCAGCATGTGTCCTTGTTGGCCCTAAGTCCCCCTAGTACCATGACATATATAATTACCTCCAAAATAGTATCCTACTACCTAACCTGTCTATGAACCAAAATAATTCCCTCATCTACCAAGCCTCTAGGTACACCCTTCTCACTAGTACTCTATATAGAAGAAGTCTAGATGGAACGCTTTTATGATGTCTCACTTCCACGAAATCCCAAAAAACCTTGTAAGAGGTATATGAGGGAATATGTGGGGCCCACTTAGGTGACAATAGTTTGGAAAAGAATGTCATCATAATGGGATACTATTGGCCCACAGTAAAGACATATTCTAACAAATATGTGTCAAGTTGTCGACAATGTGAGATTCATGAAGATCTTATCCATGCACTAGCTCAAGAGCTCAACCCCATCACTTCACCATGGCCATTTTCTAAATGGGAATTTGACTTAGTGGGTAAGATTACACCGACATCTTCTAATGGTAACAAATACACCACTAGTAAGAAAATCTTTATGTTCATACTAAACAACATCATTTGTTGATATGGAATCCCTCAAACCATACTCACAAATCATGGTACACCTTTTCAAAATCAAGATATTGAAGACCTTTGTGACAAATTCCAAGTAAATAAAGGTTTCTCTTCATTATACTATCCCCAAGGGAATGGGAAAGCATAGGCCACCAAAAAAACTATCCTGGAGATCTTAAAGAAAATAGTCAATAAATCAGGGCGACACTGGCATTTGCAGCTCAGTCTCACATTGTGGGCATACAGAACTAGTGTGAGAACCCCTATATGAGAAAATTCATTCTCACTAGTATATGGATCAGAGGTGTTCCTACTCCTCGAAGTTGAAATCTCATCCCTAAGAATCTCACTGAAGAACATCATTTCAGATGAAGACTACAAAGTAGCAAGACTCAATGAACTAGAACTGTTGGATGAGAAAAGACAAAATACATTAAATCACTTACAAGGTATCAAAATTTCCTTAGAAGCAACTATCACAAGAAGTTCAGACCACAAACCTTTGAGGTAGGAGATCTCATCCTAATGGAGAATCAAAAGAACCAAGCAAAAAGGGTTAAACAAGGAAAGCTCAAACCTAATTGGTTAGGACCCTACGTCATCATAACATCAGGAAATAATGGGGCATATTAATTGGAAACTCAAGAAGGAGATCAACTCCTTGGTTACATCAATAGTATGCACCTCAAAAGGTTCTACGCTTGAGGCCCCGAGGCCAAGGGAACATATCTAAAATCTAGAAAATACAAAAAAATCATAAAATATAAAAGGTTACCTTGGTGAAAACCTGGCAAATAGGCACCTTGGCGAAAACAAAATAAAATAAAATAAAAAGAGAAAATTAAAGAGAAATACAATTGCTCTCTCAGTGAAAACCTGGCAAACATACACTATTGGGCAAGTACCTTGGTGAAAATCTTGTAAATAGGCACCAAGTGTTTAAATCTCGATTTGCCATTAATGAACTTCAAAAGATTAAGTTTTTACTCCCCACATGCAAGATTTGAGTACCCAAGATTATTTTTAGAAGTGCAACCCCCTTTGAGCATCGCACTTATCCTAGGTTTGTACTGGTCCACCAAACTAGGGGCAATTCTAAAAGTCCTAAAAAAATCCCTAAAAATCTTAAAAAGCCATCAAAAAATCCTAAAAAAAGCAAAATGTCCTAAAAAAATCAATCATCATAAAAAAATCAAATATTGCAAAATCTCAGCAATCAAATCAAGCAATCAATCAAACATCAAAACTGTGATCTTTGCAAATCAACAATGGACTCATATGAAATTTATTTATCAGCAATCAAATCTATCATCAATCAAACCTCAAAACTATGAGTTTCATAAATCAGCAATGGGCTCATATGACTCAGCTTTATCAGCAATCCAATCTATCAACAATGGAATCAATCAATCAAATCTTTAAATCAAACTATCGATTGTCTTATACAGTGACGGATATACTCAAAACCAAACAAATTGGTCTTATATGAGTCATCCATTCTTGAAACCAAACACAATCAAGCATCATTAAATTAAGAAATCAAGAAACAGTAAACTATTGACTAGGTCAGACATGTTAGTTGGTTGTCAGTCTATCTTTCACTATTATGTTCTTACGCTACTCAAGGATACCAATAACTGATGAGAGTAACTATGATGGATCATGATCTTATTTTCTTTGATTGTTTTTTGTGGACTATTTCAATTCAATTCTAGGGCATTGATGATTCAAGATAAATGCAGTAGGAGCTGTCACACATCTGACAGCCACGCAATTCCACGATATGAGCTAACCCTTGGAAAAGAATTGAACAATCCTTTTCTGTTATTTGCTTTTGTTATCAAGAAATCATAACGGTATCTATATGTTCTATATCTAGGTACATTGCGTTTTCTCTTTGGTAATTTTATTATTCTTATCAAAAATCATAGCGGTATCCAGATGGTCAATATCTGGGTGCATTTAGTTCTCTTTCTTTTCATCAGAGATCGTAGTGGTATCCAGATGGTCAATATCTGGGTGCATTTGGTTCTCTTTCTATTCAATTCCTCTACTTCTAGTTATCAGAGATCATAGCGGTATCCAGATGGTCAATATCTAAGTGCATTTGAGTCTCTTCCTTTTCATAATAAGGTGCAATAATGAATAAAATTGGAAAAAATGACAGCATTTTAGTTTCATCACTTTGTCTTTCATTCAGTCCCTTCCTATCACAACCAAATTCTCATTAACTTTATTCTAACTAACACATGTATTTACTTAAACACATTATGCAATTTTTGGTTTGCATTCATTTATTGCATAAGAAAAATCCAAACAATATGCATGTTAGATCATAATCAATGCATCCATCATCAATAACATCATAACTAACATAGGAATGCATTCATCATCATCATATAGTGATTTAATATTATCAACAATTAATTCTCATCTGATGCATTTTTATGCTTAATTTGTTGAGGGGGCATATAGTCCACCTGCTCTCACTGGGGAAAGCTGGGGCAAGATCAAATCTGAAAATTCATTGACACAACATGATGAATCACATTGTATCAAAGAGGGGAAAATGTAGACACCCTAAAATGGACATATTTGTGAGCTTACATAAAAACACTAATTTTCATCTATTAATTAATGACTTTTTTTTTATAGGTAACATGTTTTTTGTATTAATAATAAAAGAGCTAACAATATTAGAGAAAGTAAGAGAGCATAAGAGGCCCTCATTTACAAGCCTGGTAAAATAAAGCCGATGCATATACATTTCAAAATGCATCAACACCTACAACAAATCTGACCCCTACAACAGAAATGTAAAGACAAAAAACTTCTAGTTTCACCCCTCCTTACTGCAAATCCTTTGACCACCTCATTCCTTGAACCAGGAGGCAGCCTCTTCCTTGGTGAAGTTGGGGATTGAGTTATCCTCAGCCCCTAAAAAATGTGGTCTGCCAGTCCTACTTGGCATCCCCCTATCGAGCAGCGACACATCAACCCCTAAGACTGCTCTTGTCACTACACCAGTCACCTCCCGCCCTTCCCTGATAACTTGGTATCTTAGGGGCTCACTGTGTGGGCGCACACTTTTCCTGGGAGTAGTCTTCACTTTTCCCATGTTTGCATTCTCCTCCCCTGTGTTTGCTTGCAATAGGTTTGTCAAAGTCTACCAAGCCCTAGCTACTTTTGGTAGGTGTACTTCACATGGGTTCACAGACGACCACACCACCAATGGTTGTATCAGAGTATCTCCGCCTCCAATTTGCTTCCATGGGTGCTAACCCATGTTCAGCCCTATCCCAAGAATAGCCTATTCAATTATTTCCTCCAACCCCACAAGCCATTTCTTGTTAATGCATTCTTCAATGACCCTTCGAAATTTTTCTTTCAAATCCCCCACCATTAGAGCTAGCACTACAAACAGTGAGGCGATGTCCAAATTTGATCTCCTACGCCACTATGTATCCATGAATTATGGCCCCAAGAAATCCATAACCACGCTCATAAAACTTGATCCTCAAAGAGGAAGATATTCTTCAGGCGCTAGACCATTACCTTCCCTCCATACACCTGGGTTTGATTGCATGATTCCAGCATGAAATTTGCTTCCATGGTTGGTAGTGCGCCTCTGTAAAAGACTCGGGTAGAAAACTATGGGAGGAAATGAGGGGTTTATTCAGTATAAATGCATGGGTAATTGGAAACCTACAAAATTTTTGGACACACGCAAACCCATCTCTTCCTGTGTGCGACATTATTACAAGTGGTGTTTAGTACTCCCATGAGTAATCTTGAGAGGGCTCATAATTGAGAGTCACTCCAAGGAGAGTTGCACGGGGTAGCATCAATGAAAATGCATCGGTCTAGTCCAAATAAAGAAGACCAAAATCTTCAAAAATAACATTCTTACTTCCATGGAGGTTATTTTCTCCCAGGTTGGCCAACATATCGGCCACCATATTTGCCTCCCTATATACATGGGAAATCTTAAAGTCTTCAAACTTTGGTAAAAGGCACCGAATCTGGTTAATGTGCTTGTCAAGATGCCATGAGACTAGTTTACCCTTTTTGATCCCATTGATGATGATTTATGAATCTCCTTCCAAATGCACCTTCCTCAAACCCATCTTGACACCCAGTAAAATGGCCTCTTTTGCAGCTTCACATTCTGCCTCGTTATTGTTCCCATCTCGTAACCTCTTTTCTATGAAGGAAATGATATTGCCTTTGTGGTCTCTTGCAACTCCACCACACCTAGATATGTCAGGGTTTCCTCTTTCAGCCCCATCAAATTTTATTTTGATCCAACCTTCCTCTGGCAGTTGCTAGGCACACCTCTCCTTATGCAAAATAGGATGAACCCTTGTAATCCCATTAACAAGACGGTATTTGATCATGGGCAGTTTTTCTTGCAGTTTTGCATCAAACCATGTGAAGGAAGGATTGTGAAAGTTGGAAGAGGATACAGCCAAAGAGATTACTTCTGCTAAGGCCCTATGAATTCTTTGCTCAAAAATTCCAAGCAGTTCTTCCTTACCTTGAAATATTCGCCTATTTCGTTCCTTCCACAACTCCCATAAAATTATTGATGGGAAAATCTTCTAGGCTGCTGCAAAAATAGACCCCTATGTCTTCTTCGGTCATGCCTTCAACCAGCCTTCTACGGTCTCTGACAAAGGACTCACCCATCCCAACTTGTCTTTAGCCATGTTCCAAAATTCCTGGGAGTAGCTACAGTGAAGTAGAAGGTGATCCACCATTTCTTCTGCTTGCTTACATAAAGGGAATCTAAAGGGTCCCCAGAAACCCATTCTTGTGAGTCTTTCACCTATTAGGATTTTAGCATTGCCCATGAGCCATGTGAAAGTGCCCACCTTGGGTAGGCACACTTTGCTCCAGCACAGGTGTTTCTCCCATTCAACCTTATTATGGTTCCCTTCCAAGAGCTGATACCCGATCTTGACCAAATAGTTTCCAATTTTGGAGCCACACCAAATGAGTTGGTCCTCTGAGGGAGATGCAACTAAAGCCCTTTCAGCCAAGGTTTGTCTCAACCATTCCTTGTCTTCATCACTGATTTCCAGTGTAGAGGGGTCATTCCAACTCCTTAGACCGCCCAAATCTGATGGTTGGATATCTATGTAATCACTAACTCAGGTACCCCATAGCTGCTGCATGGTCTCAACAACATGTGGGCGAGCTGTAGAGTCCAATTTTTGCCCCCCATCCCATGAGTCATGCCAGAAGTCTGCCTTCTCACCATTACCAATCTTCCACGTTAAGTGGTTGGTGATAGGATCTCTGTAGCTGAGGATGAAATTCCATATGGCCGAGCCTCTCGGATGATCCATAATTGTTAGTATCCTATCATCCTCCTAGTTGTCCAAATACTTTGCTCTTAGTAGTTTGACCCATCTCTGCTTCCCAGTGTTGTAAATTTGCCAGCTAGTTTGGCCCCCAAGGCTATATTGAAAAGCAACCAGTCTCATACTCCTACGCCACCCCCACCTTTTGGTTTACATACCTATGACCATGACATAAGGGGAATCTTGTCATTGTCCTGCGACCCATTCCATAAAAATTTCCACATACAAACTTGGATTGATTTGATCTCTTTTTTTGGAATTCTAAAACATACCATAGCAAACACTGGCATTTTCAAGATGACTGCCCGTATCACAATGATCCTGCCTACCAATGTGAGCCAATTTCCTTTCCAACTGTCCATTCTATCCATGCACTCCTCCACCAGTGTTTTCCAAATCTATCCTCTTCCAGCACCATCAAAAATTGGGGTTCCCAAGAATTTCCCTGGGAGCTTGTTGATCTTAGCACCAAAGAGGCCAGCAATAGATCTTTGCAAGTCTATTTCTTTATTGAAAAAAATAATTTCTGATTTATCCCAGTTCACAGTCTACCTAGAAGCTAAACTGTACACATCCAGCACTTGTTTCATCACCTTAGCCTCAGCCATTGAGGCCATACCAAAGAAGCAGGTATCATCTGTGAATTGAGAGTGGGATATAGGTGGTATCCCATTCACAATCTAGATGCCTTTCCATTCTCCCCCAATCCTTTTTTTGGTGATTAATCTACCTAGTACCTCTGCCAAATTTATGAATAAAGACAGGGAAATTGGGTCCCCTTGTCTGATGCCCCGACTTGTGCTGAAAAATCCTTATGGACTGCCATTGATTAGAATAGAGATTTTGTAATCTGAGATCATACCCCTAATCTATTTTAACCATCCTTCCCCGAAGCTAAAGCTCCTCATTACTGCCAACAAAAAACCTTTGTCCACTCTGTCGTAGGCTTTGCGGATGTCTAGTTTGAGCATCATCCGCCTATCCTTGCCCTTACTAGCAGCGTGTATGGCCTCATGAGCCACAATTAAGCCATCAATTATACTCTGATTATGGGTAAAGCCGCTTTTCTCTGGAGAAATTAAGGAGTCTAGAAGAGATTTCATCCTATTTGCAGTAATCTTTGTAATGATTTTATAAACAATATTACAAAGGGAAATGGGTCTGAAATCATCATACCTTTGGGGCTGTCCCTTTTTTGGGATAAGGGCAATTGGGGTATTGTTGAAATCTTTCAGAATGAAACCCTCTCTTCTCGACTCCTCTGCCACCATCAATAAGTCATTCTTGAGCAACTCCCAGAAATTTTGGTAGAAGAATGCCTGAAAGCCGTCCGGTCCTAGAGATTTATCTCCATCCATTCCAAAGACTGTTGCTTTGAGTTCACTATGTGTGATTGGGCTCATTAGCATCCTATTGTCCACCTCTGAAACTAGGCTTGGAATATTTCTTAGGACCTTGTTCTGAGCTTCCTGCCTATCTGCCCGTTCTTCTTGCCAAAGCAAGGACAAAAAATCGACAGTCTCCTTATCAATACTCTTGTTTTCTTTTAGAAGGGTCCCATTCCTATCTTCAATACAGAGGATGCGGTTTATATTCTGCCTAACCTTCAAAGAACTATGAAAAAATTTGGTATTCCTATCCCTTTCTCTCAGCCAATTTTCTCTTGATTTTTTCTTATAATGTATCTCCTCACGTTTCAAGATTTTAGAGTATTTTCCCATCAATATATGTTCAGTTTGGAAGTCCTCATTATCCATACCTTGATCCAAAACCTTGTTGTTGAGTGTCACCAAGTCCGCCTCCACTTCTTCTCTAGCCTTGAAGATGTTGCCAAAATGATTTTGATTCCATTCCTTCAACTTCTGCTTAAGGAATCTTAGTTTAGAGAAGAAATGAAAGGCAACATTGCCCTCAACATAGGGTGCATTATGCCACCAATCTGCAATTAGCTCTTGTAAACCTTTCACTCTGAACCACATCTTCTCAAATTTGAAGGGACACCTAATCAGAATCTCATCTTGCTGGATCACCATCGATACTGGGTAATGGTCATAGCATGACGGCCCTAGGATATTACCTTCAAAAACAATGGGTAAATCTTGCCAATCTTCGGCCAAGAAAATCCTATCCAATTTCTCGGCAATGTGTAAAAACCTTTCCTTCTATTTGTCCATGTTAAGAGACCCCCCTTTACCAGAACTTCCCAGAGCTGGTTTAGTTGTACAAAGTTTTGGAAACCAGTCTGACTGGGACCTAAGGAGTGGGGCCCCCTCATTTGTCCATCGGGCTGAGGGTAGCATTGAAATCTCCTGCAATCATTCAAAATTCATTACCCAGGGTTGCTAAAAAAAGGCCAATCTCCTCCCAAACTGCCTTTTTCTCCACAGATTTGGTGGGTCCATAAACATTTACCAAGACCCCAGAGAGCTTCATGGTGAAGGACGAGAAATGAATAGCATGCCAGTTCCTCTTCCTGATAAGGGGTTCACCTTTTAGAAGTCTTGGGTTCCACAAGATACCCAAGCCTCCAGAAGCCCCTACTGCCTCCACAAAAAAACCCAACCATCATTTTCTAACTCCTAAAACCTTTGCTGCCTCCTCAACTTCCATCTTTGTTTCTTGAATGCAAATAATATCTGCTTTCGCCTGATCAAGAGCTCTCTTGACCAGACGTATTTTGTTAGGGGCATTGCAGCCCCTGACATTCCATGTAAGGAACTTCATGGCTGCCCAGGAGGGGCCATATCCCTCTCAGATCTTAAACATGTTTGTCCCTTCATATTTTCAGCATCCTCCAGTAGCCTTTGCATGTTTTTCTTGCCTCTTTTGTGCGAGCTTCCATTCAGTTTTCTCTTCTTGGCCTGTGACTATGAGATATTCCTCTGATTAGTGAGTCCGATCTCATCTTTAAAGGTGAGTTCTCCATCTTCCAATAGCTCTTCAATCTCTGGGAGATTCCCCAAAAAAGGAATCAAACATCTAATGGGGGATTTGTAAGAGTGAGTTTCCTGCAGGTGAGTCTCCAAGCTTCCGCCCAATACTGAGTCAACTGGCTCTGCTCTCATAACCTTCTCCTAAGGTTCCATCTACAACTCTTCCACCAGGGCCAAGTCTGAGTTTACCCTACCCTCCAATACCATTTGAATGTCTTTCTCTGCCACTAAAACTATAGACTCCATGTTCACGGCTTGGTGTGATTCCTGCGGCGAGATCTCTTCAGCATCTGTTATGGTATTTGCATTGAGGTTTCCTAGAGCAGACTCATTGGCTAAGGCCGCTGCATCTCCTTTGTCAGCCTCCACTCCACTTTTTTCAAATGACTCAAACAGAAAAAAATCCTCTCCTTCCTAGTCTTTGGAAGGCCCTGGTTCCCTAGTGTTTGTGAACTGTGAAGTGGTTTCTGTTACCTTTTCTTTTCCTCTTCTTTTGGTTGCGCATGTCTCCACCGTGTGTCCCCATTCCTTGCAGCAACTGCACTTGCTGATTACTTCCTCAACCTCAATCTCCTGCCACCAATAGCCTTCTGCCATTTGAATCTCTATTGCATGTGGTAATAAAGGGTGGGGTTTCCACATTATACATATTATTGCATATTGGTTGAAGTCCTTCTATTCAATAGCTTCGTCAGCTTTGATAAACTTCTCTAGTTTGTCCCTATCATTTTAAATATCCCTGGGGTCCAGTATTCATGGGGAAGGTTGTATAGTCAGATCCATATGGGGACTTCTTACACTTTTGCCTATTTGGGGTTAAATTTGGGTACCCAATCTTTGATATAGAAGCCAACTCCCTCCATCAAAAAAGGCCTATTAAACATAACCCTCGTCTTGTCATGTTTGGAGGCCATGATTAATAGAAAAAAACCATTGGTTAGGGTTTTGATAACCACTTCCTTCCCCCACATGTCATTTATCCAACTGTGAAGTTTGGGCAGTGAAGGCCAGCCGCCACCCCATTTCATGAAAAATGTCTTCTTCTTCAACATCTTCACCGAAGTCTTCCATTCCTCCGTGTCCACCCGGATGTCTATCGCCTTATTATCCACTATGGTTGGAACCTCTTTTGTGAGCCCTCCAGATGTTAGTAGCCTCTTTTCATGTCTCCTCACCCACTTCCAGTTTGGTCATGTTTCCCTCCTTTGGATCGAGGCCGAAGCATCCAAATTGTACAGGCCTTCTGACATTTTGCGGTAACACACTTGCCTGTTGGTGTCCTTGAAACCTCCCCAGGGTTGCGAGGGCTTCCATGGTTGTCCCACCCCTTTCTGGATACCATTACCAGTCTGCCATCTCTTCTTGCCACCGCCATGACTATGGAACCCTAGTCTCCTCCTGCACTCTGCCATAACTTTTTTAATTAATGTCTTTTTAATCATTAATTATTTATTTATTTCTTCTAAATCTATTCCCAAATCATTTTAATAATTTCCCCAAAATGAAATAAATAATTAATTTTATTTAATTAAATAACCTTAATTAATTAATCTTCATTAATTAATTAAATTCAATTTCCTAAAGTTTAAATTTAAATATTTAAACTTATTAATGAATTCTTCTAATTAAATTAATTTAATTTCACTCAATAATTCAATTCTAAATAAAAAAGAATTCAATTATCACATGTTTGAATACTTGAATTACAAAAATCAATTAAATATTCAAATAAATCCTTTCTCAAGTTCAAAAAGGTAACTCATGATCAACTTTTTAGTTAACTAAACATTACCTCTTCTCTCCAAGTTGAAGAGGTGGAGTTTACTAGTTGCTTCTCAGTTAACTAAAACATTATCTCTTCTCTCCAAGTTGAAGAGGTGGAGTTTACTGGTTGCTCCTTAGTTAAACTAAAACATCACCCCTTCTCTCCAAGTTGAAGAGGTGGAGTTTATTGGTTGCTCCTCGGTTAACTAAAACATCACCTCTTCTCTCCTAGTTGAGTTTACTGATTGCTTCTCCAGTTCCTTTTGATCCCAACCATTCATTCTCTAATCTCTGGGATCAATCTCAACCATTCAAATAATTTTCCATATTCTATATAATCAACACTTCAAACCCATTTGAAGGATCCAGGATTTCAAGCTTTTGTGCATCCTTACTTTGCAGGATTCTTGTACAAAGCATCAAAGCATTCTTGTGATTATAGTCAATAATCATTTTCTCAACACTCCCAAGTCATAGACGTTGCTGATACCAATATTGAGCACCACACACAAAATGTTTGATGGAGTAGAGAGAAGCAATAGAAGCCTCAAGCACTGCGGTTTGCATTCATTTGTTTTCCTTTATCTTTGCTTATTGTTTTATTGTTCGTAGGTTTTTTCTTAGTAAGTGATTGATTTCCCCATTGCAAATCAGTGCTACTAACCCTCGTAATTGAGCGTACAGAACACAACCTAAACAATTTCTTTCCTTGGATGTAGATCTTGATGATTTGGGTCCTGACCTATATTTTGTATTTTGTTTTCTTCTCATTGGGAAATGTGATATTTCTAGGCCGACCTGATTCTTGTGAAGGCTTTATAAGGTTATGAATTTGTTCCTAAAGGGGAATCTCTCATAATATTATCTTTTTGTAGCTGAATACTAAGGATTTTGTAAGGATTTTTTATTGTAATTAGGCATGTATGTCTGCCACTTATGACTACATGTTGCAGATCCTTTGTATATGATGTTCTGATAATAAAGAAGGTTGATCTTTCATACCTCTCCATTTTTATTTGTTGTTTCTATTGTGTGACTCATGTTGTAAGGATTGGATATATCTCTTTGAGTTCCCTCCATCCTTAACTGCACCATAGTCAAGTTAACAAAAAGAGATCCTACTCAGTTTTATCTCATGGTTAATGGTCACCAGATTAAGTTATATAAGAAGCCACATAAGAAGCAGGAGTTTCTTGAAGATTTGTGTGTACAATTTTCAACACTCATTTCACATCCCATGATTGACTCTACTCACGATCTTGGTCCATCTCCTTCACCCACATCATCATCTCATACTGATCCAACATTCATTCTTGGTCATCCACCTTCTATCCCTCTATCCATTCATGGTCATCCATTATCTCTATCACCTCCACCACATGTTGTGGATGAACTATTTGGTTCACCTACATCCCTTGAAGATATCTGAATAAACACCATCAATCACATGCACACACTACATAATTACCATCCACAAGTTTTTAATTTTCCATTTCTTATTTTAAATAAAGCCCCATCGACATGAAGCAATGTAGTTTTAGGACCTGTTACATACTAACTCATGGGACCTAATTATTGATCTATGTTCTGCACCTTTCAGTGTGTAACATCATCATATGCATCTAAAAATTTAACACCATTTTTAAACTATTATGTTTCTTCAAAATTGGATTGGCATATGTCATTTAAATCACATCACTATATCCTTGTGCAATCATTTTTTATGAAGAAAAGTTAGCATCATACAAATATATGTCAGGTGCACTATTTTTGTCATATCTTTTAATATTGCTTTATTTTGATTGATTAGTGTTGTCACATAGACTTATAATTATTATATGTATCATATATTATTATGTCTTTTCAACCTTTATTCCATCATTTGAGGACAAATGAGTATTTAATTTGGGGATGGGTGGGGGTGTCTTGTGTTTCGAGTCATGTTAAATGTACAAAAGTACCCATCTGTCTTTTCCATAACTAAGCAAGTTGCAATTTCCAATATTGTGTATCATCATATTGCAATGTGTGTAATATTTGAGTTGATATCCTATACACTCCTAATCAACAAGTTGTAATGATAATTATTACATGGAATTAATTTGTATGTGAATAGATTTTAGTTTAGTTGTGCATGAATTAAAAGAGTGAAATCAATCATTTTCATAACACTTTGTCTTTCACCATGAGTTTTAAAAACAACATAAGTTTGGCTGCAAATCATGGGAATTTTGTGTTGAAAATGGTATTGTGTTGGATATATACATAGAGTTTTTGGGGTTTCTTTTTTGGAAATCGTAAGGAAAAAGCAATTGTTCAAGAATTTTTCAAGAAGAGAAATTAGAAGAATCCATGGGTGATGATATTATCTGTAGGGAACCCATAGATCATACACTGATGCTTCAGGATGCAAATAGTATGCTCTTCTTTGAGTGAGCTAGATAGATTCACTACTTCCTCAAGCTCACTGAATTCAACCCTGAAGTGACCAAACAATTTGCAGGAAATTTTTCCAATAATGAATAAATTTTTAAGGGACTTATAATTGATGCATCCAAGGCCACAATATTAGAATTTTTTGGCCTTCCTAGAATAGGGGAGGAGTACACAACATCACCAAATGCAGAGTTTGGAAGAAGAGAGTTTGCACAGTTAGGTGAGGATTTTTAGTCCACAAGCCAGGGTACACAACATTTTTCTTTGCTACAACTATAGAGAGATTGTGGGTCATATAATTAGATATTTAAAATGTGACAACTAGAATTCGCTATTATATACTTATCATCTCAAATTAATGATTCATCTAAGGCATAATAGACTAGTTAATGTTCCAAATTATCTCCACTGAATGTTAACTAGAGTGGCTATAGAGTATAGGAAAAAGGGTACACAAAATTATCTTTCTCATGAATGTTAAGTTAAATTCTTAGTAAAATAGACTTTCTATCCAATATCTAAATTTTCTTGGCATGAATTTCTAGAGTGAGATAATTTTCCTAATAATCTCCTCCAAAATGTGCAAGGTGAGTAAATAATTAATGAGGAGAATGCACAAGATAATGAGAAATTAAAAGATGAAGGGTTAAACCCTCTAATATCCCTCACTGTATAATATATTGCACATGAATACATGTATTTATAGGAGATAACATGGAGATAAAAAAATCCCTAAACAAAAACCACTTGTAGCCACTGCAGAAGTGTCTATATTTTTAGGGAAACAGGGGCATGAGTCCTCCCCCAAAACCAAAAACGTCTTCACTCAAGTCAGAGATAAGGAAACATAAGGACTCCATACCCTCTTCATCCTCTAGTTAAAAAGGTTAAAAAGAAATGACAAGAACCCTCTAAGAAGAAACCCTTAAAGGATAAACCCTAAAAATCCAAGAAGAAAGAGATAAGGGTTGAGGAAGAATATATCATTGGAGAAAAAGAAAATAAGGAACCTACTAAACCAACTTAGGAGGGTCCTCAAATAGAGGGAATTGAAGAGAAAGAACATGCAAAGGATAAAATTTATGAACAACTAGTTGAGGAAACACCTAAGGTAAAAACAAAAGGGAGTTATGTAAAGGAATAAAAAACCCTAAATATATTTCATGATGCCTTAGCAAGCAGAGTGAGCTACTGAAGCCCTTAGAACACATTTTTATAAATGTAGATACAGACTCCAAAAGAGAATATTGATTTAAAGGAGAAAGAAATAAAAAGAAATAGCCACATAAAGAGGTTCAACAAGAGAATTTTGAGGAATTACAAAACCAAGGTGACATAGAAAATATTGATTATGGGTTGGAGCAGGACATGCCTCATGTATAAGAATACAAGGTTGAGCCTCCATTACAGGAGACAAAAGTAACCCATGATTCTATTACACCTTCGATCTCTCTAGTAAACTGGAGCTAACATATGGTAAAGAACCTGAATGCATCCTCATAAGTGATAGTGAAGATGGTGATTTACATATTTCATTGAGAAAAATCAAACTTCTTGAGGATGAGTTGAAGCTGGCAAGAAGAAAAGAAGAGGAACTTGCCATGGAAGTGAAAATTTTGGAAACTCAAATCAACTCAAAGCCCAAGAAAAAGAAAGAAGTTCAAAATGAGAGAACCATAGAAGAAGAATTTGTCACTGAGCCATTTCCTATTCTTACCACAATAACACTTGGCATGGTGATGTGGAGACTAAATTTGAAATATGTGTGGCACAAAAACTAGTGGGATAAAGAAAAGGAGAAAATGCAACTGGAACATAACACGTGACTTGACGAAAGAGAGGAGGAGATAAATAAACTGAAAGTCTCCCTAGAACAAATGGAACATTTGGAAAATGAGTTGCATAGTTGTAGACCTCCAACAAGGGTTTACTCCCTTTATCTGCAGGAAAAGTTTGTGTTTCCAAATTAGTCAGTTATTGAGTAATCTTCCAATCTCCTTTGTCACTCCAAGGTGTTTCCTTATTTATTTTTCTAAAGTACCCTAGGACATGCAAGATAAATTATGTGAGTTCTACATACACAAATTAGTAGTAACATATAACTCAACTTGGAATCCTTTATTTTATGCTGGAGATATATGGATAAGAGCTCTAATCTGTTATCTAAAAAATGAAAAGGAACAAGGAGAGTTAGCATAGACTTACAGAGAACAAGAAAAGAGTCACCCACTATACGTAAGGGAAAATGCAGAAAAGTTGGCACAAATAATTGATGAGTGGGTTGAAATGATGTGAAAAGGTACAATTGCATAAACAATTTATCAATGTAGACTATATGACTACAACATGATTAAGGACTTGTTTTTTATACATGGGAGAGATATCAAAGATGTGTGTCACGAAAAATGGTCTCAAATCACCCAGGCATCAAATAAAAAGGATCCCCACTCCATTTACAATTGCATTGCATTAGAGTCTAGGGAAGTCAAGTACATCCGAGTATCAGTTGACACCAAAAATAGTTGGCTTCCCTTAAAGTTCCAACCTCCACTCCTCCTCTACCCAGTGCCACACTAGCTGGGAGGGAAGGTAGTGCACTTTTTCAAGGATCATAATAGATGGGAAGTAGATCAGAGGTATGAAATTCTTCTACATGATAGAAGGTATTGGGGTCACACATGTTGTGGACTATAGGCTCGATGTCCTCTACTATAATTCTAGGCCTGGTTGAGGACAAGCATGAATTTAAGTGGTGGGGGGTGTGATGAGTCCAATGTTTAGTGTTTTTTTGGGGGTAGTTTAAGTTCAGTTTCATGACATTTTAGAAAACTTTTCTAAGACTTGGCTACACTTAAGTATATTATGATGGTTTATTAGAGTTATTATATACACGATATAATGTTATATATTATAGTTGTAATTCTATGTGAAATAGAAATTAATCTTAATTAAATGTGATGTTTTGAGGTATTTTGATGTTTTGTGTATATCCTTTGTTGTCTAAGCTAGCATGCAGCTATTGAACAAGGAGGTTGAAGATGATGGGCTAATTAGTATTACTACTACAATGGAAGACATGGTCAATGTTGTAATCAATGAGCCTGTTATTTCTATGAATGGCGCAAATTGAGACTTTGCAACTGGTAATGATTACTCAACAAAAGGAAAAAGTGTTATACCAATTTAGCCACATTTCATCAATGCATGATCATGTCTCATTTAGTGATCCATGTTTTAGTTATATTTATAATAAGTTTTATTTTAATCAATAAGTCAATTTATTCTAAGAAAAAATAAGTTTAATGAAATCTTTTACAGCTTCCATTGCTAATTTATTTGAGATATCTCTTATAAGAAGTAGAGAGCTTTGTTAAGAAATAGTTAGTCGACAAAAAATATAGTGTTAGATTTTATTCCAGTTAGCATTACAATTAACTTGTTGTTGTACTTTCTATTATGGTTAATAAAATTTGGACAGTGATTTCAAATTAAAGAAGAGCATTATTTTAATACAAGATTATGAATCCTCAAGAAAGGGTCATTTGAGGTGACATGATTCTCTTGTAGAGTAGTAGTTAGTTGCATTCTAATTAATATCTTTTCCATTATACTTGTTAACTAGAATAGTTCATCTTGCACTTAACTTACCTTGATACAATGTATAGTTAATATAATGATTTCTAGTTAATTTCTTGTATGGTTAATGTAGCATAAAGCAGTTAAGATTCTGGAAGTATTCTTTTGCTTAAAAGTTATTTTCAATTAATTTCATTAAACATTGGTTATGTTCACACGCAACCATACTGTCTTGCCCACGGCCAAAGCCATGAGTCAAAAAAAAAATTTGATTGGTAATATACGCTTTTGACTGGAGTGATAACCAGTGAGGCCACAAATCTGGGGGACCTCATCCCCATGAAACCAACACATCAGACTTGTGATCCAGAGAGCCCAGTAGGGACATCAACCTGGGTCATCTAGGTCCATGAGCACACCGAGACCAGCGAAGGTCTAAAAACTGGATCATGAACACCACTATCTTCAACCTCCTCCATCACAAGTAGAGTGCACTCCCTCGTCAATGATCCTTTCTGACTCCCATGACTGCTATGCAGAGCATACGTCAAGTGCTACCTATGAAATTCAAACCCTAAGTTATGCTGACCACCAATTCCTTCTGACTCATGGGCCCAGCATAGATTGTCTTTCTTGATTTCACTTCCCAAGGTTTGAACATTGAGCCTCCCAATTATTGGGGCTCGCAGCCACCACTGCATTGTGAGCTCATGCTCAAAAGGGTTTGTGGTGACCTTGATGAGACTCAAACCGGAGTTGATGCATAGCACCAAGCTCATTAGCCTAACACTATGCCTCATGACTTGCCTTCACACTAACTTGGCTACTCGCGTGCCCTTAAAGCCACGAGTCAAAATTAGTATATAATACTTTAATGTAAAGGCTTTCAGTTTTAGTTTTGTGTTTTGGTAGATGCTAGATGTTAGGGATTTTTCTTGTATGAACCACAATGCTTGAAATGCCTATTTGAACCTTGTACCTTCTAATTCTGATTCAGAGACAAGAAAAGCCTAATTTCTAAGGACTGGATAATATCCTTCTTCATTTTTGAGCTCCACATATGCTCAGGCAGGTTTTACCTTTTAAAATGGCTGTTAACACAATATTTATTGATG
The DNA here is from genome assembly GCA_018584345.1 of Thuja plicata. Classification (NCBI taxonomy): domain Eukaryota; kingdom Viridiplantae; phylum Streptophyta; class Pinopsida; order Cupressales; family Cupressaceae; genus Thuja; species Thuja plicata. Next base: position 2,038,422 of record MU226779.1, on the reverse strand, counting down.
TGGACACTGATTTGTCATGTGTTTTTCCTGAACCAACTCATAAAACATCTTGTAAATGACCAAGCATAATCATATACAGGATTTAACCATATAAATCATAACCTTAAATATGACAAAAAACCAGTGATACAAGGATTTTAATCCTTCTTCCTTTTCTTATAGGAGGGATAACCTAGTTGATTCACTCTTCAAGGAATCAATACTATGGACAGTGTCCTACTGACAGAGGTCCTTCAACAAGTTCAGCTTATATGTTCTTAGTAACAGAGTATTTAAATTGATTTGGTTTTGATAGCTTGGAATATCTCAGACATAGATAGATAATCAAACAATTTTCTGAACCAATGCCTATCCTTTGGGCTGCAGAGTCAATAATAAGCAAAGAAATCACAAAAACAACATACACTGAACTGCCTTATAGATCAAACAATTAGGATAGGTTTCCTTACAAACTATCTTGTTACCTCAAGACCCCTGTATCAGATCCTTAACAAAGTAGTATGCTCCTTGAAATCATTTACAACATTTAATCCTTTCCTTGAAAGAAACTTGTAAACAATTAAATGGTTACCTTATAACCAGAGTGTTACCGATTACCTGATAAACTTTAACACAGAAAAGCATACATACAAAGTAAAGAGACAACAGTAGAAAAGAGTAAAATTGCACCGTATATTATTTATGTGATCCAGCTTGTTGTACATGAAAGATTACACAGCTT